>OY282560.1:116400177-116858198 GCA_958295665.1 Tipula vernalis | reverse complement strand
AAGTGTAGGGTCATATTTTTTCATAATGTCGATCATTTTGGTAATATTTGAAAATTTGTCTTTAGAGTTCAATCCAAAATTAAAGAATAGCGCCCACCGATTTGGAAAGCCTAAAGTATTCTCAATATATCCGTTTATAGTTTAGGCAAGCTAATTTTTGAGCTTGGTGTTATTTAGCAAAGTGTTGAATCACAGTTCTCTATATTTTCGATCATTTTGGTAATATTCAACAATTTGTCACAAGAACCCAACCCTAAATTATGGAATACCGCATACAGATTTGGAAAGCCTTAAGTGTCCTCTTTGAGCCTATATTATGTCTGTGCCAAAAAATTTCTGAAAGAATATGGTCATGGTCTTACATATATTCGGTTATTTCAAGATTACGGAATAGCGCGTACAGATTTCGAATGACTAAAGTATTCTCTAGCTATCCAATATAGGGTCTAGGCGAGCTAATTTTTGAGATTGATGTTATTTAGCATAGTGTAGAAACATGGTTTTCTATATTTTCGATCATTTTGGGAATATTTGAAATTTTGTCATCAGAGCCCAACCCTAAATTATGGAATAGCATGTACAAATTTAGAAAGCCTAAAGATATTCTATTTCTATCTAATATGGTGTCTATTCGAGCTAATCTCTGAAATTGGTGTTATTTAGCAAAGCGCCGAGTCACGGTTCTACATACATATATTCGATCCTTTTGGTAATATTTGAAAATTTTCCATCAGAGCCAAACTCTAAATTATAAACTAAAAACGTACAGATTTAGAAGGCCTAGAGAATCCCCGTTCTCCTGTACCATATGGTATCTACGCAAGCCAATCTCCAAATTTGGCGTTATTTAGCAAAATCTAGAATCATGATTTTCGATATATTCGATCAAAATTTGTCATAAGAGCCCAACCCTAAATTATGGAATAGCGCATACAAATTTGGAAAACATAAAGTATCATTTTTCTATTCTATATGTTGTCTGTGCCAGCCAATCTCTGAGATTCATTAAACCGCAGTGGAGGGAGGGAGGGGGGGGAGTTATAATCTAATAGTCATCGAGAACCGATACAAATCAGGAAAATTAGCTTCTGAACACTGTAAAATTAAAAAATTAAATCGAATTTTAAATTGCCTTCAAATGGTCGGTATTAAATATCGGCATTCCGATCAATACTGCATACTTAGAAGTAACGGTATTAGTATTTTGGTCCGATATTACACTGCCTAATAAATATTAAAGCACATAAATAATTAATTTGTAAAAATTCCGAAATTTAAAATAGCAAATCGGAGATTGCTTAAAAACGAAATTCGATTTTCGCAAATAAAGATTGTTTAACGATTTAGAGAACCAGTATTTTCCGTTTGAATGATTTCAAATTTTCAAAAATTGGAAGAGACATTTCTGAACTGAGTCTGAAACTCGATAAATGTGTAGATTGCAAAATTCTGAAAAATGTTCTGAAATAATATTTCTTCAACTCTTATAACTAAATAATTCAAGGTAAGTCAATTCTGTCATCAATCTTAAGATAAAGATATATAGATTCAACTATTAGATTAAAAAAAAAACATTTTGGGGAAAAAAATTGAACAACGTCAAAGTGTAATAAAAACTACTGCACTATAACACTGAGCTTCTCGTTGCAATTCCCATCCAATGACATCCTGCTCTAATAAAAATACAAGGAAAATTCATACCATTAGTGTTTCATAGTAAGATGAGATATCCGAATATAAAACCATATCGTACAAGTTATCCATTTTAGGTTTTGTTTTTGTATCCTGTATCCTGGTTTATCTGAAATAATATATATATTTTTTTGTTGTGCTTTTGCTAAGCTCACACAAAACACAAACACACACTGGAAAGCAACACTATTTTTTGCGCTTCTTTTGTATTTTTTATATTATATGGAAAAGAAACTTTTTTTTTTTCACTTAACTATTGATAACAACTTTATTTTTATATCTAAAATTACAACACCACACTATACACAAAAATCACTTTGTATGCAAGATATACACACACATTAAATACACTAAAAACAAAAATAAATAACGGAAAATTATTTTCACTATGCTCTGTAATCTTTGGGATTGTACACGTACATATGTTGTTGTTTATGTATATAGCACCGATACCGGAATGGGAAAACTAAGCGCGCAAACAATTTTTTGTTGTTGTTGTTGTTTTGTATTATTTTACACGGAATTTATAAATTACAACCCGACATAGAAACAAAAAAAAAATAATAAAACAATAATTAAAAAAATATAAGAATAATTTAGAGAAATGAAAATCAATATTTCATAATTTTCTATTTTTTTCAGTTTGGTTTAAAATTTCACTCTGTATACACAAAACTCGAAAATAAAAAATAAAAAAAACTTTTTTTCTAAAAACGAACGTATTGAAGTAAAAAATTCAACTGATCTCATAAAAATTACGGAAAAATGAAAATGTAAACACACAGCATTTTCATTTTAATTTTTGTATTTTTTTTTTTTTTTTTTTTTTTTTTTTTCATTTTAATGTAAACTAGGGTTGAATCAATTTGAAAATATAAAAAGTAATCGTAATAATTTTTGAAAATATAAACAGACTTCTTTTTACTATTTGATATTTAGTGTTTTTGTAAATTAAACATTTTCATTTAAAATTGAATTATGATTAATCGTTCAAGTCAACGAATTAGAAGCAAACAAAAAAAAATAAAAAAAATTGGAAAACGTTTAAGAATTAAAATTTTTTATTGTTTGAGTATGAATTAAAATTAAAATAATTTTACGATACGCACAGGTGGAACGTTTTGATGGACCGTTTGTAAATTATTGTGGTTTTCATTTGGAATTCTGCCGAACAGCAATGAATTTTATGTGTGGAGTTTTAATTACTATTGCCTATTAAATAATGCTTCACAGTCATTTACTAGTTTACTTTTTATGTGCAATAGTGTGTTGAGAATATTAATGATTTAAAAAAATTTTCAACCTAGTGTGTAGGCACAATAAACCTCATTTTATGGAAGCGACGGTGGAGCATCCCTGCCAGATCCAAAAATGTTTATCACTTATGACTTAACAATTTTAAAAACTTTATAAAAATTAGCATCTCGAATGTTATGTGTCAAGATAACTTGCGCCGGTGTGTTTTGTCAATAGGTGAAGCTGGAAAAATTCAATTCACGTATTACATGTGGGAAATCTGAGATATACAAAAATTAAATAAATTTATTTATAAAGTTAAGAGAAGGCGATTTAATACAAACCTTCTATTGATTTTTAGAAAATTGAATTTTCCCAAATTTCCCACATCGAACTAGTATAATTTTAGCGATAGCTATTGAAAAATAACATCAATAATATATGCCTTATATATATATATATATATATATATATATATATATATATATATATATATATATATATATATATATATATATATATATATATATATATATATATATATATATATATATATATATATATATATATATATATATATATATATATATATATATATATATATATATATATATATATATATTAATATATATATATATATATATATATATATATATATATATATATATATACATATTAAGCTAAAAAAAATCATTTATTTTGCCGTAGTAACGCGAAAATTTTATGACAAATGAAAAGTCAAAACTATGCCATTTTTTGTCATGAATTGGAAGCTCGATCAAAATGAGCGTTGTTCAACGGATACGTTAAGAAACAAAACTGTCGCATTTGGGGACTAAAAATCTTTATGTTATTCATAAACAACCAATTCATTCTAAAAAGTTACTGTTTTCTGTGGATTGTGGGCTGGTAGTATCATTAGACTTTTTTTTCGGTAAAATGAACATGATGATGCAGTAACAGTGAATATTGAGTGCTATCGTGGCATTTTAGCTGGATTTTTGTGGCTAAAATACGGATTAAATTGATTAAGACGATCTTTGGTTTTAACAAGACAGTGCCACATGTCACACAAATCGTTAGTTAGTTTATTTAACCCTAATCAGCATAGGTCATTTTACTTGCTTTAACACATGCTGTTTGGTAGCGCCAAACCTTACACAGTATATCCAATGACAATCATAATTCGGTTGACGTTTTATTCCTGTAAGAAAAGTTTTATTTGAAACAAAATTGTTCATATCATTTATACGTTATATACTTAGCTTATAATTAGTCTAACGCCAATTGAATATTGTTATAATGGTGTAATACCTATAAGTAAATCATAAATTATAAATTTAAATTAATAATTATCAGATCAATTGTATAAGTTCTTACTCTGACATGATTATTTACGCTAAAACGTCAAAGTTAATTGTAAACAAAGAAGTTGGCAACAATTGTTTTTCTATGTTATTCTAGTACAAATTTATAACAAAACGAAGTTGTTAGTACTTTTTTATAAATTTGGTTACGAAATGAATTGTTAGTACGTAAAGTAGAATAAGTGAGGGATTTTTTTTTATACAGTCCACTGCGCTCAGACTAGTCGCATCACTTTTAAGATAATAAGATAAAACTATTTGTGTCGAATAAAAATGTCTGATTTACTATAAAATATGTTAATAATTAAATATAATTAATCTTGTGTTTTTTTTTCTTTGTTTATTTTATTAAATTCGGTTGTGAGTTTTCGCAAAAAAAATAAATACATCAGCCACTAACAAATACATGCGATTAGTTTTTCGGACTCATAAGTAATTTTAAAGAAATCTGAAACCTTTACTACATTTGAAAATGTTTTATTTACAGATCAAAATAAAAATGTACCACAAGCTTTTTATATGTTACTTTAGCATAAAGGGAACATTTCTACAAAATTTGACGAATTCTTGTTTTAAATTTACAAGAAATATTTTTTTAATCGTCATTTTTCGTTTGATAATTGGCTTGCTGTAGCATTACAATTACTGCTATGTTCTAATCTATTTTTATAAAGTAAGGCCGTAGGGGTCACTGATAAGGTTTCTTTTTTTGAAGACAATATGTGTCACCGAAAAAATCGACGAAATAAAATGTTGGCTTTTTCAATTTGTCGAAATCTACTAACATATATGAAATCCTATATTCAGAACTCTCTGTACCAATTAGAAACTACTAAACCTACTGCAATGTATTGAAATTAACCAAATTAAATTTTCATTCCATATTTTTCAAGTTTAGATTAAATGTGGTGCTGGAAATAAGTCTTTCTCATCAATAGTACGCAAACTTCATGACTTTTTCGGACTGATTAGTCTTCTGAATCGTCAAATCGCAAATATTGGTATCTTTTGATTTTGTTTTCTTATGGCTGATTGATTTTTTTTTTTTGATTTTCATTTGGCATCTAATTCAAAAGAACTCGACCACAGACAGGGAAATCAACAGTAAAGGTTAACCAATTAATTTAAAATTTTCGTTTAATCGATCTGATAATAACCGATCTTTACCGACAGTAAAATGTATTTCGATTTATTTATTAAATTTTGTGAAAAAAAATAAGAATTTCTCAAAAGAATTAGAATCAATAAGCAAATTGTCAGTTATTGTAATCCATCCACATTTCCATTTCATGTATTTCTCGTTTTCACAGCTATAATGATTTTCGAGAACTCAATTTTTCAAGAAGCAATTGTATAGGAAAATGCAATTATGTATGTAATGTACGCGTTGTGACAGCTGGAAATATCTTACATAATTCAGTTTTGTCGCTATTTTGAAAATTTTCTGTAATCTTGTTTAATACTTGCATAATAATAAACAAACCATCAAACGTCCAATTTTCGGATTTGGTAGTTTAACATTATTTTCAATAAAATTTAATTTACCAACATGGAAACTTTCTTAATATGGATTATTCGAAATGTTGCAGACTTACAGGTACATCAGTATTATATGTGATTCTTCGAGGTTTATAACCTGCCCCCTATTAAGCGAAACTTTCTATGTTTTCGATATTATTACGATTTGGTTTATACTGAATTAACCGTAGCGTTGGGATAGATTGTTGAAATTAGATATTTTCCGATTTTTGAATAAACCTGCAAATTTGCGTGTTTGTTTCACTTTAAGTTGTTTGCTATCGAAGTTATTCGAAATTATCATTATTATAAGAATAATTATTATTCAATATTTCTGAGACTATATGATGTCTTCTAGAATTCTAATTCTATTCGAGATTTTTAAAATATTAGAAATTTCTTGAGAATATTGAGATTATTGTAGCTTAATCGAGTTTGTTCGATTTAGCATGTGGAAATTTTTGATATTTTTTTAGGATTTATAGGAGGTTTTTGTTTAGCTTATTTGAGGTTTTTTATGACAGCAAAATTATAACGATTGTATTAGTCAATATTTTCTAGATTATTCGAGGTTTTGCGAAATCTGCTTGATATTTTTCATATTAGTCGTGTTCCTTAGTGGTTTCTCGTTTTCCTAGATTATTATCAGTTTTTAAATTTATTCCAGTTTTCTCGGAATATTCAAAATTTTTTGTGAATATCTGAGCTAGAGTATTCTACAATAGAAATGTAAGACTATTCGACGATTTCGAGATTATTTGACCATTTCGAAATTTTTCGGGTTTCTCGATATTCCTAGAAATTTGCAAGGGTTTGCACTGCGTCTTTTTACAGAATTAGTAATTTTTTTCAATATTATAAACTTGGAGGATATTGAGTTACGTAGATAACGTTTTTTAGGAATATTTCAAATTTTTCAGGGTTGCTTGTATCAAGAGTATTGTTGAAGACTTGTTGAGATTAGATATTCGGAAAATTTTTGGAGATTATTGTAGATTTTGCAAATTATTTGAGAGATTTTGGTTTTACTGAAAATTATTCAAAGTTCCCAAAAAAAAATAATACAGAGAAGAAAAGTTGATATTGAAACAAAAATTTTGAAAATGAATTGTTAGGACCATTTGCGGGTGACCCAAACAACGTCATTTCCTTTTATATTATATTTTCACTTGCATATGCTCAATTAAAATGGTTTTTTCTGCTTTTAAACAGCGACTATACGAGTATGTAAAAGTTTTGCATGTGATATATGAAATTAAAACGAAAATTTAGGTTCCCTAAAAACTGGTGGTTGTGTTAAAACTTTGTGGGATAGGTAATGATAGAGATAAAAAGAAGAGGTATGGTTCGCTCAAAAAGTTGATGATGAAGTGAATACGTTGCATTCATAGACCAGCCGCCTCTAATTGGAGTATATAATCAAAGAGACTCATCGCATGCTTTTATGTTTGTTTTTTGAAAATGGCTGGTTAGGCCTATATTTATAATTAGTAAAAGATTGTTAGTATGTGATTCTAGATCTTAAATAATAATTATTAAAATATAGTGAGCTCGATTTTCATTAAAAATTATTTTTCGGTTAATTTTTAGCTAATAAAATTAAAATGGTCTGCGAGGGAAATTTTTCCACGTTCATAAAAATCAATAAAAACGTGATCTGGAGGATTTTTGCGTTGGAAATGGGATTCTTAAATTCATTTTACAAAAATCTGTGGAAAATGGGCAAGTAGGATAGAACTTGACCATTCTTTGAACTAATTTTGATGCAATTTTTATGTGCGAAATGGGATTGTAAAATGATTTTTAGATGATGTTTTAAAATATGGCCAACAACAAGGAACATGGAACTTGATAATTGCTCAAAGGATTTTAGTGAAAATGAACATGTGAGAAGGAAACGGGATTCTAAAATGATTTTTAGAAGAAGTTCTGAAATACACGATGTAACTTGGCACGGCGTAAGTAGCACGATTGGGTTGGGATAACATTGTACCGTGGTTGGCTAAACGACTACTGGTCGGCTAGCCGACGTTATAAAACCAGTATGAAAACTGAGTTACGACGTTTTTGGCAAAAAAAATTTTGGGTTATTACGACGACTTAACTAGGTAAATTTTCTGCCGTACTAAAAACCAATATTCAAATTAAATGTTTCTCTGTAATTTGCACGACCACCAGACACAAAGAGTACATGTGCATTTCATCAAATTATTGACCGAAAATCAATTCCTATATATGTAGTGGTATTAACAAAATAATAGCGATCATATAAGAATAGACCCTGTAAAAGTTAGCCGAAAGTTTCCAGCCGAAAGTGAAAAGTCGATAATGCAGATTATGTTATTGATATTACAGCCGAAAATAAATCAGCCTCTAGAGTGTTATGTCTGGAGATGGATTGCATTGATGTGACTTATCAATAGCTATCGCAGGAAAAAAATTCAGTTCAAGTTTCCCGTGGGAAATCTCGGAAAATTCAAAAAAGTTTCCAGCCGAAACTAAGAAATGGATAAATAAAATCAGCCTCTAGAGTGTTATGTCTTGAGATGGATTGCATTGATGTAGCTTGTCGTTAGCTATCGCAGCAAAAAAAATTCAGTTCAAGTTTTCAGTGGGAAATCTCGGAAAATTCGATTTTCCAAATTTTTTTACAGAGTTTGTATAAAATCAGCCTCTAGAGCGTTATGTCTGGAGATGACTTGCATTGATGTGACTTGTCAATAGCTATCGCAGGAAAAAAATTCAGTTCAAGTTTCCCATGGGAAATCTCGGAAAATTCGATTTTCCAAAAATGATTACAAAATTTGTATAAAACAGCCTCTAGAGTGTTATGTATGGAGATGGATTCAATTGATGTGATTACTCAATAGCTACCGCAGGATAAAAATTCAGTTCAAGTTTCCCGTGGGAAATCTCGGGATTTTAAATTTTGGAAAATCGAATTTTCCGTGATTTCCCACGGGAAACTTGAACTGAATTTTTTTCCTGCTATAGCTAATGACAAGTTACATCAATTCAATCCATCTCCAGACATAACACTATAGAGGCTGATTTTATTTATCCATTTCTTACTTTCGGCTGCCATAGCTATGGACAAATCACATCACTGCAATCCATCTCCAGTCATAACACTCCAGAGGCTGATTTTATACAAGTTTTCAAATAATTTTTGGAAAATCGAATTTTCCGAGATTTCCCATGGGAAACTTGTACAGAATTTTTTCATTCGATAGATATTGTCAAATCACATAAAAACGATTCAGTTTCAGATATATACTCTAGAGGCTGATTTTATTCCAATTTTGTGGATTCTTCTGATTTTCCGATATTTTCTACGAAGCAAAGTTTTACACGTAAATTTATTTATAATTTTTTTTTTTAAATCTATGTATCCTATTTACTTTCGGCAAATAACTACTAAATTTTTTATGTTCGGCTAGAATGTTTTATAATAATCTGCATTACCGGCTTTTTACTTTCGGCTGGGATTAGACAATCTGCATTACCATTTTTTTTTACTTTCGGCTGGGCTAACTCAATCTGCAATATCGACTTTTCACTTTCGGCTAACTTTAACAGTATTAAGAATAGCGGATCAGTTTGTTGTTATTTGTAAACATCACACAACAAGAAAATGCAAAATCGACATGATTAAAACATATTTGTATGTACCGAGTACAGTAAAAGCCCGTTTATTAGCTTAAATTAACCGATTTCTTTTTTAATTTTCCTCTTTCTCGTTGCAGATAATTTAAATGGAACTCATTTAGCAGCTTACAGTCGTTTATATATAGTTTAGTTTGTGTAATAATCATATTTATTTATGTACATAAAATATAACGTGAAATTATTGAAACATTCAATTATCCGGTAATCCTCTATCGCCAAGCATGCCGAATACACGAGCTTTTTTTGTAGTTATAGTAGTATTGGTTTATAAATACATAACCAAAACCAGCTAAAACGTTTATACAAGCCGTATTATACCTAAGACGCACTAACACTATTAAATCCTAATCCTAATCTTTCTATAAGTGTTAATGATGTTTCCTATTATTTTCGATACAAACTACAGTTTAAGATCGAAACAAAAAATTATATTATGCATCGCCACGGCACTAATACTTACAGAAATAGTAGGTTTAATTTTGTGTTCGTTTCGCCATAGTACGGCTTGTATAAACATTTTTGTTGGTTTTGACATAACTTATTTGTTGTGTAAATATCTTTACAATCGAATTTTTTAAAAATTGGTAATAAAAATAAATAAATCTTCGGGAGAATAACTAAACCGTCGAGGTCATACCTTTTTTGACAGTAAAATAATAACTTTGTAATTTTTGAGTCGAATTGGAAATAGTTCTCAATGTAACTTTTTGGTGGTTTAAATATCTTTTGATTAATATTGTATTAAGCCATTTTTTGTTCTTTCTAAAAACAACATATTACGACCTCATAACTAATTAGCCGGTATGTGGTTACAATGGTAAAATACAATCATGTTTTATTAGTCGGCCAACAGTTGAAAATAGTAAAAAGTCAATTAGATGCCCAATAACGCTCTGGCGACTGGTAATATAAAACGTGGTACTGTGGTTGTGCCGACGAAAAGCTTAAAATTTTTAGTTAAATGTCAAAAAAGTAAATTTCTGGAAATTTCTGGCGTTGTCTCGACGTCGAGAATGAATCATTTAACTATTAAGTTATTTGGTCTATTAAGTTATTTGCATTGAAAATGGTACCCTAAATTTATTTTTAGATAAAGTTCAGTATTATAGCCGCTATGATTAGCACTCGGCAATTCGTATAGTGATTATGATGAAATTTGGCATGCACTACAAAAATGAGATTCTAAAATAATTTTTCTAATTCCGGCACCCAACACTACCATTAGAAGTTTCACTGATGCTGTGGGTGCTGTCCCCACTTCTTCCTATTTTTGTTTGATTGTAATTAAATTTTCCGGCAGATGTACTTGTAATAAATGTGCCAACATAAGAAACCTCAACAGATGCCAGATTTACAAATATTGTAGATCTATTGCAATGTCATAAAAGCTATTGTTTGTTGAAGTTTCTGTAAACCGGGCACCAGTTGAGATTTATCTGCTGTGAGGCAGATCGAAAATTGGCAAAATAATAGCCATTCTCCATCCCAATTGGTCATATTTCAGAACTTTATGAAAAAATAATTTTAGAATCCCATTTCCCATCGCGTATGACAAATTCACTAAAATCGGTTAAGGAATAGCCAAGATCCGTAATAATCGGCCATATTCTAGAACTTTATCAAATTATTAAAGAATCCCATTACCTTCGCGCGTGGCATTATTTACTTTCCAAAGCCAAATCAAAGGCGTAAATATCAGGTCGATATTGGTTGACAACACATACAATTGAAAATAGCTCTTTCTCGCCAGTTTAATAGTTAGTTTCGGCTTTGTTACGGCTAGCATAAGCTACAGGGCGGCCAGACGAATTTGATATTTTTGATAAAATAGCTCTAATTGGTATATCACTAGCACATGCAGTTACGAGGAATGTCTCTGTGAAAAACGCGAATTGCAAAATAGTAGAAATGGCTAATATTAAATGCTTCATTACAAAACGCTGTCCAAGTATATTTCGCATTTTTTTAAACAGTGATATGAAGGGATGGGCCATTTTTTTCTGAAATCACAAATAAATCGACTATAATTTCCGACCAGGCCTAAAGAACTTTTCATTGGTTTGGTGTCTTTGGGTACTGGATAGTTAATTATTGCTGAGATTTTTGAAGGAAGAGGTGCTATTCCTTGCTGTGTAATTATATGTTCGAAGTTTATACCATTACTTTCCGCATAAAATTACATTTGTTTGGATTGAGTTTTAAACTAAATTTTTCAATCATTCTGGTCGAAGGCCAGACTAGTACTACTTGATGGTATCGTGACTTTTTGTTTTGATCTAATATTTCACTGAAATTGGTTAATGGAAACTGTGATATCATTCAATTTTTGAAAAACCACTACAAACTCTTGTAATGATCATTATTATTTTATTTCTAAGGACTACCAGAAGTGGAAAGTTCCAAGGACTACTACTAGGCTCTGTTATTCCGTCTCTTAATATTTTAGTGGTTTTACTCGGTATTTCTGCTTTGAAAAACTATTGTAAACGATACCGTTTTTGATAAATTGGCGGGAAAAAATTATGGTTGGAAGTTTATTCTTCGTCATTAAGACTTGATAAACTAAGTTTATTTTCAAGGGTACTGAGACGATTTTCGATTTTCTGTAAAGCATTTGACTAAGAAGCTATATTAAAATTTTCTCTACATATATTCCAAATCGAGAACTAAATTTTTCACTTCATCTTCATTTCCATTATTGTTTAATACCATTTGATACCATTTGAAATTTTTACAAGGCTTACATTTATCTTGGGATTTACAGAAACATTCTCCTTCGGCTTTATGATGTAAATTAAAATTTATAAAATTTTCACAACGAGCTGGAATTTTATGTATTAGTTTTTTATGGAATCATTTCCGATTAAACCATCTTTGGAATTCAAAAATCTACAGGAACGATTTGAAAGGTTTGGTGTACAGGACACTCTAGATTAATTAAAACTGTTGCATTACAAAGCCCTAGTGTTTCCTTTTAAATATTAGAGATATCTGCTAGTTTACACTTTAAATTTAAATAGCAAAATGACTGAGGTTGAATACAATTAACCTTAACTAATTAAACATCGGCTCCAGTGTCAATTAAGGGTAAGACTAAAATTGTAAAGATTTGTAGTAACATCTGGTTTGAATTCTAATTTATTTTGGAAATTATATAAATTTGAGGATAATTTTTGATTTAATGAATGAGCTAAATTAAAGCTGCGAGAACCACCTGAAATTTTATGAAATATACCTTTAAAATTTGACTTCGTAATTTGGTTGGATTTAGAACACATTATTTTTGAATTTCTTGAACTCGAACAGTTATATCCGACATAGAATGATCGAGTTCTCTCCTGTATTCTGTCTTATTACTTTGATTTGTTGTTGACGTTTGTGGAACATGAACTTGAATTACCAAACTGTGAATTATTGTTTTAAATTCGGAGTTTTTTACCATGGCATAAGTTAACCAGAACAACTTAACTTGAACGGTATATATTATACGAAATTTCCTTCATCGGCTTTCTCCCCGGTTTTAAACACTATACATCACATTATGTGTAAGCTTTCACGATTTCCTTTAACTACAAGAATAATTTTTAAAGCATTTTTAATAACCGTTCTGACCGTATAAGGAAAACTTTTTAATTTGAATTGAATCGGTTTACTATCACTGAGCTTTTAAAAAAACTTTGAACTGCTATATAAGTTGATTTTAGATTTAAAATCCATTTTTGTTATCTTCATTAAAAATTGTTATTATTGAGGGGCGAGTAGACGAGAAAGAAGAGAGCCAACAACTACCACAACAACGTCATGCAACAGTTGCAATGGTTAATATAAATTTGGGTGATCGCGTAAAAACATGAAAAGAGTGTAATCTAAAGAAAAATATTAATAGTTATTAATTAAGTTCCTCACAGCTTTTCCGAACTTGCGGCTCTAATGGGGAAAATGCTATAAGGGGATTGTGTGTTGTCTTATACTTTAATAATTTCATATGGAAGCGAGTCATATGTATATACACTTCGTCTTTTCCTTCGGTCTTGTTATGTGTAAAAGGTGAATAGGAGGAGGGCTCAGTGTCATCCGGAAATACATTCCGATCAGTCAGTCAATTCAATCAAAACCCCTTTAAAACTTGTTAATACACGACAATAATATAAATGGCGGAATTTTAGAATAATCTCAAGAAATTGGATACAAATATTTGAATGAAAAGGAAAATTTGTTAAACTGTCCTACTTATAAATAATTAAATGTTTTATAGAAAATACCGCAAGCCTGATTAAACATTTTTTCCGTCATTAAAGATTAGTAGAGTTAAAGGTTGTATTATGCAGGTCATTCTACAGGTGGCAATTTTCGTGATAGATCGGTTGGATCTAAATTCAATTGCCAATATACGAAATATGTAGTCCTACTATTTACTGTTTAGTTAATGTCAGCCGAAAGTTTTCAGCTGAAGGGATAACAGTACTGCAGTTTATGTTGATAGTGTTGCGCAGGAAAAAATCAGAACAAGTTTTCCGCGGAAAATCTGGGAAAATTCGATTAACCAAAAATAATATAGAATTTATTTAGCTTTCTTTAAATAATATGAGGTACTTTTAAAACTGTGTTAATCAAGGTGATTGATTCTAGACGTCCATCTAAAATTAAATTTAGCCAGAAAAGCGAAGCTGTTAGAATTCAAATTTTAAAAAAAATGAAAAATGCCTTCAAGGCGTGATCTAAAAACTTTAAATATTACTGCAGCAAGGTTTTGGTCGAAGGGATCTTTCTGATTGACGCCTACAACATGTGATCATCTGAAAATATTCCAATTCATGTCTTAACAATAACAAACAAAATCTGATAAGTTGCTATAGTATTTTGCTTTAGACGTCACTCGGAGCCAATTTCATAAATTTAGACTAATCAAATATACATTATACAAAAACCAGCTCCACACCAAAAACTAATTACTCATCTCTAAATTTTTCTTCATGTAAACAATCTTAAATTAAATATAAATTTTTAAAATAAATTTGTTTATCTAAATAAATAAATAAATAGAAAGCAGTAGCTCTACAGAACAAACAACAAAATTAAAAAAAAAAAATTTAATTGTTGTTTTCGTACAATTTTCGTTAAGATAACACACTGGAATCAAATAACGAGAGGATAATCATTTTATTTTTTTTTATCCCCTTCACGAGGGAAAACAGAAAAAGAAGAAACTCTAAGCTTACAGTATGTAAAAAACACAAGGCAAAAAGTTTTAAAAGCAACATGAATTTAAATTTTATGAATTGTCTGCTTCTGTATCGTGCGCTTCTAAGATTTTTATTATTTTTTTGTTTCATTTCCATTTTAGTCATGAAAATAATAATAAAAAATATACAACAACAACACCAACGTGCTATGATATCTGTAACTATATATAGAATTGATTTTGAACTATACCATATACCATATAAAATATTCTATATAGATCGAGAAAAAAAATTCTTAATTACACAAAAACAAAAAAATCAACCAAACCTAAGAAAATGATGATGGAAACGCCACAATAGATTCAAGAAAAATCATTTTTTATGGTTTTTTGCTAAATTATTTAAATTCTACTGATAACAGGGTACCATACCCTAGTATATTTAAGTATATAGAATGGATAACTGCGAGAATAAAAACTTAACGAACGGAATGGGGACGAATAAGCAAAAAATAAAATGTCAGTCGTAAAATTAGACATTGCTTCGTGGCAATTTGTGTATGGCAACCCATAACAAAAACCAAGATTAACACTATACATATAAAAGGTCTAAGAAAAAAAAAAGTTACAAAAGATATAAAAAAATACAACAACAAAGTACGTACTGTGCGGATGGTTTTTATTTTTATTATTGGATTGTTCTATCGGGACAGTTTCTTAATAAATTTACCTTTGGGAATATTATTATACGGTATTTTGTAATGTTGTTGGTATATATACTGTTGTGAAAATTAAACTTTTTTTTATTTCTGTTATTGTGTGCTTGTGGCTTTTAATAAAATACATAAAAATGTTTTTATTCATTCGGGGAGCGGAGAAAAGGGATTCTTTGATACAATATAACAAATACTTATAGTCATTTGAAAAACGCTGATCACTTTGTTTTCACGATCAATTTTAGACCGAACTTTTTGTTTGTACGAACTTGTCAGTACGAAACCAAACTACCACAGAGAAACCTCAAGGAAAGTTTTCATATTTTGGAGTAGATACTCTTTGAATTGACTTCGGGTTAAAGTACGGGGGGATTTTGATATTTCTACTTTTTTCTGGTAGATATTTTTAAAAATGACTGGCCTCTTAATTTTTTCCGATTAACAAGTCGAAATTGTTGTGAATGCCATTATTTTTATTATATTTTGTCTACAAAAAGCCGAAAGAATCTTATTGATTTAATACAGACAAAACTTTCACTTTCTATTAATTTTTCCTGTGCTAGATTAACGAGAAATATGAAATTATAGCCGTATCTCTTCAAAGCTAAAGCTTTTATCGAATAAGTGTAGAATTACTATGAATATCCAAAGTCCAAACAAGAAACTTTGCTGAAACTACAACCTAAAGCTCATCATGGCCAGGTACCACATCTAGAGATAAATAAACTGCAAAATAGAACCGCTTTGACAAGAATTCCATAAGAAATTCAAAGCAAAAGGAACAAAAAATAAATAAATTTAACAAAAATCATTTTTCCGGAGAGCAGAGTGAAAAATCTGATATTTCTGAAGTGATGGTGTTTCGGTCTCAAGTATGATTGCATTTTTCAAAAAAAAAAAAAAAAAAGTACAATCTTTTCTACGAGTGCCTTCCAAATTCAAAGGCTATATGACATTTACATTTGTTTTGACTACTAACTTGTCTGCTAAGTTTATATTTTTTTGTTACCCTGCAAAAAAGCGATTTTCATTCAACCGAAGAGTTAAACGTCGAAAATCCGGACATTTCAAAAAATATTTAAATATTCCACTAGATCATGATTATCTATGGAGGTGGATTGCATTGAAATAACTTGTAAAAAGCTCTCGCTGGACAAAAGTGCAAATCAAATTTACTGTGGGAAATCTGTGTGTCTAGAGTGTGTTGTTTGGAGATGTTTTGCATGTGATAAAGTTTCTTCCGATGGGAAACTTGAACTAAATTTTTTCCCGGCGATAGCCATTGACATATCAGATAAAGACAATCAATCTTTAGATAAAGGTTTTGCACTTCAAATTCATCTTTTTACAAAACACAATCATCCTCTTCAAAATCATATTCGCCTTTATTCAAATCAAATTCATATTTATTTAAAAAATATATTAATCCTTTTCCAAATCAAATTCAACCGTAGACGATATAAAACCAACATAATTTAGTTAGTTTCTGGAGGGGAAAACTTAGGAAAACTCTCTCTAAAACTAACGCCGAACTTCACTTTAAAATTCACCCTAAGTGTCAGGAATTTAGAAAGCGAAAAGTCTTAGAAGCTTAAATAAGGATTTTATGAAATTTAAGATTTCTGGAGTTAATATTTATTATTGCGGATTTGCGAAGGCAAATATGGAAAATGTGAGTTTAATGATCTAAATCTTTAAAGTTAGAATAAACTTAGAAATTCGTCAAATTTAAGAATGCTGATATTTGGAATATTTTTACAACATTTTTGAAATGTAGAATTTTTATTAGGAATTAGACATTTAGAGTGCCAGGCAAGTTTAGGTTTCCTCCCGCTTACCAGTACAAACAATTAAGTTTTTACTGGTTCATCACTGAATTTCGGAATAATCTCAAAAATATTGGTCACAAAGAATCTCAAAAAGTATTAATAAGAATTATCAGAGAGCCAAAGGACTTCAATCCGATGTTTTTAATTTTAATGTGATATTTTCATAAATGATGAATTTGATTTGGATAAAGGCGAATTTGCTGTGGAAAAGGATAAATTGTTTTTGCATAAAGATGAATTTAATTTGGAAGAGGATGAATATGTTTTGAATAAAGATGAATTTTGGATTGTAAATTGGTGAACTTGATTTGTAAACGGTTGAATTTGGAGTGCAAAACCTATATACACTAAAGAAGATCATTTTATTTTGATTTTAAATATTTTTTGGATTTTTGTGATTTTCCGATATTTTTCACTAGTAGGTGGAGACAAAACTTTCCACCTAAAAATATTGGCAGAAGTTTTAAATTAATGCGATCCTTGAATGCTGTTAACCTTCGGCTGCAACGCGATTTTTTACTTTCAGCTAAATTTAACAAAGTAAATCCAAAAGGCGTTCCGAATAACCACTCAAAACTAAATCGTTTAAAATCGATAAATTTAAAATTACCTAAAAAATTTTGTATCGTACAGAATCCTTAACAATCCTTAACAAGTAATTCAAAATCATCCAAAACCTTGAAATGGATAATGGTCCAAGAAGTGTTGGAAGGTTGGCGATTATTTTATTTCCTAAAAATAACGAAATATTACCGCAGGGCTTTGCTTCGGCGGCTCAAACCTAAAATTTTGAAACTAATGTGTAAATTCTAGAAAGCGGAAAATTTAATTTTGGAAGCAAAACGATAAAATAAAATTCTAAATAATTGACGTTTGCAAGGTTTGGTTGGGGACTAGAATAGGGGGCTACCTAGAAAATTATCTCCATTGTTCGGAGATTTATATATTCGGAATAGTTTTTGGGGATATTGTCCAATTTTAAAAGGCTCATAAAGCGAATGGAGATTTTATCGCTTTTGTTAAATTAAATTTGCCATAATATTTACAAGCCTGCACTTCATGCTGATCTATATTGTCTCGCCTAATTTAGAAATGCCACTCTGTAAATTAGCTACAGTTCTAGGATATAGTATAAAATGTTTCTTAACTTAAGATAAGTTTACAGTTTATAAAACATCCTGAGGAATTTCAAAACCTGTTAGATATATTGTACGATCCATTTCTCTTCAATAACATTTTCGCATTCCAAAAATCTGGACAAGGTTGTTTCTCCCGCAGCAGTGGTAAGTTCCTACGGTTAAGAAACCTATAGACAGATCATATTCGAAATTTTCTCATTTAGATTTGTTTCATTGCTTTATAAATGTTATGGATTTTGAAAACTACTCATCTTTTTCCAGGAAACCTTTTTTGCCAGGAAAAATGTCTTGAATTTTGAATATTTATCTTATTTATTGAGGTAACCAATATTTTTAAGGTTTCTTTAATTTCTTGATTGAATAATTTTTCTTGGTTATCTCCGAAATTTTTATCGATACGTTTTCTTATATGTCGATTAGCTGGAAAAACGTGTCATTTTCTACATCTCAGCAAACTTTTATTTTGCTAACGCCAATTCTTTTCGTAAACAATTCTTTAGCAGCTAAATATCTGTGTTTCCAGACCTTCTTTTAGTTGTTGGAAAGAATATTTTTAGGGGTGTAACTCCATTTCCAACAATTGGATATTACGATGTTTTACATATATTGTATATACCAATAGACAATTGGTTAATTAATTCTTGTAGACTAAGCGAGACAAAAGTGCTAAACTCAGAAAACCAGTGATACAGCAACTGCTACGTACCTCGCAGTGGAAACTTGACATCAACTCACAGTTGACAAGCGAGGGCTATTTTAAATGAGATCAACGTGCTGCAAAGTGGTTTGGCATCTATTAGAGGGGGGACCCCCCATTAATCTACCAGCTCCGTAACCTTCCAGTAGGGTGCGCATCACGTCAGCTGTTCTGGGCATGTCATTAGGCAGCTGCGTGATGGGTACAATTGTGTAAGGGGTAACCTGTTCACAATTCGCAAGTGTGCGTGCTGCATCCTCGTGGCAACCACTGTTAACTAAGGTCATTTGGCACATTTTTGGCCATTTGGCACAGGCTAAAGTACGGCGCTAAGGAGAAAACCTTGACAAAAAACCCTAATCTAAGGTGGAACAGCATATGCCGATGGATGAATGGCTGATAGGTTAATCAGTCCAAAATATGCGGACTACTGGATACCAGGCACCCTCCAGTTTTATTTAGCCTACCTGTGGTAAAGCTGGGTGACCTACAGGCGATTTGCAATTCCCAGCAACTTGTAAGAATAAAATCAAAAGGAATACGAGGCAGGAGTAGGAATATACGGGAGTGGGACAGCCCTCTCGAAGTCCTTGGGCTCCAATGCTACCGTCTTTCTAGCGGAACTACATGCTGTAGTAAATATCTAGGAAGGAGAGCAATAAGATCAGATAGTATGTATCACGTACCGGGAGGCAGTTTTGTCAGGTTCATTAAGAACCTAAATATTCACTGGACGGATAATTAAGCAGGTTCCACCACAATAGATCTCTTAGGTCGCAGTGCGAGGTGGCTGATCGCCCTCATGGCCCTCCAATAATAATAATAATAATAATAATAATAATGCCCTTGGTGGGTTACACAAGCTGGTACCAAACCATTAACTGAGAGAATAAATTTTAACTGATGCCAGACAAATATTTAACTGTTTGAACAGGCATCGCTTGTCAAGAAGACGCAGAAGCTACAAAAACGTAAAAAAGACTGTTGGACAAATCGGAATAACAAATATTTGCAAAGACTTCAACAGCGTCATTGAGCGACCCAATAATGGCTACAATCATGACGATAAGTAAAACTAGACAATCTTCTGCTTTTAATTGAAGATAATATAACTAAAACAAACTGAGTAATTCATCGATGATTGATTTTATCTTAAATGCCTTTGGGCAATCAACCTTCAAAAAACCTTATTAATGAACCACCGAAAGGAAAAATCGGTAATGCAGATTGTGTTATCCCTGCCGAAAATAAAAAATAAAGTCTTTACCAGCCGATAGTGGCCAGCAGAGTTTTTAATATACATTTAGTTTTTAAAAATCTACAGGAACTACATTTGTCATGTAGTTTATGTAGTTAAAGTATTTAATGTAGTTAAATGTAGTTAATGTAGTTAATGACGTCAATGTGTTTTTATTTTTAAATTTTTTATTTTTGTGCATGGTTTTGTTTTCTCTGTCTTTGTCCTCTCTGTCTTTCTGTCATTCCCATTTCTTTCTGATAGAAAATTCGACATAACCTCAATTTCTTATTTGTGAACTGAACGTGTTTTCTAAGTTTTTCTTAAAAACTTAATATTTTTAAATAGTTACATTAATAATTTCAAGTTTTTAATCAAAATCATATGCTAATTAAAATAGAAAATGAGTAGTAGTGGGCGGAAATTACATACTTTTCGGCAATAAGGTATTTTCGAACCAGTCAACAATGTTGATAAGCGTGGTCGAAAAAAAAGAAGCTCTGTGTAAAGCGTGTAGCGCTGTTTTAAAAAATGCAACCAGAACTCGACTTGTGGCGCATAGGTAAGTAAAACAAAAAATTATATTAAATTAGAAACATATTCGGTGATATAGATTTCCATTTAGAAAATTATGTTCATCATCATCACGTTTAAGGACATCGGTTTCGAAATCTCATAATGAAAATTGTATTCGCAGCCGCAGCCCGCAATCATCTCTAGCCACTCAGACCAGTAGTGACTCTGAACTTGAAATAAATAATAGTAGTGGGCACGAAATTGAGATATATATTGTACAATCTGAACCAGTTACTTCATCAGGCACACCTAGATAAAAAAAACAGTTAGCACCATACTTAATAGATAAAAAGGCTACAGACGACAGGCCAAATTTAAACGGTATTGCGCTTGCTAACGGAAATATAACCATACCAATAGTATATTTCAGTGACTTAGATGATGTATCTGTTTCCGTCACGGAACTTACGGGTTATGTATGTCTAGCTTTTTAATTTGTATTTTAAACCGATTCTAATTCTTTCAAATCAGCCAATTAGCAATGACGTTGCCGCTTCAAACTTTGACCACGGTATTTTATCGGCTGATCGCGCTTCTTCAGCATTATCAACTGAATCCAGTCACTCTTCTGCATCAAAAAGGAGTTCGTTATTTCTTCGGGGTTCGGATCATCACGTCATCTTCACCTAACCAGCTGTCATATCAAAATCGTACATTTCGCAGTCCAAGAAAGTTGTCGGTGCGGCAGAAATATATTTTGGGCTATATGGACAGTGTAAATGCAGAACTTTTTTTTCGGAAGATTTTTATCGCAATTACGGCCATCGTATAAACCTCCATGTAGGCAAATATTATCTACAACAATTCTGGATTCCGTATACTCCGATGTGACTTAGAGGGATAAAAATAATATTGGCGAGGAAACAGTCCTCCTTATTGAAGGTTGGAAAAATACGTCTAGTAACTCTAATCTTGTGGTTACAATGATACAAACAACCGATAATAAATTGTCATTTCTCGAGTCATATGATATGACAGGAATACGTAAGACGGGAGATGAACTTAATAAAATTTGCGAATCATCAATTGAGCTAGCGAAATTAAAATACAATATTGAGATTTATGCGGTGACTAGCGATAACGCTAAAAACATGATATATATGGGCAAAAAATCAATTTTATGGCATAATACTTGCAGTAGCCATACTGGAAACTCACTGGCAAAAGACGTAGTTGACAGAAATACTGCAACTAAAATCATAAGTGTAATAAAAGAATTTAAGAGAGCTGATTTGGAGAAAACTGTAGTTGAAAATGGTGGCAAAAAAATAAAACTTTCCGCTGAAACTCGTTGGAACAGTTACCGAGACTCTTATGAGTCTCTCATCGGCAACTTGAATATTTTGAAGAGTGAAATAAGTCAGATATTGTTTGATGACAATTTTATAGATTCAGTTACATATTTTATTAAAATGTCTGACCCAATATGTATTTTAATCAATAATTGTCAGACACTTACATATTCTATAGCGGATGCAACCGAAGATTGGATGCATTTACATGTAGTTCCAACATACTGACAGATTTTCTCTATAATGTTGTTCTATAATGTTTACATTTTTTACAGCTCCCTGATGAATTTGAAGAAGCCCTAAAAAAGATAAAAGCTATGGCTTTAAATAAGTATGCATTAACTGCAAATCTTTTGCATCCCAAATAGGTAACCCATCGAGGTAACTCGATGAACTTAGATCAAAGAGATATTGTTGAGGAGTTTCTGATTGAAAAATTGGACAAATCTGGCCTTGGTAGCCTCTAAGAGTTCAACCTAAAGGAAGGTATTTTTCAGAACCTGAATACAAAGGGAACAACCACTCCAAAAACATATTGGAATGTTGCCGCCAGAAAACACGGCAATTTAACATCATTGGCCAACAAATTGTTAAAAATTCCGGCCTCTTTAGCTCAATTAGAAAGATTATTTAGTAATTGGGCATATATACATACGAATAAACATAACATATTAAAACCGGAAAGCTCAAAAAAATTGATACATACCCACTATTCATTAAAAATTAACGATGATATTGGTGATAATTATGATGATCAATATGATGATGTTGAAAATTGAATATTGATAGAGGTAGATGCTATTAGGAGTACGTATTACATGCACGAAGATTAATCTGGTTGGTGGTTGTTCGTAGATAAGGATAAGAAATATGATTTACATTGCATTTATTTATAAATTATAATCTATTATAAATATAATATATTTTAGTATTTTTTAAGTATCAATGATACTGTATCATGCTGAAAAAATATTTGTTTCTCTTTATCCTGATGTGATCATAAAATATAAAGACGAACTTTCCAACTTCCGCTTCTTAGTTCTTTCTCACTTATAAGAATATACTATACCATCGAATCTGTAGTGAAGTGATCAAATTACGAATGTAGTTAATGCATGTAGTTAATTCATGATTTTCGTCTACGTAGTTAATTGATTAACTACACGTAGTTTTTGAGGTAGCTTTTATTTTATTTAACTACTTAACAACACTGACGGTCAGTCGAAGGTTACCATGAACAGCAATACAGTAGTGATACGAGGCAAAAAAATCGTTCAACTTTCTCATGGAATAAATTTCGTTGATGTGATTTGTCAAAAGCTATTGCTGCATTAAATAATTCCATCCAAGTTTCCTGTGGCGAATACTTGGAAATTCGATTATCCAAAAAGAATTCGAATCTTTGTATAAAATCAGCCACTGGAGTTTTATGGTATTACTTGTAGATAGCTGTCGCTGGAAAAATAATCAGTTCAAATATCTCGTGAGAAATCTGGGAAAGTTCATTCTTAGAAAATTACATTATAGAAATTTTGCATAGAATCAGCGACTGTAGTGTGATGTTTGAAGATGGATTGCGTTGATGTGATGAATTTTCCCATAATTTTTGGAAAAGCTAATTTTTCTAGATATCCCACGGGAAACATGAACTGATTTTCCCATCGATAGCTACAGGAGTAACATAAATTTATTCTATTTTCAAGCGAGCGTATCATTCTCGAGAATTATTTTATAAAAAGTTTGTTTATGATGTTTCGCACGGGAAACTTGAATTTATTTTTCTAGCGATAGCTACTTACAAATCACATCAATCTAATCAAACTTCAGATATAACACTCTAAGGGCTAATTTTATAAAAATTTTCTATTTATATTGAAAATCGAATTTTTCCAGTTATAACACGAGAAAATTGTACTGAATTTTTTTCCAGTGATACATCACATACAGATAACACTCTAGAGTATGATTTAATTTCAATTTTAAATAATTTTTGGATTCTTCTGAACAAAACGGAGAAGAAGAATTGACGTTTGCCAGATTTTGTCCAATTTAAAACGGGTCATAAAGTCCATTAGAATTTTGCCTCTTTTGCCCATTAGAAATAAAATTTGCAAAATTTACGTTTATGTTATGAGAGTATAATATGAATGAGTGAGCGCTGATATAATTGGTATTGTAGCGATGAACGAATGTTTCTATTTTATAAGTGAATTTGATAGGCGAATTTTATAAGTGTATTTCGATATGAGCGAGCCGCTACAGGACTCCTCCGCAAGTGATTTTCCCCTCCCTAAGAAATTTAGAATTGAATCAGAAGGTTGCGTGTTCAAATCACGTCGGGATCACCACTGTAAGAGAGTTGGCACTTTTTACAATATTATATGATTAAAATGCACAATTAAATGTTTATGAAATTAATTTCGCACCATTATCCAAGATCATGTCAAAATAAATCATGTGATCTCTTGGGGCATTCAAAATGAAAAGGAAGTACGTGTTTTATTACCGATTCCGCATTTTCCCGGAAATTTAAGAAACACATATATGACCTTTGTGAACTAGGTTTTATATTTTTAATAAATTACAAAGTGTATGGTTGTAGGTAGACCAAGTATGTCTTCGTCGAGTTGGGATTTATCGTTGTTTAATTTTTTAAAATCTTTTTCGTTGATATGTGGCAATGAAAAAGTATTGTAGCGATCGACTTTATAGCAGGAAGCTCTCAGCACAGACTCTTTTCGGTTCTTACTTTTTCTTATGGCAAGAATGCCGGCAGTGTGACTAGGCACTGAATATTTCAGGCAGGAATAATGACTTTGAAAAACTCTCATTGGTTGTTTCTGCTATAAGGATTTCCAAAATATTAATCGTTTCTGCAATAGAGCTTTGGTTATGTTGGCTTTGACTGATTGTGATATTATTGGTAGCTAGTTTGCTGATTCTTAAGTAGGTTAACCCAGTACTAAACTCAGAGTGTAAACCGTCCATGTAAAAGGTTACGGACTGAAATACATTTACGAAGCTCAGGGTGTTGGTATTCCCCTAATATTGGAATACCGGAACCGAGAATTGCTTCTTCAGAAATCGATCTAATTTCTGATTGAATCCGGTTAGGAAATTATTAATATCAGCTTGTCAAACCTGTTGGACCTCAGGAACATTGGCTTGTCTTTTTGATGTTTAGAGAATACTTTATAGAGAATAAATCCCACGTTATTTCATAAACGGAAAGAGATAGAGTAATTTAATTGTGTGTAAATGAAAGAGAAGGATTTATTTAGTGCCAAACCATGAAAATCTCATTTTTTACATTACGTTGGTGAAATTTTCCTTTACCATATTTTCCTTTATACATATTAATCGTTCAATTGGGTTATTGTGGTATTATGGCTGCCACTGTAAAAATCGAAGATTAACTAATAATTTTTGCGATTACTCATTTTCGGTTATTTGGTTTTGGGCGATTTTTAACTATTTGTTTGGACAATTGTTTATTTTATTTGGGGAATTACGCATATTGATAATCGCCGAAAATTTTGGATTTCTTAATTTGTGTTTCTTTTTTGCATTGGATCAAATTAGATGATTAATTATTTTGAAGCAATAATGCACTAGTATGTTACGCCTGATACAATGTTTCCAAATAATTTTTGCTAATACCATAACAGTATACATAATTTGTTATGTTCCTCTTCTGTATAAACTGCATGTATATTATTAGCATAAATTTAACACTTCCTTGAGTAGAAAAAAATGCAAATTTTTCGATTAGTTTTACACTATACAATTTTATTTTATAGATTTTTCCGGTATGTAACATAATACATAAATAATTTTTATGAGCATTTTTTTATTGTTTGTTGTTTTTGTACTGTGGTAAAAAAAAAATGCTTTACCATGCACATACATCAAACGAATAATTAAAATTATTATTAGAATGATTAGAAGTATTTGAACCGCTTAAATATTGTAATATAACTAAGTACCGGAAGCACATATGTACACTGTTAATATATACCTATAATCAGCGAATAAAAAAATCTCAAGTACCGCGCTACTAAATAAATAAAAATAAACAAATAATTCTCTCTTTAATTTCGATTTGGTGAAAAGAGACGTAATTAGTTGCAATATTTATACTAACAAGAAATTTTTTTTTAACAATTTTTCCCGCACTAGAAACAATAAACATTACAAAAAATAAAATTAAAAAAATTTAAATATTAGCGGAAAAATCATCTATTTTTAGTTGGTTAAATAAATTTTCAATATGGTTATGAAAATTCATGTCGATTATAATCAACTTAAAATGAAAAGAAAAAAAAAAAATTGGATTTTCTTTTCATCGAACATCTTTTTAAATTTTTATCTATTTTTAGCTGGTGATAAATAATCGTGTAATCTTCGATCAGTGAAACTGGAGAATGTTTAATGTATAAACAATTTAAAAAATAATTACGAATATTGATTTTATAGTTTTAAGCATTTTATTATATTTGTTGTTTGCCGTTTTTTTTCTTCAATTTAATTAGTTTTCTTTTCTATTCATGTTTCGCTTAACACGTGTATGTTTTTTTAGCATTTAGGGAGTGAAATAAGATTACGAATAAATTACGCACATACATATGTATACAAGTAAAACAAACAATATTTTCTAATAAGTAGAACATCTGTTGGACATGTGATTTTTTTTTTAGTTAGTTTTTCTATTGATATTCTTGTGTCGTAGGGATGGATGGTTTGTCCAAAAATACGTATTATCAAGATTTTATGATTGAATAATCTCAAATTAATTGTTAAATCAGTTTGAAATTATTTCGCATATTTCTAAAGTTTAAACCCAAAGTCTAATTATAATCATTACCCAAAAGAATTTTTAATCAAAAATATTTAGTAGGAGGCAGGTAATGAATGGTTCCAACTTTTCGCTATTCTTTCTCACATTTCTTCGTTTAACAGGTAACAAGGAAGAGCAATGGTCAAGCAAAACTCATTAACATTTGCATCACAAAACTGCACTATCAGAGCCATCTACAAAAAAAATATAAAGTTTCGGCTCTTCAGTTTTATAAATCTCATTTCATCCTATTAAGGCGTTTAATATTTATTAACGCCGTCTGATACAATGAAATCGCCTTGTAGCAAACATTCCTGATAATACCGTCAAACATGGTTCGATTGTGTTATAGTATAAAAGTATAAACAACTAAATCTTGTTTATTTGTTTTTTAGTGGTATGTGTTATTGCTCAAAGTCAAAATTTAATTAATTAATCCAAGAGCCTACAATTAAGGCTAATACAACTTTTTGTATGAACGTGAATCTTACAAAAAACTTAAAGCTTAATGTCTGCATTTGTAATTAATGTATATTGCTGCATAGCCTTATTCATCAATATCAATGAAAGACACCAGTAATAAGGTGGCACTGACTGCAAACAAAATATCCGATCAGGTGATATACAAATGAAGATTGCATGAGCAATCCGAAGCAGTTGTCTCTATTATTCCTGTTATTTCTAAACATTGTCCACCGATTACTATGCGAGGCCAAACATATGAAAATATTGTTAAATACATTAATGCTGCTGAAGTTTTAAACTATAAAATTAAAATAACCTTCAATGGGCATAGAATACAATACCCGTTCATTAAACTGCATTCATCCGCCCTTGCAAATTTTAAAAACTAATGGTGTTGAATAGTATACATGTCTGCTTAATGAAGGAAATCAACATTTTTACATGAGCATAAACAATTTTACATGATCGAGTTGGACGAACATTTTTACCCGAACAGTCGCCCAACAAACCAATTGGACCGTGTGTATTGTTGCAGGTTGTTATTTTTCTAGTCTATAGTGAAATTTCATAGATAGGTCACGGCAAGAAAAAAAAAAAATTAAATAGAAAATGTTGTTGTTTGTTTCAATAGTGGCTTGCTTTTCAAACAAATATCAATATCGGACCAACCAAATTGGGCCGTCTATAGAAAACATAGCAACCAAAGTAAATACCAATTTGGTTACCCCTTTTCCATTTTGTTTGAACATTTATCCGTATTATGATTGTCGAGTTGATCGACAATTGATATGACTCTGTGTTGCCTTTTCCTTTTTAATATTGTTTTTATCAAATGAAAAAACGAAAACGAGTCGTGCCGATTGTCGATCGACTCTTGAATCATAATAAGGATAATTATATTAACCTTAAATGAATTTTTTCTGAAATATTTAGATGAGACAGCCGTTTCCTCAAATTATTAAGATTTTTCGACATCCACGCCACAATAAAAAGTTAGTTTTTTGCCAAATTGTGTTGAATCTGTAACCCAATTTCGATGGAAAAAATTTAAAGCGAATAGTTTTCTAGTTATCCTCTATGTTATTCCGCTGGAAAATTTCCAGCGCGATGGCATTCTAACTTCGAATTTCATTCTGCTGGAAGTTTTCTATTTAGTAACTCGATCTTTAAACATAAATTAAATTTTCTTCAATCAATTTTAAATAATTGTCCGGCTCGTTACGGCATATTATTCAATTAAACAATTTTTTTGAGTTAACCGAAAAATGAGGTTTTAAAATCCAAGTATAGATTGAGTTATTGAAAAAAAAAGAGCGACTTGGAGGGAATGATAAGGTATGTCATAAGCATTTTGAAAATTTTGATATTATTATTTATAGGATGGACGAAGAAAGGGCGAAGAATGTTGGTTAATGACGCGGTATCTTCTATAGAAATTTGAAAGAGGTACAAATATTTAACTTAAATAATTTTTTTTATTCTCTAGTCTTGTTCTTTCTCTCTTTCTATCCATCTATTCCCTCTTTTTCTCTATCTCTCTTTACCCCTCTCTCTCTCTCTTTCTTACCCTTTCTCTCTCTCTGTCTCTTTTCCTCTCTCCTTCTCTCTCTATATCCCTTTTTATCTCTGTCTCTATCTCTATCTTATATACACATTTTTTAATTTATTGATTTAAGTATCCATCAATTTCAACACAAAACAGAGTACTTAATATCGTTGATACCAATCTACAGTTACGTTTCTAAAAATTTTGAAAAAAAAAAAAATTACGTATCTAAAAACGTTTAAAATTGGTCGTACTTGAACAATGTTAATGAAAGTGACCAACCGTAAAATTATATTGATCCTTAGTTATTACTAGTAATTTGATCGACATGAGTCATGTACGATCAATTTTAAAGGTTTTTAGATATGTACATTTGTTTCAATACTTTTAGATACGTAATTGTGAATTGACATCAACGATATATGTATGTATATAACGATATATATATATATATATATATATATATATATATATATATATATATATATATATATATATATATATATATATATATATATATATATATATATATATATATATATATATATATATATATATATATATATATATATATATATATATATATATATATATATATATATATATATATATATATATAGATGCCCTCTAGGAACGAAAATTCAAAATTCACTAACTGCCAAACATAATCGAAGGAAAATTAAACTTAATGTTGCCTATTCAACTTTCTAAAGGTCCAAAGCTCAGAATATTCGGCTAAATTAATCGGTCAAACGCCCATAAAGAAAAAGTTTAGTTACTGCAACAAACTTTAAAACAACTAGCTCCAAAAAAAATATTAAAAGATGAGGAACTTGTCAATTTAATGGAATTTTCGACTCCATACGCATTCGCGGACAAGACGGTAAATACCGACAGTACCAGCTCAATTGCGAAGGACAAGACGGTATATGGCGACATTTAAAAAATACCTCATAGGACAAGACGGGAATTACCGACAACAAATGCGTTTCAGTCCCTATAAAAAATACTACAAATGCAATATTTTCAAAGAAATAGGGAAACCACATAAATAAATATCTCGTAGTTTTTTTTTATGTATTTTTGTTTTCGGGAAAAAACAAGACGGCATATACCGTCAATGATCCATATAGTTATCAGTAGTAAAAATATTATGGTACGATCAACAACTTCGTTTTATCAAAAAGTGTGAAATACTGTTATTTTTGTTTTAAAAGTGTTAATACCGGCTAGGTAAAATCTTTGTGGTAAGTATAATAATAAATTTAGGTTAACTATTTGGCAATACCTCCATTTTAAAAAGGAGTAAATATTGTAGATATAATTTAAAATGTCCAAGATGACAGAAGAGTATGAAGCATCCAGAGAAAGGTTAAGGAAAATATACGACGATTGCCCAATCGATGACGATGGTTCAGACGTCGATCCTTTTTGTGATGATGGTGAATTTGGAGATGATCCGACATATGAACCATCAATATGCGATAGTGACGAAATGAGTAATATGGAAAATCCAAATATTGAACTAAATCATTCGGATCGAGGGGACGAAATATCCGAAATCGAAAATGATTCAGAACAAGAAGATTTAGGAGAATCTATTTTCGATGAATCGGGTGAAGAATGGATGGATGACGTTAAAGAAATACCGCATTTTTCTTTTGATGCGAGCAATAGCGGTGTACAAATTGAAATTCAGGCTGACGCAACACCACTATGAGTTTTTGAGCAAATTTTTAATCCATTAATTTTGGAAACGCTCGTCGAATCAACAAACGCTTATGGTAAAAAACTTTGTGAAATTAACCATCTAGCAACAAGGAACGGTCGCATTGTTAAATTTAAACTTACTGATTCCGAGAAAATGTTTAAGTTTTTGGGACTTTGTATGTTGCAATCACAAGTAAAAGCTCCAACAATACGGTCGCTTTTTTCAAATGATCCCCTTTATTACCACCCATTGTTTCCTGCAACTATGTCCGGGCGCCGCTTTGAGCAATTGTTACGTAGCTTTAGTTGTAATGTGGATAGCAATGAAAATTGAAAACTGAACAAGATTAGTTCACTGTCAAAACTATTCATTTAAAGATTTCAAAATGCGTATAGACCAGAAAAAGAGCTGTCATTAGACGAATCACTTTTATTGTTTCGAGGTAGACTGAGTTACAAACAATATATCAAGGGCAAAAAAGCTAAGTTTGGAATCAAGTTTTACGAGCTAACCGGTAGTAGTGGTTACGTTTTAAATTCTAAGCAAAAAGCTCACACGAGGAGGATTTATTTTAAACGAAAGTGAAACGTATACGTTTCGAAATGGAAGGATAAACGCGACGTCCTTTGTTTCACAACAGCCATTCATCCCAAAATAATTGAAGTCCGAAATAGACATGACACAGCGTTCATAAAACCTGAACAAATAGCCACCTACACCAAATACATACCGGAAGTGGATAGAAGTGACCAGCTGGTATCATATTACTCATCACCAAAAAAAAACATTCGCTGGTATTAAAAAGTGATATTTCACTTATTGGATATAGCCACTTGGAACTCCTATTTTTTGTACAAGAAAACCACTGTCTCAAATCTCAAGCTTATTGATTTGTATGGTTGTGTTTTAACAAAATACTTGATATTTTAAATTCATGAGTAAGTATTGTAATCGCGTGAAAAGCTCTGTTCCTAGGACTCCAGAACTCTAATTAAAAATGTCGTGTCCCTCCTTCCGTCCTTCCAAGCACGCCTTTTGAGTTTTCCTCTAACTCTCACAAACATTGATAGATTTGTTTAACATTTTTGTTCAAATAAAGGGTTTTAGTAACAAGCTGTTTGTGTTCACTTTTGGGTCCATTGGAGCCTCAAAATATACGTTGTTGCAGTGGAACAGGAAACAGCCAAATAAAATTTTGGTGATAAATGTGATTATCCATATCGTAACTATTTTTTAAAATTTGACGGCAATCGAAGCTTCTGTATGGGTGATTTTAACAAAAAGCATTAAAAAAAATTTGTTCATGTGTTTTCTTCACCTTGCAAATATTGAACGATTATTTGAAATTTATTGGACATAAACCTAACATTAATAAACTCTATTTGGATTGCGATTGTTGGAGAATAAGGATCCCAACAATTAGAATGGTTTCTAAACCACTAAATCCAGGTTGTCCCTAATTTCTAAAACAAGAAACCGAATTTTAAGTTATTAAAAAACCGACAACTTTATTATATTTTTACAGAGGTTATTACCTAAATTTTCTATTTTGATTTTTCAAAATCATTTCCTCTTCCCTCTTAGCAGATAGATTGCTAAAAATTCTATCTGTTTACTGAATACAACTGAAATTGAATTCTGAGTGAAACTTACTAATTGCCCTGACCTTCAAATTTTACTTTAGCCAAATCCCAAAATCAAAATATTTTAGTAGAAATTTATCTTTAAGCGAAATAGAGAAAATAAATTAGACAATGGTCTGCCTAACGATCACCTAAAAACACGACAATTTCCCTCAAAAAAATTATTTTCAGTTGGGAAAGTAGTAGGATTCAACATCACAGGCACACTCACATAACAATATATTTCCTGAGATATAAAGCGCCTTTCTAAGGGATTTCACCTTACTAATAGAAACAATAACTAAAATTTTGGATACGGAAGTTCCATAGTAAGTTAACAAGTGATTGGCCTCTTAATTTTTCTGATTTACCAAATCGTAGTAAATATTGTGAATGACATTACAATTAATATATTTGTCTATAAAAAGCCGAAAAAAAATCAATTGGTTAACAGACAATTTTAACTGCTACAAAATAGGTATTCCAACATGTGTTAAAGAGTATCAGGACTAGATCACGAAGCTAAATGATATTTGTCGTTCACTTATTTTTCCATTTCCATTCCTATTCCCATTCGTTTCCATGTTTGTAAGCGGTTTTAGATCGAACTCATCCGTCCGATAAACAAACTTTTGTGCCAATGCATAAGAATATCAATATTTTAAAAATTGCGCCACCAAAGTCGTACACTTTTAATGGTTTTAAATTAATTTAAACTGTCTCTCAATTAAAAAATAATAAGACAACGAGGAGTAATTATAGTGTCCTCGAAATTCTATATTACGTTACCAAACAGTCCAATTAACGAGCTTGAATCATTTTAAAATCAAACCCAAAAACTTTGCAAAAATAACAAACAACCAAATGAAATACTATGCTAATGAAAATATATCTCTAATAATCATAACAATAATCGTAATAATTAAGTATAATAGATATAATAAATTAGAAAATTTCTAAAGTAGAACATTGTAATGGAAAATTAAATTAAACGATTCATTTAACTTTAGATAAATTTTCGTGTTCTTTTGCTGCTTGCTAGTTTTTCGTTTGTACGTACAACGTAATACTAGAAAATTATTATCACAAGACAATTATATTGTTTCAATAAATATTCTGGAATTTTGTTCAGGTTGGGTTTTTATGAAAAATTATTTTATGTGCAAAATTGACTAGAAAAATTTCATTTAAAAATGGTCTAATAGTTAAATCGAAACGGAAATCTACTACCTTTTTAACTAAAACAGAAAGCACCGATAAGCTAAATTTAGCTGCTTTTATAACTTGTAGTTAATAATATGTATTTAAATTTTAGTAATTTTAGGAACAATCCGTCAGTGGATCGTGACAATTTTTTTTGAAATTAAATCATAACGCTCTTGAATCAGATATGAGGAGAAACATGACAGGCAGGGTTACCGAATCTAAAGCTATAGGTACATTCAAATCTGCTAAAGAGCACATAAGTTCAAATTTCAAATCAAAATGTCGTTCATTTTAAATAACTAAACGGTTTCACAAGAATGATTGTTTATGAATAGATCTAACAGTTTAAATATGTTTAAAATATAAATAGGTTTAGGCGGTCGAATTATCGAGAGAACAGATATAAGCTTAAGGTTTACTTTGAAGAAGATAACTTCGAAGATGTTTTCATGTCAAATTTAGAAATCGGAGAAATGGCCGAGTTAGATGTTAATTTATAGCATTAAAAATTATTCCAGAATTTATATTTCTCTTTTATTTAGATTTCTCTCTTTAGTGCCATGGTTCAGGATTATTTACAAAATACGAGAAAAAAGGAGCTTTTGGATTCATGCAAAGTCAAGCTTTTGGGGGACCCTTATGAAATAATCAATTATGAGGAATTTAAAGATTGGAATAGTCTCAGAGCGGCACTTACAATCAAAGTTTCTCCAAAACGTTCATTAGATTCGATTCAATTAGAATTAAATTGTTTCAACCCTCGATTACTAACGTCTGGGTCAAATTGACCCATTGCGATGAAAATTTAAAAAAAAAAACATAGAAAACGAATTGTAATTAGCTTCATGTTACATGATATCTAACCTCAATCTTTACTTGTCATATCGAAATATTTTTTCGTTTGGTTTTGTTTTCCGAAGGAAGTGGGAAGTTATTGTAGAAAGTGTCTGGATCATTTTGCCCCACATTAGTAACAGGGTTCAAATATTTAAGGTGAATTAGGGTCATTTTGACCCATGTTAGTAAATAATTAATAAGTATTCATGTATTTACATAATTGTTGATTTTAAAAATTAAAATGGATGATTATGAACGTCAGCAAAATCGGCTACGCGCTATCTTAGCCGAATTAGACAGTGAAGAGGAGGACCTTGTCGATGGATCAGATGTTAGTGAAACGGAAGATTTAAAATTGTTTAGCAATCACGATTCTGAAACAGAACAAGAACTTGATTCACATATCGACGAATGTCATGAGCCAGATGGTGATTTTGTAAACGAGCATGGAAATATTTGCTGCCACCATGAGCTACACTCGCTTCCATTTTCTTATGCGCTGCATTCGATTAGATAACATCGAAACTCGCGTAGTACGCCGTTTGGTTGATAAACTCGCCCCAATTCGTGAAATCCTCGAAAGATTCAACGAAAATTGCCAACAAAATCATAATGTTGATTATTTTATTACGGTAGGCGAGAAATTAGAAAGCTCTCGTTGTAGATACTCATTTAGGCAATATATACCCAGTAAGCTGCGAAGATGGAATACAAATTTTCTCTGTGGTTGATTCCGTGTGATTTTATATGTACATCTAAGCTGAAGGTTTACTGTGGACAGCAACCGCCAGGACGATACAATTTAAGTAATAAGCCTGACCAAATTGTACTACGTTTACTTGAGCTACTTGAAAAAAGAACGACTATAGTTGGCACAATGAAAAAGAATTAAACAAGTATTGCCACCTTCGTTTACCATTACAAAAAATTGTGCAACTTAATCTACAATGTTTGGTTACCAAAAGAAAGCCACCATATTATCGTATATGCCAAAAAAAAAACAAATGTGTGGTCTTACTATCTACGATGCATAGAACAGCTGAAATATCACAGGGGCCAAAATATTTAAATGCAATAATCGAGTTTTATAACAGCACGAAGCTCGGCGTCGATACTACCGGTCAGCTTTGCGGTACAAACAATGTTTCACGAACTGCAAACAGATGGCCAATGGTAGTTTGCTTCAGCCTATTAAATGTGGCAGGTATAAATAGCCGAACAATTTTATTGTCCACCGAAAATCCTCAATTACAATTCAAAAAACGCAAATAATTTTTGAAAAATTTGGCTTTAGTTCTATTATGCAACCACATATAGATAGGCGGAGTAAAACACAGCAATTAAATATAAATCTTAAATTTAGTTGTAACAATTTGCGCAAAATTCGTCGTTCGAGCCTCCGCCCAAAAAAAAACAAATTTGATAAGCGCGGTAGATGCCAACTCTGTCAACCGACTCAAGACCGTAAAACCAACACTACTTACTCCAGATGCAACAAACTTATCTGTGGAAGCCATTTAATTGGTATATGCACTGTTTGTGAAAATCTGAACATTGGTAATTTAGAAGTTTAGATTTAACCGTTTTTAAAAGGTTAGTTTATTGGAAAAAATTACTTTATCCAAAAAAAAATTATTAAAAAATATTTTTTCGATCATAATTCCAGCTTTTCAACGACTCCAACCTTCTGAAGTTCTGACTAATAGGATACGATGGAGAGCTTCAAACTTTGCATTTATATATTTGTATTTTGTAAAGACTGAAATGAAACATTAAATATAATTTATTTAAAAACAATTGTGGCGGAACATTGGGCTTTTTAAATATGGGTCAATTTGACTTATTTTTAGTAACGTTGTAAGTTAAATTTACGTTAGTAATGAAGAGTTAAACAACAACGGTTTGAGGATGTAAAGATGTATTCAAATAGAGTTGAAATATTGCTCTATTAATTTAATTAAGCTTGTCTTTCAGAACCAGATATTGAGTCAATTCAATATAATGATTAAATTATGATCAGAAGCTTCAGAACTTTCCACTTTAAAAGAAACGATTTCTAAAGCATTGGAAGAAGAAGCTATTGAAAAATAGTCTCTTACCAACAATTAATTTAATTCAAAATTTTTTCCCAGCAAAATAGAATATCTATTGCCAGTTTTATGAATATCCCAAAATGCCAACTCTGCAACAGAATTACGGGTTAAAAGTCAGTTCATTCTAAATTACAATCTATTAATAGTACCAAAGAGAAATAATTTCAGGTTGTATGTAGCATTAAGTCTAAAACCGTTTCTCAAAATAGCACTGCTAATAATTCCATGTGTGCTTATTGCCATAATAAACGTCTCAACGAATTTTTGAAAATTCTAATTTTAAAATTTTACAAGTTGATAATACAAAAAATATTAAATTTTCAAGCCTAACTCTAATTCTACTATGATTCTAAATTAACTTTCCCACACAATCCAAATAAAATTTCAAATTTTCTAATAGGTTCTGGCGCGAATGTAAGTCTAATTAAAATGGGAAACCTCGATCCAAATTCTTTTTACTATCCTGACTCTAAACGCACAGTAAAAGTAATTTCGAATAAAACATTTCCTACTATAGGATTGTCTATTATCAATTCATATTTTTCATCATTGTTCCAAATAATTTCTCTACAATTACTTCAAAAATAACCATTCCAAATCGTACAGAGTGTTACGTCAAAATGAAATCTTCATTGCTTCGTAATTCAGAAAATATTCGAGTTTCACATGAAATTATTGCACGAGTATCACGAGCTATTTTGTAATTCTGCACAAAAATTAAAAAATGGTTGTCCTTTTGTTAGTTTAGTAAATTGGAATGATTATGATATTGATTTAGATCCTAATTTTTTTTTACATGAAGTCCGATGGTATTATCGAAGAATCTAAACCTCCACGGAATTTTCTATTACTATGCGTTGGGCGCATTGCAAGTGGCGCATTGTAATAGATTACCGTAAATTAAACGACCTAACATTTACTGACTTATTTTCTTTAACGAATGTAACGGATATTTTGGATAGACTTGGTCGTACCCATTTTTCTTCACAATCTTGACGAGTTCTGATTTATAGTAAGAACCTACATGATCATTAACAAAATTTAACCGAAATATTCACAAAAAAAAAGTGTCAATTTTTATCATCCCCCTACCTGAATCATTTAATACCTAAATCAAGCATTAAGCCAGATCATACAAAACTCGTTGACTGATCTTTTTAAAAAAGTTCTGTTTTTGTATAGGGTCAAAATTTAATTATATCTTTAACAAACGATAATGATATTAACAAAATTATAAAGGAATAACACAGTGGACCTCTAGGAGCACATCAACGTGTTTACAGGACATTTAAACGATTGCGTACCAAAAATGTTTGGAAGGATATGACTTTATATGTCAGAAATTGATGCCCGTGAAATATTTCCTAGATTAATCCTAAATACAAAAACTATGTTTAGGAATGAATTAGGAAAAATTTCATACGCCGGAGGACGGCTGTGAAAAAATGCATAAATCATTCCTGAAATAAAACCGCTTTGTTTGAATTTGTGAAAAACAAAATTTAATAGAAAATGAAAAAACATTTAGACGTAATATAGTTTAATAAATTATTGAATTAATTTATATTCAAATTAAATGCAACTCCAGGTTTTGGGGGGCGAGTAGCAGGGACAGCAGAGACGCAACGATTTCAACAACAACGTCAAACAACACTACCTACAGTTAGTACAAATTTGGGTGACCGCATGGGAACATGATGATGAAACGAAATCTCGCCCCCCTCTTACAACCGCACAACCGCCGATGGAAAAAATGGTGGAGGGGAATAATAATAGTTGTTTACAGCTTTTCAGAAAAAAGAGTTTACCAGGAAATTTGTGTTGTCATTGTGTCTTCTTACAGGTTGGAGCAGTAGATGAACTTTAAATTTTGTATTGCCTTGTGCTAAATAAATTACTAAAAAAATATATTACTAACAAATTTACTTACTATCAACTACTTAGGTGTCTGGAACCGGGTTGAGTCTTTGTTGCTAACATTCCTTTCCCATCCCTCGATCTTGTTATATGTAAAAAGGTGTACGACGGCGGCCTGGCCAGGGGCGGATATCACAACTATTAGACTTATGTGGTTATCGATGTGGCGCCTTTCTTTACGGGGTTTGGCTTCATGAAGAATGGTGTCGTGTTGTTGTAACATAGGTATAGTGGTGTTGTGGTATTCGCATTTATAATACGGGAGACTTGCTTAATGCTTGATCGTACATCGCAATCAATCAAACAATCAATCAAAATTAAATGCAACTCCATTTTTTGCCAGGTAAATATTTAGCACACTACAATTTCTTTCTTGTATATTTCACAATATGCTATTGACGAATTTTTTCAGATTTTCGTCATTGCTCTGGAATGGCCAAAATTTGGCCCGATCTACGTGACTCACATACGTATTACTTTCCTTATTATATTAATTGAACGGAATAAAACTCCAGATTTTTCTGTAAGCCCTATCTATTGCCAGTATTAACCAACTTTTTTAGATTTTGGCATTGTTCTAGGTTTGCAGAAAAATATAGTGGGATCGATGTCCACCTCTCAAAATCGGGAGTTGTATTCCGTTTAATTAATAAAATGAAGTAAATCTACCTATTTGAGTCGTTTAATTCGGGCCCAATTTTGGTCATTCCAGAACAATGCCAAAAATCTGAAAAATAGTGTTAGTACTGGAAATAGATAGTGCTTACAGAAAAATATAGTGGGATCGATGTCCACCTCGCAAAATCGGGAGTTATATTCCGTTAAATTAATAAAATAAAGTAATATCTACATATTTGAGTCGTTTATTTCGGGCCCAAATTTGGTCATTCCAGAACAAGGGGGTAAGGGGCGCCGGTTTAGATGGTCTTATTATACTAGCCCAAATGCCAGCCTCACCTGCACGTGGTACTTCCTGCTAATTAACAAACGATTCTCTGGCGACCGAGATACGGCGGAATAACCGACTACCGAGAACATAGCAAATGATGTTCTCTTCAATGACCCACTACCAACTTGTACTGGTTAGGTTGGTAGTTGATACATAACCAGTTTTAAAGCAATGAGCAAAAAAAAAAAAATTCCAGAACAATACCAAAAATCTGAAAAAGTTTGTTAGTACTGGCAATAGATAGTGCTCGCAGAAAAATATAATGGGATCGATGTCCACTTTGCAAAATCTGGAGTTGTATTCCGTTTAATTTATAAAATAAATTAATATCTACATACCATATTTCAGTCGTTTATTTCTTGCCCAATTTTAGTCATTCCAAAACAATGACAGAAATTTGGAAAAATTTCTGAGTACTAGCAATCGATAGGACTAACAGAAAACTATGGAGCGATACGTATACACCTCATAAAACCTGAATTCGTTTGCAATTTATTTTTGGCTGATAATGAATTTTTTCAAGCAACGACAGTTTTAGATTATAAATTAAAACTTAATGTAAATCTAATTAAAACTTAATGTAAATCTAATTTATGTGAATGGGTTTATTTTTAATATATTAAAAATTAATTTCGCCTAAATGTTTTCGTGCTTTTTATTTTTGTTTAAATACACACCAATACATTCAAATTTTTTTTCATTTAGGAATGATTTAAGAAATTTTTCACAGCCGTAGAAATTGTTCATCTCGTCAAAAGAATAAAAGTTTTCCAAATAAAAATATTTCTTTTTAAATTGCAACAACATCGAAGGAAGCTTTCGAAAAAATGTTGATAGACATTGTAGGTCCATTACCTCCTTGGCACAGAAATAATAAATATATCTTACCTATAAGCAAACTATTGACAGTATTTTTCAAAATTTTATTTGTATGTTCGGTTCTCGGAATTTAACGGACGGATTTTGACGGACCAGTGCTTCAAATACTAGTGCTTATCAGACGCATCAAAATGATCCGGTACTACAAATTAGAATAGCGCTTTTAATTTGTGAAATTTAACAGTTCGAAAGGTTCCCTTATTATTCACAGAAATAATGTTCGGTCGTTCGGAAAAATAGTTCATAATAAATAAATCCACCGTTTACGCAATGACATTAGCCAACGGTATTGAACAGAAAGGCAAAACCATGTAAAATGAAAGGGATTCGGGAACTATCGAGAAACAGGAAAATCAAAGAGACGTTATGATAAGCACATGAGTGGTATGAAATCCTAATTTTTTTAAAAGTAATTCAACAATTTTACTAGATAATAAAAATTACCATTTCTTATTTTTTTCAACTTTAAACTTCGTGGCAAAATAGCAAATTTTAAACAAAATAATATTTGACTAATTTTGAAATTAAAAGAATTATCATTTTTAGGAATAAAACGCAGGAGAAATTTATATTACAGGAAAAAACTAAAAATCGGGACCGAAAAGCTCCAAAAAAAATCCGAAATCATTTTATAATTTTACACCAGGTTTAAGTTATAATGTGGCTCCTCTATTTATGTCGGACGCGATTATAGCCAGTGATGTGGATGAATAGTTAAACGACGCGTTAAATAGCGTAGCAACTATAATTATTGGCATTCTTAAGGAGTTTTAATTTGAGGTAGTTTCCTAATTCTCTTATTACCTAGTTTTCCATTTTACCTATTTCATTATTAACATATTTTTATAACCCTCACTAAAACTGTAGTTATTGGCAAACTTCTATCTTAATTAGCACCCTCTTTACTATAATTATTAAAACTACTGTTTAGAGTAAAAATTGTATTGTACTGAAACTCGAAATTCCTCGGAGTACAAGTTTCTTTCGGAGTGCATTCAAGCCTCCCTATATATTTGCAGGGGAAACCTACTGAAGGAAAAAATAATATATCAACTTTCGAATAGTCATGAAATTTTTAATGTATCACGAGCAATTACAACTCATCGTACTGGTTTTGCTCAGTATGTTGCCGACAGTTAGCAGAGCTAAATATTAAAAATTGATTCAATGGGAAATATATTGTATTACGAATGTAATTATAAGGGCATAGGTACTATATGTCACTGTCCGTATTGTCCCGCTAGTTAAATCATTACTAATGTGTGGATTTAAGCCTGCAAGTTCATTAAATATGATTAAATATTTTTGCATTATTCAAAACTTGGCTCTCTGCATCAGCTTCCTTGGATTGGTCGTACAACTTTTCATTGGGATTAGTCGCATATTTTACTTTGCGATATAAAACCTATAAATCAGGTGAAAGTTTTAAGTGAAAACAGTAGTATGAATTGCACCTTTCTCAATTTTACTCAAAATCTGCATTTTCTTAAATTTATTTAAATTAATCTAGAATTTGTTAAACTAGAGATATTAACCATTCTATGATGCCGAAAAGATAAACATTGCCTTTTTCGGTTACATTTTAATACGCTTTTGCAACAATTTCATTTTGCCTATTCGGGTCTGAAGAGTTTAATATCAGGTCAGAAACCGTGACTGTATAACCTAGCGCTTTAACGGCATTTCTTCCTTAAAGGCTGGAGTCCAGTTCACAATTTATTTTGTGTAGACTGATTAATTTTAAAATTTACAATAAATCACCTCGCGGGAAACTCCTTATAGAATATCTACATATATTTGGGTGAGTTTCCATAAAAATGAAAACAACAATTTCAAAACGGTTTTCTGATTTAAATTACGTCACTGTTGTTAAAACAATAAATTTCGCAACCAATAAACCGATTATTAAAGCGGAAACTTAATTTAAGTAAGTAAATAAAACAAATTATTAATCGTCATAATTTAGCAAAAGAAGCAAAATGTGTTAGCCAAAAATTTCCCCAAATTACCCAAAAATTTCCCCAATTTGGCTTCTGTGAACCCAGAAAGATCAGCAGAACGGAACAGCTGATTTTCTAAAGTTGTATATGCTTTAAAAATATTGTGAAGATGTTTGGGAATTTTACCAAACTTGGCAAAGGCTTTTCAAGTCTTGGTTAACATTTTATCTGTTGGTCTGTGGATCCCTTTAAATGCGGAATTTTTGATGTACCGGAAGGGAATAAACGATTGGAAAAGGTATTTTTCCAGCTTCTTACCAACCATCCGAAAATTCGACAGCTTTGGTTTGTTATGAAAATATATGTGTTCATATTTTCATAACAAACCAAAGCTGCCGAATTTTCGGATGCCAAAAATGGTTGCAGCGCTTAGTTTAAGACAAAAAAAAAACTAACTTTTAAATCGCGGGGTAATTGTAGGTAAATATTTCTTGGGGTAACACCCAAGAAAGTTCCGATAATCCAGGAATAGCTGAAAAAGGCAGATAACGGTATTTTTAATAGTTTTCTTTTGGCTCCCATGAATTTCTCCACAGCAAATCTACAAGAAGAACGTCTTTTTCCGTTTTTATATTCAATTTCCTTTTTCTTCGGTTAAAATTATTGTTAGGCTCGGGCTCACTTTACAAAAATATGATCCGATCTATCTTTTGAATATTATTTATTTTGGCGTATTTTTAAATTAATAAAAATTAACTAAATTTACTTATATTTAAATATTTACATTTATTCCTTATATTCACGAAAAGCATTATAAAAATGTTACTTTATTGATATAAAAACCACACTTAGAATTCCGGTAACCGGGCGATTCCACTAGCTAAATTCTTCTGGGCAGAATTCCACTGGATTCAATTCCACTGGGACAATTCCACTTGACATAATTCGTTACAAAAAACCACAAACACACACTTTAATATTTTATTGGCCTTACTGAATCTTAATTACGAAGATAATTATAACTATCGCTTTAATTTAATAACAATTAAAATGGACAAAAATGCCAATTTATAATAAAAGAATGGCATACCTTTCAAGAAAATTGTAAAGGTATCAATATAACAAACTATTTCCGTTGCTGCAGTTATTTCGAGTCTAGGCCTATTCCACTAGCACAATACCAATAGATATAACTCCACTGCATACAATTCCACTATTTTAATATTCGTAGTCCTTTCTTTAGGTAACTTTTTTTTTAAATTAAACGAATTCAACTTGCACAATTTAACATTTTGATTAATTAAGATTAATTTGTGGAAGTTGGAATTGGACCTGGAATTGTATTGTGCCAGTGGAATTGGGCGAAGCGGAATTGTGTCTAGTGGAATTGTGCTAGTGGAATAGGCGTAGAATCAGAATTCCGGCTTCCTTAGTGAAATAAGCAAAACATTTTTGTTAATTCTTAGGTTTTCGATTAGTGAAATTTGTTTACTTAGGTTTTAAACTCAATTTCTTAAAACCAATTTTGCTCTTACAATAGAAGGTAAATAAACCAATTTGCACGAATACTACAAGCATAAAATACAAATTACATATTTAGGATTGAGAGAACTATAGACACAATCTTAGCCAAAAACTACATAGAACTTATCTGAGGTGACAATTTTGATAAATTAATGTAAATTAATAATTTTATTTGTTTTAACTTGTAATTTTTCCTGATTTATTGTTAATTTTTTTTATTATTTCAAAAAACAATTATAACAAATATTAGTTGTTGTGAAAGAATTACGTTTGCGTTTGTGTTTTCGCAAACTATGACATTTTCATATAGTAACTAATTGTCTTCTCAAGTAAAAGCAACTAAACTATCCTAAGTCGATTTGTTATATGTTATATACTAGAAATTTACTTATACCATTATTGTACAATCTACTGGATCCTGATTGGCATATTAATTTTTGATTGATACGGATTTTTTCCGAAGATAGCATAAAAAAATTGCCTTGATATTAATTAAGGATTTCAACTTTTTATAGAATTAATTGAACCGACTTACACTTTATGAATGCAAACTGAAACTAAGGAAGTACGTGGCTGCGAGGACCTCAAATAATTAATTCTTGGAGAACACTTTGCTGAAATAGAAAGGATCAACTCGATTCATTTAATAAAGGAACATCTGTGTACTATACTGTGAATATTCAGTTATAATAATTAGAATTAATTCTTTAATAGTTAACAGTGTGGTTAATTCGTTAGTGGATCTAGTGCCAGTTCGGAAAGTGTGGTCTTGTCTCTGATAATAAGCTGCTAATATTGGTAAGCGCGAACAATTTAACAACCATAATTTTTAAGAATTTCCATTATGAAGTCATGTCGGACACAGTTAAATTTTAATACATTATGAGACAATATTTTGACAACCGAACGAATTTTAAAAATATAAGTAAACCTGGTTTATGTAAAGGTACTAAAAACACAGTAAAATATGTTACCGTTTTTGTCAAATACCCAATCGATACCACTTAAAAACTTAAATTTCTTATTTGCTTGTTTTTAATTTTTTTTTATTTTTAAGTTTAAGAAAACTGTTTTTACTTCTTGTTGTTGTTATTGTTCTTTATTTATTTATTTATTAAATTTTCTTATTTTTTTTTTTTTTAAACAAAATCAATCTAAAATTAAAATGAAATCGAATAAAACTCGAAAATTTCGGGATTTTATCGAATATTTTGAAAATATAATAAAAGTGGAACGACTACAAAAAAAAAATAAAATCGAAATTGGAAATAATATAAATTTCAATATTTGATTTGATTTCTCTGCCAAAATAAATAGAATCAACTTTCCCAAACAATAATAATGCTCGGAATATTTATTACAGGAGTGTATGTATAATATGTATACGAATTTATGTATATAGTAGTATAAATAAATAAATGAAAATCGAGGGAAAACAAAACTACCCACATAACGTATATAATGATTACTTCAACTACTTTTGGTTAAGTACTAAAAAAAATCCTGGGTTGGAGAATGTTTTTTTTTTTGGTGTTCTTTGGGGTGGCGTTGTTTATTTGTTTCGGTAAGGCTATACAATGTTATATATGTGTACATACACATCAAGTACTTTATATTTATTTATTTATTTTAGACGAATTGAATTATTTAAACTTACATAACTCTTGTTGGTTAACTGAATTGAAATAAGTGGAAATCTTATTTATTTTGTACGGTAGTAGTTTATTTTAAAATATATGTACGTTCAGTCGAATAAAGTAACTAGAATATTTTTTTTTTATATCGATTTGATTGATTAATTATTTTTTAATATACATAAGTACACAGTACACCTTAGAACATTTGGTGCTTTGTAAATTTTTGTTTTGTATAAAAATTATTGAGTAAAAGCGAATTATAATTAAATTTAATTGTGATATAGACGTTCTATTGGATTAGAGGAGTTAAAATATTTATGTAAACAAGGGTTATTGCATGAATAATTTTTATGGTTTAATAAACTCATTTTTAATTTTATTTTCTAAATATTTTCACTGCTAAGCTAGGTGAAATACAAAACAAACAATTTCCCCTATATATGTATATATATGTATTACCATATTTTAACCTTGCATAATTATATTTATACAAGCCTAACCCCTAGAGTAATTAAAATACATAATTTTAAGCTCAATTAATATTAAATAAACGTATGTGAATAAAATCACATCAATTAGAGAGTCGTTTATTAAAATGAATTATTTATTTGAAAATTAATGTAAATAAATTATTAATTAATTAATTGTTTAATTATGACTGTTGATTTAATAATGATGGATTTCATATTTTTTTGTTTGTGTGTGTTATTAAAAAATATTTAAATAAAATTAAATGAATATAATTACCCCTGGTAAAATTTGTTTTTCATGTAAAACGCTGTGAGCATTTGCTGCATTTTCTGGATTAAAGTACGTTAAAAACGCACAACCTGCAAATATAAAGAAAGAATTAGTTAAATTTTTACAAAAATTAAATATAAATATTTTTAAATTAGCTTAGAAAGCTGTTGAATACATTTAAATATTCCTTCTTTCTCTTGTCTTCTATCGAACTCTCAATTAATTTGTAAATAAACTAAAATGTTATAAAATGTTTATAGAAGCCTAATAATTTAAATAACCAGAACGATTCATTTATTTAGCAAAAAAGTTGGTTACTTGATAGTTTGTGGTTAATTAACCATGATAGCTTTCGTTTTTTTTAAATTTGGTGTGACAACTGTAAACTTTATTGAATTATTTTCATGTTTGTTGGAAAATCAAAAACATTGATTTATTAAAGAATATTTTGGATGATCGAATCCGGATAGCTTCTAGTCGGATTTAACAACTTGAACGACGGTGGACTGTATGTTAATGGTGGATGACTGGTGTATTTTCCTCAACCAACTTTCTCCGGCATATGTATCGCAACTTATTAGCAAAAGCCCCTTGATAAATAATCAATTAATAAAAACGCTGATGGCAAACGGTTTTAATTACGCAGGTGGTTGTATATAATATTTTTATATTCTGGTTTTCTTTTTTTAATTTTTTTATTTTTAATTTTATTCACTTTATGTTGCTTCGCCAAAATACCAAATTGAACTGACCAAAAGAAAACTTACTTAACTTGACGTACTATAATAAAGGGTTCACCCAAATTGGTGAACCATAAAAAAAATATAATAATATAACCATTGGCGGTCATGGTGGCAGGTTTTGATTGGTTAATCCATTTGGTTTATGGTAAGTTACATCAGGTAATGTAAACTTAATGTCTATAATTTAGTTTTTATAAAAGTTTAAAACTTTTCTAAATATTCAATGTTACAGTTTTCGACAATAATTGGCACGGATTGGTTTTAGCTGTCTCACTTGACAGGCGACGATGGCAAATTTTGGAAAAGGAAGATTTAATGTTTTTCTAATTAAATAAACAACGATTTTTAGTTATTAATATTTCCACACCAAGAAATAAATGGCGCCACTTTGACTGCGACAGCTAAAACCAATGCTAGCCGATGGTAGCATTACATTATTTTAGGAATAATCTTAGTGTTTTACGTAACGGCTGATGAAATATCAAACGATTCAAAATATAAACAAAATAATGTTAAGAGCAGTTTATAAGATAAGTATGAACTTGATTACCTAATTATTTAACAAATTAATAACTCGATTTCATTTGATTTCAGATCATTTGCTGTACATACATTTATGGTAAATTAAATTTAGTTAGATTATAATTTACAATGGTTTGTAGAAATTAATTTTAATTTTAAATTTAGATGACAACATTTCTTGATCTGCACGGGTGCAAACATACCGCCGACGTTGAACTATTAAGTTCAAGACACTGGTAGCACTACAATTTTGGATATTGGTCGTTTGAATATTCCAGGCTTAGGTTGTATTGAAACAACTCGTACAAGCCCATCTTGACCAGGATGCGTCTCAACAATTTTACCTAATGGCCATTGTGCTGGTGATATATTGTCATCGCGTATTAATACAATGTCGTTGATTTTGATAATGACGTTTTTATGCTGCCACTTCGAACGGTTGTGTAATGTTGTCAAATATTCGGCAGAAAAGAGATTCCAAAAGTGTTGCACCATTTGTTGGATAAGGTGCCATCGTTTAAGTGCATGTTGTTTAATGTTTGCCAAATATGGATCGGGTGGTAATGTAAGCGGATGTTCAATAGTGAAATGTGCCAGTGAACATAGAGGCCGTGAATTTAGGATTGCCTCTATTTGTGTGAGTAATGTGGTCATCTCTTCAAAGTTGAGTATGGTACTACCCAAAACGCTTCTCAAGTGATATTTAGTTGATCTGACCGCTGCTTCATACAAACCTCCATGATTTGGAGCGGACGGTGGTGAGAAATGCCATCTTGTTTAGTAATCTAATACAAAAATCGAAACTTAATTATTTTGTTTTATTGACTTATTTAGTTTGTAGATTTCTTGAAGGCGGTAGGCGGTTTCTAGCGCCGACGAAGTTTGTGCCGTTGTCGCTTAAGATGTCCGAACAAACTCCTCTTCTTGACATAAAGCGCTTCAAGGCAGCAAGAAAAGCGCTTGTAGATAGGTCGCTGACCAATTCTATATGAACTGCCTTGGTGCTCATACAGACAAAAATCGCTATTTACCCTTTGCGTGATTTGTTTCGTCTTCCTACCATCGAACGTAGCCAAATAGGACCAGCATAATCTACCCCTGTTTGGTTAAACACATATTTCAGGGTGACTCGTGCGGGTGGTAAATCTCCATTAGTTGAACAATTTTTTGAGATCGATTTCGGGTACACGGAATGCAACGATGAATCCTTGGTCGTACAATATTTTTGTAATTGATGATCCAATATTTTTGCCTCAATGTGGATACCATCAACGACTGTGCTGCGTGTAAATATTTCAAGTGTATCTCGTCTACAATCAGTTCGGTAATTAGGTGCTTTGCGGGTAATATGATTGGATATTTTTGATCATATTCGACGTTTGCGAGTTAGATTCTACTTCCAATTCGCAATATGCCATGGTTGTCCAAAACAGGGTTTAGTGCGAGCAATTTACTGTGTTCGTTTTACTGTGTTCGTTTGTCGATGCACGCAATTTCCATAGTAAAACAATCAGTCTGAACCCACTTAAAAATTATATTGGTAGCTTGGTTATAAAGGTCGGGTGATAACAATATGGATTTTGGTTCTTTATTCATAGTATTTTTACGATTGTTATGAAACTGCAATAATAAAGCAATTATTCTTGCTAACTTTAAAAATTTGGAGTACTTTTGTGATAATTCTTCCAGGAATGAATTTGACATGGTCGCCTATATGAGGTTTAACTTCTCCGGTTTCTCCTCGTTGGTAAATGGTTTGGTACGAATCAGTTGAGTTTGATTTGGCCAGAATTTTATATCTTTTTGTAGCCATGTTGGTCCATTCCACCACAGGTCAAAATTTCGCAACTTGGAAGGTAATAGCCCACGAGAAGCGCAATCGGCCGGGTTTTCTTGAGTGGGTACATATCGCCAATCTTTTCTAGATGTAGATTCCAAAATCTCTGCAGTGCGATTAGCGACAAAACTTTTCCAAGATCGTGGATGCGACGACAGCCACCACAATACATTCATTGAATCAGTCTAAGTATAAACGTCAATAGTCTCTTCAGATTTAAGTGACTCTACCACGGTTTTGAGTAATCGGGTTAGCAGAAGCGCACCACATAGTTCCAACCGCGGAATGGATATGTGTTTGATTGGCGCAACTCTGTTTTTTGCGCAAACTATATTAGTACGGAAAGTGCTATCTTTGTTTTCGGTTCTGGTATATACAACGGCCGAATAAGCATATTCTGCTGAATCCGAGATTCCCTGCAGCTGAAATTTTGTATTTTCTGCAGCGGGTCGAATATTTTGGAGGCTTCTGACAACAATTTTCGTTTGGTGCTGGTAACTTCTTGGTTAATCGAAACCTTAAAATAGAAGTAATCATCTCTTGGGCACCATTCTAGACCGAGTAACTTTACTGAGCGTGTTCCTTCAGTTATTTCAATCGGGGACAGTTCTTGCTTGGTTGCAGGTATATTTTTAAGCAATGAAACGCAATTGGAAGTCCACTTCCTCAAGTTGAAGCTGGCTAGTCTCAACATCTTTATAATTTGAGCCTGAAATTTGAGAGCCTCTTTTTCGGTATTTGCCCCGACATCAGGTCGTCGATGTATAGGTCATTTTTAATGATTTTTGACGCTGTTGGAAATTTGGTGGTATTTTCATCGGCAATCATTGGCAGTGTCCTTGTGGCTAAATAGGGTGCCGAGGCTGTCCCGTACGTAACAGTCAGCAGCCTAAAGTCTTCTATTGGTAGCTCTGGATCTTCCCTCCACACAATTCTTTGAAACTCGGTGTCTTTCGGTGCAATTAATATTTGGCGGTACATTTTCCCTATATCACCGGTAAATACTATTCTATGTTTGCGGAATCGAAGCAATATGGCAAATAAACTGTCCTGAATGGTAGGCCCTACCATTCAATTATCGTTGAGCGATATTTTGTTTGAAGTCTTAGCCAATGCATCAAATACCACTCTGAGTTTAGTGGTTGTGCTCGATTGTTTAATTACTGAATGATGTGGCATATAAAATGAAGACTTTGGGTTGACGTTCAATTTGGTGAGAGATATGCATTCCATGTGGCCCAGAGTGACGTATTCTCGCATAAACTCCACGTATTCCGATTTTAGGTTCGGATGGTTTCGAAACTTGTTTTCCATAGCGTACAACCGCCGGATTGCAAATTCCCTTGAATTTCCCAGTTTTTTCTTGGGTTGCTTAAATGGTAGGTGAACTAGAAATCTGCCGTTGTTGGTTCTTTGATAAGTGGTTTCAAAATGAGTTTCGCACAATTTTTCTTCCACGGTTAAGTATTTACTTGGCGGAATTTCCGGCGGATTTTCTTCCATCTCCCAGAACTGGCGAAGTAATCGATCAATTTATAATTCAGTGCTAAAACTGGCACTAAATGAACTTTGATTTTCAATTGATTGAGCAGTGCCGGCAATTATCCAACCGAAAATACTATTTTGTGCGATAGGTGTATTTTGACCTTGATAGACTTTTCCTTCTGTCAAAATATTAAAAAAGTGATCTACTCATAGTAGAATATCTAGAGTATTTGACTCATCAAATACTGGATCGGCTAACTGAAGTGTTTTTAACTGGTCCATGAACTTTTGGTTGAAATTTACTGCCGGCAATACCGCGGTAATTTTGGGCAGTATTAGCGAATGAACTTGGATTCTGTTATTTGGTTGAAATCTCGATGGAATCTCGAGAACAGCTGATGAACGTGCGGTGCCAGCTTTAGAATCTCCCACAACGATAATAGAAATGTTTGTTTCTTGCCGAGGTAAGGATAGTTATTGGACACAGGCTTCGGTAACAAATGATGCCTGCGATCCTGAGTCTAATAAAGCCCGACACAGATGCAGTTTTCCACAGGAATCGCGAACATGGACTAGAGCCGTTGGAAGTAGCGACTGAAATTTTTAGTTTATTTAGTTTCTGTAGAACAAATATTTAGATTAGTAATCTCTAAACCTTAATCGATAATTTTAAATTTTAAAATGTACGATCAAAAATATTTGAATTCGTGTTTACGGGAGAGTAGGTTAATTCCGTGCGTGTCGCAAAATGTCGACTTTTTTAAACCAGACACGGAATCTTGAAACATTTTAATCTGTCGTAAAATCAAACCAAATTCAGATAATATCGGAAAAAATTAAAATGGGCTGAACTTCCTAGACAACAATCTGTGATATTTACTGCAACTATCATAAAGTAAGAGTTGGAAACAGTGCGGCTAAAATAAAAAATAAGCTGAATCAAAAATAAAATCGGTTAAAGGGATTAAACACCGAAGAGAAAATAACGACATGAAACGTTAGTTCGGCGGAAATTCAACTTTTCATCGTCTGATGATGACGATAGACTTAACGATGTCGATCCATTCAACAACAATGACGAAATTTGTTTATTTGTTCGGAGTTCGGTAAAAATTATGAATTGTGCTCATGAATGGAGTGAGGTTAGTTGCTCTGGTGTAGAAAATGCCGAAAATTTCAAGTGTGATTTTTGTAAAATTGCTATAAGTTATATGCTAAAATTAGACAATATGTCTTCGGTGATACTTAATTAGAACCTTTATTTCTCTTGAATTGTGATATTGTTTGTTATTTATTGTTTTTAAGATATATTGAATTGTGTTTTACATTTATAATTTGAGCACAATGAATTTTACTCGTAAGAATCGTCGATTTCATTTGATCCGATATTAATACCAACAGGTGGTGGTCTAGGCGCCTGGTGAAGGGGGAACAAAGCTGTGTAGTAATTACCAGCTCCGTAACCTTCAGAAGAGTGAGCTCAATCAGGCTGTTCTGGTCATGTTTTAGGCAGTCCTGCCTGGGGCTCACAATCGCGTGAGGGGTAACCCAATCGAGATTCGCAAGTGTACCTGCTACCTCCCCGTGGGGACCACTGGTAACTGTTTGTTTTTGTTTACCGAACAACAGGCTAAAGTACGACGCTAAAGGAAGGAATAACCTTTGTAAAAGAAACCCAAATCTAAGGTAAGACACGTGCGCCGAGGGATGAATGATCATGGGTTATTTGGTCTCTAGCACGGAACTCCGGATACCTGGCGACCTCCGGTTTCAATTAGCCTTACTACAGTAAGAGGCGCTGCTGCAGTGGACCTTCTTTCCTCAATCAAGATCCATTGTATGGACACAAATAATATAAAAAATAATGAGGGCGGTGCTTCTCTAAACGCACCAATCTCGGTAGATGACAAGGGCCTAGTAGGTCCTGCTAGGAGAAAAAATTTTCAGATAGCGAGAGCAATTGCTCTAGCATGGATACCGTAATTGGCTCACCGACTCATGGCACTCATTTGCTAGTACAGGTTGAGACCTAATCTACCTCAACAACAACAGAGGTCAGAGAGAATTTCACGGGTCCGGGGCTCGAAACCAAAACAAGGCCAAGCCTTAGCGGTGCCGCAAGGAAGTGCCTGGCACACTTAAAACAGTCAGGTGTGCCTCACGATGTCGTCGTGGAGCAGTGCCAAACGAAGATAAAGGATAGAGATCCAAATAGAACGAAGAAGCAGAGCTAGTCAGACGGATCTACTCCTAAGGGTCTGGCACCAAAACGGGAGGTCAGGTCCAGCCCCTCACAAAAGGGAGCGGAAGTCGTCCCCAAAGTCGTGGCGAGTTTGTGTCGTAGAAATACGACTGTACCCTGCTACAGCGACACAACCAAATCAATCAGGTTGGAAATCATCGACCAAAGCTTCCTGGGATGTCAAGCTGGGTATCACCTAGTTCCTGGAAATCCAGGATGCCATTATGGAAACAATGTCAGGTCTGCCGCTAGACGGAGCCAGCCCCAATTTCCTGGGCTGCCGTACTAGGAAAGAATGGCTCACAGTAAACTGTGCGGACGAGGACACCGCGGCGTGGCTTACAGCCGTCGTACCTAAACTGAAGCTATGGGAGGGGGCAACCATCAAAACGGTCAGGAAGGACGAGCTTCCTCGCACCAAGATCTTTTTCGTATACTTGCCATGCTGAGGCAAGGAGACGGCTGAGAAGATACTTCGTCGGATGGCGGTTCAGAATAAAGAGTTGAGAGGACCGGACTGGAAGGTTGTGGCGGGGAACTAGCGGGAGGGCGACCTCCTCCAGATGACGTTGTCCGTTTCCCACAAAACGGCGGAGACCCTTAAAGGTTCCAATTATAGGGTAAATTGGATGTACGGTGCTGTACAGTTTCGCCCTAAGAAGGTGAAAGCAAGGGATGGGTGTACCACAAGAGCGGCCGTGCGGAGGGGATAGGAATCACCAAAGATTGCGGCGGCCAAAGACGTGGAACGCGTCTGAGCTGCCTCTGAGCATGGCAGGACGAATAGGCCTTGCACATCAGGTTTGACAAGGCCAAGGCCGAGCCAGAGTAAGAAGGGGGAAAGCCACGGTTTGAGCCCAAGTGGCAGGGTGGCACAATTACAGCCCAAAAAGGTAAAACCAGGATATTCAGAGCCCATGGCAAAATAAACAGGAAGAAGCTGCACAATTCAACACACCACACATCCTTGAGATGTGTGCAAATAAATCTTCATCGATCCAAGGCGGCCACTTATAACCTAAGCCACCTTTTCTTAATAAAGGACTGAGACATAGCGCTCGTTCAAGAGCCGTGGGCCGACAATGGAAAAATCAAAGGTTTGCCCAGTAAAACAGGCAAGCTAAACAACACGGTGTGTGGATAGGCCGAGGACAGCAATTCTTTGTCGCTCGACACTTAATATATTCTCCTTTATAAAATTTAATTCCATGGACATAACAGCGATCACGATAGAGACGCCTTTACCAAAAGGAGGCCGAAGCACGCTCAACTGTGCTTCGGCATATTTTCCCGGGGACGAAAACGACCCACCTCCAGAACCGGTCCAGAGATTCGTTAATTCTTGCACGACTCATCACCAAAAATGCATCATCGGTTGCGATGCAAATTCACACCGCATAATCTGGGAAAGTAGTGCCACCAACATCAGAGGTGAGCAACTTTTTGAATTTTGTTTAACAAAAAATGTAATCATTAATAACAAAGGGAACGATGCGACTTTTGTGAGTGCAGTCAGGCAGGAGGTGCTACATCTTACACTGTCTGACATGGGTACCTCTGGTACAATTCTGGACTGGCATGTGTCAAAGGAAGCATCCTACTCGGATCACATGTATATCAGGTTTGATATTAAAACCCCTTCAAAAAACGAATCGGTAGTAAGAATACCAAAACGTACTAATTGGCCAGTCTATAATGAAAGTCTATATGATAACGTAACTGGCCTACAGACCAACATCAACTCTATTGAGGATTTTGATAGAGTTTCAATCAATGTTACCGAGGAAATTATCGATGCCTAACACTCAAGCTCGCCCCTGGTTCATATTAGGGGGACAAGGGACGTTCCTTGGTGGAACCACACCCTGGAAACCAAAAGACGAGAGGTTCGTAAACTTTTCATCAGAGCTAAGAGAACAAACGATTGGACAACCCATTGAATGTCTCTTACCAAGTATAACGTCGCTCTTAGGAAAAGCAAGAGGTCGAGCTGAAGAGACTTCTGTGAAAAAATAGATAGGCTGCCTGAGGCTTGTCGACTCCAGAAGGCACTATCCTTGGACCACAGAAACCCGTTAGGTTCGAATGCCTGGTGAAAGGCCACTTCCCAGAGTGTACTGTCCTTGGAGGCCAGGAAGACCTCGATGTAGACAGCGTGCATCCCTACCTGATTCCAAGGGAATCTTACAGGTTCTCAAGAGATATCCTCACTCCCGAAAAAATACAATGGGCCGTCAATTCCTTTGGTCCCTTTAAATCGCCGGGAGGGGATTTTATATATCCTGAATTTTTACAGCAAGGCCTACAAATACTGTTGCCTTATTTGAATATACTCTTTAGAGCCAGCTGCAGCTTACAATATGTTCCAAGAAGCTGGAGGTAGGTGCGGGTGATTTTTATCTCGAAAACGGGAAGAAGATCCGCAGAGAACGTCAGGTCTTATAGACCCATTAGCCTCACATCATTTATTCTGAAAACCATGGAGAAGATACTGGGCCTATATATTAGATCCAATGCCCTCCTAAGATATCCTCTAGACCCCAGCCAACATGCATATTAGACTGGGAGATCGACAGAAACAGCGTTCCACGAACTGGCAACAAATATCGAAGATGCACTTCGGAATAAAGAGGTTTTGTTATGCTCCTTCGTCAATATTCAAGGGGCTTTTGACAATACCAAGTTCGAAATGATTCAAGAACAAGCACATGCAAGGGAATAGACTCCTCCACCATAGGATGGATAATCAATATGCTTAGAAACAGGTGGATAACGACCTTCTTTGCTGATAAAATCATCACGATTGCGGCTACCAGGGGTTGTCCCCAGGGGGGAGTTCTCTGACCCCTTTTGTGGCTACTCGTGATGGATGGACTACTTATAAGATTAAAAAACTGTCAATTCTCGAATATCACCTACGCGAACGATCTGGTCTTAATGGTCAGGGGGAAATTCGAGAGTACAACAGCGGAACGTATGCAATATGCCCTCGAGTTGGTAAGCGATTGGTGTATTGAGACGGGCCTTAGAGTAAACCCCAACAAAATTATTTGTACTTTCTTTACAAATGGGAGGAAAACAATTCTCCCACCTCTATCTCTACGGAAGTTAAGTACCTGGAAGTGATACTTAATCAGAAACTGACTTGGAACCCGTTTTTAAAATATATCACAAACAAGGCAAATAGGGCGCATTTCACTTGCCAAAGAATGATTGGCAAAACGTGGGGTCTGAATCACCACAACGGCACTCAACCATCGTAAGACCAATAATCTCTTATGCGGCGTGATGGTTAAAACTATTGACTCTCGGAGGAATTTCACGATTGAGATACCCGACAGGGATCAAGCGGGGAGTATCATCTCCTCCTTACCCCGTCACGCTTCCATATGGTATACTGACGGTTCAAAATCAGGGGTGGGTACGGGTGCGGGTATAATCTGGCAGAGTCTCGAACTCTGTATTCCATTGGGTTAATCCTCCATAGCTTTCCAAGCAGAGATAATTGCGATCGAGGTATGTGTGCTTCGATGTCTCACAAAAAAATATCTAAAAACCGAGATTTACGTAATATCAGACAGCTAGGCGGCATTGCTTGCCTTAGGAGCATCTGTCTTCTATTCCAAAATAATCTGGAGCTGCTATCGCAACCTTCTAGAACTTAGCAGGGAGAATAACGTAACCCTTTTGTGGTCCCCCAGCCATTATGATATACAGAGAAATGAGGCTGCAGTCCGCTGTGCAAAAGAGGCAGCGGAGAGCTCTTTCCTTTGCCCCGAGCCTAGTATACGAAAATATTTAAGAGTCCTCAATTGGGATGAGACAGACCAAAAAACTAGTAAGTTGTGATATTAGACGTTCAGATCAGGCAATCAAAATGGATAGAGAGTCTCTAAAATCCCTCATCAGGTACTTGATAGGCCATGGCCCTTTTAATGGGCATTTGGAGAAAATGGGAAAGTCCCCTACAGACCGTTGTAGATTCTGCAACGTGGAAAGGGAAACATCCGAACGTCTACTATTCACGTGTGATGCTATAGTCCATAAAAGACTTAAATTCCTCCATGCATACACAAAACAGCGGCCTAACGCCGGCCCTTTAAATATGCATGAGCTGGTGGCGTTTATCAAAGACTTGAACTTCCACTTTACGTGAAACCTCCTAGGGATGCACAATAGACTTCAATAGTCGCGGTGCACAGGGCTAGTACAGCTCACCCCGTATAAAAAAAAATATTGTTGGTACACGAAATAAATAACTCGTGTGTCGTTGTAATGCCGTTTTTTGTGGACTTTTCGGTTAAATTTCTCCACGCTCTTATGAAGAAACTATATGGGAATCTTAGTATTTTAAATGCTTATATCACTAACTTTCAGAAAACAGTGAAAGCTATTTTGAAATAAGTTTACAAATTCCTTTTCGAAGGGGTTTTCCTTAAGGGCACTCTACATTGTTTTTTGGATTTTTTTTTCCAAATTAATTTTAACATTATTTTGTGGTGGAACTTTCGGAAAAAGTGATAAGGAAAATTAAAACGTGCTGGTCTGCCTTTGCAAGGTTGACAAAGCAATTTGAAATATAACATTTTTTTGGAAATTTTCAAAGTTTTAACAATTATGAAAATAGATCCATAAATACTAGAAGTTCTTAAAATTCTCGAAATGCGGGATTTTAGGTCTGCAACTCAATTCTACTTAAGAAACCAAATTAATAAAATTTACCTTAGAAAGTTTGGAACAGATAAAAGAATTTTAATTTCTTGTCTAAAGATGATTTCCCAGAAGATTATAAATTTAATCCTCATGTTCGCATACCTGTACGTAAATATTTCTATTAATCCTGGAAAGTGCACTAAGGTACAAAACATGTTAAAAATATATGGGTCTATTCGACTCCTCGAACGATACTTTTCACACAAAGCGTCTGTTATTGCTCACCAAGCCAACCATTTATATTTTACAAATATTTTCCGTTATTTTGGGCAAGATCCTTAAAAGATGTCACGGTTTTTCTTAAATTTGGAGACTCCCACCCCAATATCACAATTGGTCACGCCAATATAAATCTTCAACTTTCATGCCGCCAAATCAAAGACACCAAAGACTGTTGAAAATCCTTAAGAATTTAAATTACTCCGTTCAGAGCGCATCCACAGTGTTCAAAATTTATTTTCTGAAAATTTTTGCCGTTTGTTCAGATTGCAACATTATGCGAGCAACGTGAGAATTGGCTGTTATAATTCTTTACTAAGTGGACTATTCGAGTACAACGTAAAGAAACACAAATAACACAATCAGAATTAACGTTAATTATCTTTAGTCACCGAACCTTCTTACCACATAGTATTTCATTTTCTATATCTCCCAGCTCCTTTCTTCTTAACCTGCTTCACACTAATTGTGTGATATTATTTTAAAGGAGTTTCCTAATCATTTCCTATTATGATTTTTATATGACTTTTAAGACCAAGAGGATTTATTACTCAGAAATAATATCTTTAATGGCAAATATATTAAAGCAATTCACAAATAATTTCTTTCATAAAAATTCCATTACAATATCAATAAAACGTCACAGAAATGCCAATGTCAGAAATGCGAATGTCTTGTTATATTTAAAAGCTTACCACAAATTTTCACCATAATTATTAATATTTGTGAAAATGGGATGCAAAACAAAAATAATAAAAATATGGAAGGATGGACGGATGGAAGGACGAAGACAACATTTTTTTAATCGATGTTTTAGAGTCTTGGAACAAAAGGGTCTTGGTCTAAATGATTTTTTTTTTTAATATGTTTCGAAGATTGTAAGAGAATTCAATCCAGTTTTTAACTGATGAGCTTATGATTATGAAAAAATCAATCTTCTCATCAGGCCGCGGCGACTGGACTGATTATACCACAATTTACATTCTATATATACCGAATGTGCTCTGCTTTAAGTACTAGCGAATCGTACTAATACAGATGAATTCTCTTACAATTTTTTCTTCACGATATTCACACTGCTCTGTGTGTAAGCTAATTTTTACTTTTTTATCAATGTTTTTGTTGAATGTTAATTAATTCGTGTAATTTCTAATAAGCTACCGGTGGTTAGACCATTTTTATTGTGTCTATTAGTCGGTTTCGTTGAATTACTGTTCGTAAATACTAATATACTTCTCGTGTTTATCGAAACACAATAAACATGGTCTAACCACCGGTAGCATATTAGGTCTTGGTCTCTCTGGAACAAAATTTTTTTCGCCATGACAATACATACCCAATTTATAACTTCGTTGTAGTGGGAAAAGTAAAAATAATAAATAAATTTGTTATATTTAATAAACTTGTTGTGTTTATTATTATTATTGTTATAACAAAAAAATAAAAAAAAATCATATATAAATAATTTTACCATATTAAAGTTTGCCGAAAGTAAGCAAATGTCGATAATGCAGATATCACCTTGGTTGTCTCAGCCCTAAAGTTATCAGCCAACATATTTCGTATAAAATGATAAATTGTGTAAACAACCTATAAACTGGTAGGTCCGAATATTAATTTTATGGCTGGATTTAGGCTTATTATGGTTTATCACTGCTTACCATGGTTAATTGTCTTTATAAGGGCCCAATACAAAATTTAGAAATTTGCATAAAATCCATCTTTAAAGTGTCATGTCTGGAAAGTGGTTCAAGCCGTGTTTTCCATGAGCACTGCACTAGAACTCGATAAACTTTAAATTGATTTTATTCTATGTGCACCGAAAAAAAATTAATTCATAAAGCGCTAATTTACAGTGCATTTAACATAAATTCACATTTTAAGCAGTTACAGCAATAAATAATTACAATTACTGCTTATTTCCTAGTTACAATCGATAAACCCATGAATTTATCGAGTGTAGTCGCGTGTATTGACGTTACCCAGAAATAAGAAATTATTTATGAAATAACTGATGGGGAAAATTTTTAAACTGAAAATGTGTATTTATGTATTTATGTTAAATACACTACATATATTTGTCGGTTTACATAGAATGAAAGGAATTTATAGTTTATCGAGTTCTAGTACAGTTCTCATGGAAAACACGGCTTCAATTAGTGTGCCTAGCCAATAGTTATCCTTAGAAGATCTATCAGGTCATATTCGCATGTAATAGTTTTGCTTTAAATATGCTATAAGAACGCTCCTATAGCTATTTTACAAAGCTGTATGCCCTATTTGTTGCTCTATAAGCGCTCTTAGAACTGATATAAAGCTTAATTAGAGCAAAAGCAGCGATCTTACAGCTATGCGTAACTATGGCTTTTAGTATATAGCTCTACAAAATTTTACATTTTTCAACCATATTGCTTTTAAAGAGATTTATTCGCCATTATTAAAAAAATGCCAGGTAAACTTTCTATTATTGAAATTGCAAAAAAAACCATATCAAAATAAAGAATCTCGACGAAAACAAATTATACCGAATTTAGACAATTTATTTTACTGAACATTTTTCTAAAAGATTAATAAAACTACAAACACGAATTCGATTTTTATTAACAATTTTTGGTTTGAAAACACAGAAATATATATGCAGTTTTACTTTTATGGTGCAGTAGAATTACGATAGCTCCTAAACCTTAAACTGGCCTTTCAAATATCTAACATTTTAAAATTAAATAAGTATTTATTGAAAATAAAAATATTCGTATTTTCATGAAAAATTGAAGTTTAAATTTTCCTAAAAAGTAGGTTAATTGTTTTAATTCTCAACATTAACGTCATCTTTCATTACCAACCGTATATCATCATATTTTTGTTGTTTAATAATAACAGGTGGAATTTTACTTTTCTGTTTAGAAACAACATTGTTATTTATCATTTATTAATGTACTGTTAACATTATTTAAATCTTTGTTTTGTAACACATTAAACCGGTTACTTAAGTGAAGGTCTTCACCATATGCAACATTGTCTGACGAATCCGACTGGATTTTACTGCTACGTTCATGTATCTTATCACTCATATTTGTACCAGTTAAAACTAAATTTATGTTAGATTCTTGCTTTCTAACTACATAACTGTTTGCAGATATTCTGCTACTTTTAGGAGCAGAAAACTCACTTAATACGTGATCAGATATTTTTCAAGTATTTTTAAATTACTTTTTACTATATAAAAACATCTACATATCTTGATTATATTTAAAAATAACCAAAAAATAAAAACAGTTTTTTATTTTTAACTTAATTTGGATTACGATGTACACGCTTTGAATGCACAATACTGAATCAATTATTTGAATAACGTTGTTTTAGTCAAATACTTGTCATGTCATATACCCCAATGAAGAATTTTTTTAGCAAAATATTTTATGTACTTTAAACTTAGTATGCAATTTATAACTCAGAATCTACAAATAAGGTCTAAAGACAGGTCTTGCTAGGTGCTAAGTTAATAGGTCTCTTAAACTCACTCGAGACTATGGATGTGAAGTTTTCCACAAATCCACAGATTCTATATATGTGTTAGTTTCACACTGCTAAACTAAATTCCAATTGGAAAAATTACGATTCATATTGAAATATTAAGTACTAAAAATGTAATTTCATTAACAAATCTTTAGAATAAAAGTGATTTCCTGGGAAAGTAAGACCATTCAGAGGCATTATTAGTGGAATTTAGTCAAAATAATATATGGACCATAAGAAAATGAATCCAAACGATTGTGAAGTTTTTCCTATGTTTCCTAAAAATAACAAAACATTTGAATGTATGTGTAAAAACTTCGCAATAAAAAACTACTTATAAACGAAAAATTCATATTACGAATTATTTAAAAGAATTTCTTTTAACCAAACAAAAATTGAACAAAAAGTTTATCTCCCTAAGATACAGCAATACAAATGTATTTGAAACTAATACAATTAATTAAAAATAACTCCAAAAAAATTATTAGGTTAAATTTATTATTTTAAAATTAAAACTATTTCCACTTAACCTAATTTACAGCAACTAAAACAAAAACTTATATTTAATTACTTACTACAGAACCACTCAAAAGGAAAACAATATAGATTTTCCGAAATCTAGGGGAATAGGTAGTTAGGATTCAACATTTTTGAATTCGCTTCCACTAGTTGAGATTCAACATTTTTGAATTCGCTTCCACTATGGTTGTATATCGAATTTCCAAAATTTTCCTGCTGTTCCCGAAAAGAGCGCATTCTAACAGAGACCAATTATGAGTTGCTGTGGACCTGTTCTAAAGGAAAACCATACAGATTTTCCGAAATCTAGGGGAATAGGTAGCTAGGATTGAGCATTTCTGAATTCGCTTCCACTATGGTTGTATATCGATTTTCCAAAATTTTCCTGCTGTTCCCGAAAAGCGCGCATTCTAACGGAGACCAAATATAAGTTGCTGTGAACCTATTCTTAAGGAAAACCATACAGATTTTCTGAAATCTAGGGGAATAGGTAGTTAGGATTAAACATTTCTGAATTCGCTTCCACTATGGTTGTATATCGAATTTCCAAAATTTTCCTGCTGTTCCCGAAAAGCACGCATTCTAACATAGAACAATTATGAGTTGCAGTGGATCTGTTCTAAAGGAAAACCATACAGATTTTCCGAAATCTAGTAGAATAGATAGTTAGAAGCCCGCATTCTAACAGAGACCAATTATGAGTTGCTGTGGACCTGTTCTAAAGGAAAACCATACAGATTTTCCGAAATCTAGGGGAATAGGTAGCTAGGATTGAACATTTCTGAATTCGCTTCCACTATGGTTGTATATCGATTTTCCAAAATTTTCCTGCTGTTCCCATAAAGCGCGCATTTTAACAGAGCCAATAATGAGTTGGTGTGGAACTATTCTAAAGGAAAACCATACAGATTTTCCGAAATCTAGGGGAATAGGTAGCTAGGATTGAACATTTCTGAATTCGCTTCCACTATGGTTGTATATCGATTTTCCAAAATTTTCCTGCTGTTCCCGAAAAGCGCGCATTCTAACGGAGACTAATTATAAGTTGCTGTGGATCTGTTCTAAAGGAAAACAATACATATTTTCCAAAATCTAGGGGAATAGGTAGTTAGGATTGAACATTTCTGAATTCGCTTCCACTGTGGTTGTATATCGATTTTCCAAATTAACAGTAAATAATTGGTTCCCGTTAGAGTGCGCGCTTTTCAGGAACAGCAGGAAAATTCTGGAAAATCGGTATTCAATCATACTACACGTGAATTCAGAATTGTTCAATCCTAACTACCTGTTCCCGTAGATTTCGGAAAATCTGTATGGTTTTCCTTTAAAATAGGTCCACAGCAACTTATATTTGGTCTCCGTTAGAATGCGCGCTTTTCGGTAACAACAGGAAAATTTTGGAAATTCGATATACAACCATAGTGGAAGCGAATTCAGAAATGTTCAATCCTAGCTACCTATTCCCCTAGATTTCGGAAAATCTGTATGATTTTCCTTTAGAATAGGTTTACAGCAACTCATAATTGGTCTCCGTTAGAATGCGCGCTTCTCGGGAACAGCAGGAAAATTTTGGAAAATCGATATACAACCATAGTGGAAGCGAATTCAGAAATGTTCAATCCTAGCTACCTATTCCCCTAGATTTCGGAAAATCTGTATGGTTTTCCTTTAGAATAGGTCCACAGTATCTCATAATTGGTTTCCGTTGGAATGCGCGCTTTTCGGGAACAGCAGTTGGAAATGAAGAAAGTAGTGGAAGTGAATTCAGAAATGTTCAATCCTATACTATAACTCAAAATAGTTTTGTTGTAAATTGAGCTCTTCTTAGAGAAAACAGGAAACTATAAAATTGAAATGCTACAATATTGTATAAGAATTTGTGTGTTTGTCTTTTGATTTTTAAACTCCCCAAAGCTAAGAAACCTTGTTATCTTTATAGGAAATTGCTGGTTAGTAGGGTTTATTCCTCTAACTTCCTCCTAATTCCGGCCAAAAATGTTTGTAGGTCATTAAGCAAATCCTTTTATGTTAGGGGAGTTTATCTTTGGAATTCAATTCTATTGCAAATTAAAAGGTTATAATCTGCAGGATTATTAAAGTCAACATTTTTCTAGTGGGATGATTGAGGGGCAATACGTAGCTTTTTAAATTATTTTTATTAACGTTTTCGTTATTGTTAATTTTTAATTATTTCACCTCTTGCTGCACATTTTATTGTAAATGAGCTACTGCTCAAAATAGAATGTGTAGGCATAAGGTGGAAATTGTTTGAAAAAATTCAAGAGGTTTTTATGCCTAATGGAAGCAACTTCATTATTTTTTTGTTCCGATTACTTTGTTTCCAAGTGTGCTTTTCCTTTTAATACTGAAATATTAATAAAATACTACAAATAAATAAATAATAATCGTATTAACAGATAAAAATAAAACAACCAATAAAATGCCCAGTAAAAATGAATTTTTGTGTATTATTTACACAAATACACTAGCAAATGTTTAGGAATAGGAAAAATTTCACGTTTCTGCACAAATTCGTGAAGTTTTTCCTAAAACGTTCCTAACATTTTTTAGGAATAATCTAGCAAATACTTCACGCGAACGAATCCAAACCATAGGCAAGTGGCGTAAATGACAATTTTTAGTCTTAATCGCCAGAAAAAATGTCTAGTTTAAATTAATTTTTGGTTTAAGAAATAGGTAATCAGCATAATGGACCACAATTTTAAGCAGCTACTCCATGTACTATCGGATCTCTAGTTCAAATATCTAGTAGTAGTTATTAAATGTCAATGAACGATTTCAGACGAAATCTCAATTAGTACCTAAAGTTTCCAGACGAATTTATTCTTTTGGATAGGGGATATTTTTTAAGCTCGATAAACGGAGTAGTAGGTCAGCTACTACATTTACTATCGGAAAGTGAATTCAAATCTCTGGCAAGAAGTGCACAGGTCCATTTATCAGTTTCAGCTAAAATCTCAATTGTTATAAAAAGTTTCCAGACTAGTTTACTCCCCTGGATAGGAGGTAGGTTTTGGGCTTGATGGAAGGAGTAGTAGGTCAGCTACTACATATACTATCAGAAAGTGAATTCAAATGTCTGGCAAGGGGTGCTAAGGCCCATTTATCAGTTTCAGCTTAAATTTCAATTGGTATTTAAAGCTTCCAGGCTAATTTATTACCCTGGATATGGGGGAGTTTTTAGGCTCGATGGATGTAGTAGTAGGCCAGCTACTATATGTATTATCGGAAAGTGAATTCAAATCTCTGGCAAGAGGTGCTAAAGCCCATTAATCTGTTTCAGCTATAATCTCAATTGGAATTAAAAGTTTCCAGGCTAATTCATTCCCCTGGATAGTTGGTAAGTTTTGGGCTCGATGGATGTAGTAGTAGGCCAACTACTATATGTACTATCGGAAAGTGATTTCAAATCTCTGGCAAGAGGTGCTAAAGCCCATTAATCAGTTTCAGCCAAAATCTCAATTGGTATAAAAAGTTTCCAGGCTAATTTATTTCCCTGGATAGGGGGTAGTTTTTGTGCTCAATAGAAGTAGTATTAGGCCCTCTTGCCAGAGATTTATATTCACTTTCTGATAGTACATGTAGTAGTTGGCCTACTACTCCATCCATCGAGCCCAAAAACTACCCCCTATCCAGGGGAATAAATTAGCCTGGAAACTTTAAATACCAATTGAGATTTTAGTTGAAACTGATAAATGGGCCTTAGCACTCCTTGCCAGAGATTTGAATTCACTTTCCGATAGTATAGGTAGTAGCTGACCTACTACTTCTTTCATCGAGCCAAAAACTGCCCCCTATCCAGGGGAATAAATTCGTCTGGAAACTTTTTGTACCAATTGAGATTTCGTCTGATATTGTTAATTGACCTTTAACACAACCTTCAAGATATTTGAACTAGGGATCCGATAGTACATGTGGTAACTGCTTAAAATTGTTATCCATTATCCCGATTAACTATTTCTTAAACCAGGAATTAATTTAAACTAGATATTTTTTCTGGCGATTAAGACTAAAAATTGTCATTTACGCCACTTGCCAGTGATTTGGATTCATTTTCTTATGGTCCATTTATTATTTTGACTAAATTCCACTAATATCTCCTCTGAATGGTCTTATTTTCCCAAGAAATCACTTTTATTCGAAAGATTTTGTTATGAAATTACATTTTGAATGCAGTATATTTGAATTGCAGTATATTGGAACCAAATAATAAATATGTTGATTTTAATACGAGTATGTTCCGAAGATTGTAAGATAATTCAATCCAGTTTCGAACTGATGAACTTATGATTATGAAAAAATCAATCTTCTCATCAGGCCGCGGCGACTGGACTCGACTGATTATACCACAATTTACATTCTATATATACAGAATGTGCTGTGCGTTTAAGTATTAGCGAATCATAACTAATACAGATGAATTCTCTTACAATTTTTCTTCTTCACAACATTCACACAGCTCTATTTCTGTGTACGCTAATTTTTACTTTAATTATTTTTTGTTGAATATTAATTAATTCATGTAATATCTAATATGCTACCGGTGGTTAGACCATTTTAATTGTGTTTCGATTAACACGAGAAGTATATTAGTATTTACGAACAGTAATTCAACGATTCTTCGGAACATACTCGTATTAAAATCATATAATTAAATAAATAGAATTATGTCTATTAGTCGGTTTCGTTGAATTACTGTTCGTAAATACTAATATACTTCTCGTGTTAATCGAAACACAATTAAAATGGTCTAACCACCGGTAGCATATTAGATATTACATGAATTAATTAATATTCAACAAAAAATTAATAAAGTAAAAAATATGTTGAATTAAAACTATTTGATATTTTTGTGGTTTGCAACTTTGGTTTATAGTTTTAGAACTTCGATGTTTGATTGAACAAGCTAAACTGGTAGCAGAAAACTTTAAATCGTGTTTTAGTACATTATCTTTACAAACATTTTCGCAAGAGGCGCTAGTCTGTGTACAAAATTGTTTGATTACATTTTTTTCCAATAAAATTGCAAAATTGTTAATTAAAATTATCTTGAAGAAACGCTGATGGTTATATTAAAAGTCTGAAATACTATTTAACATATTTTGTTCAAATTAAATAATCCGCTGACCCTTTATAATCGAAGAAAATTGCAAATAAAATTTAGTCATTTTTCGTTTTTTATGAGGTTATATCTGTTGTTTTTGAAATTTATTAGCAAACAAAATATGAGACTTGAGCAAAATTTTTGTATTTAAAACAGAAAATAAAGAGAACGTTTGTAAATTGCATCGAAAAATATAAATTTAATAATAATCTGACAAATTTGTTGATAAATCTGCTATAAAGGTGTTAAAATTGGCTGTCTTATTTCATTGTTTTAAACTTTATATCGTCGCATTTGTTTTTAGCAAAACTTCATACAAAAAAACTAACTAATCGTTTTTGTACACACTGACTAGCGGATAAAAACGAACTGGCGAATATAATTACTTAAATAAATTTAATTAAATTAGTTTAACATTCCGTTACTGCTGTGCTTTAAAACTGTTTTTATTATAGATATTATAATATTTTTATTATATTGTGTAATTGAGAATAAACAATTCAGTTTATTAGATTACACCGTTGTACAGTAATATCAAATACTAAATATCGTTATCTCAAATTAAATTAGTTTTACGTATTGCATTAATAATAATTTATTTGAACAAAAATTATATTGCATTGATTTTATTCGGTTTTTTTAATCGAAATTCAGTAAAATTATATTATACGGATTCTTGACAGTGTACAATAAGCACCAACACATGAAAAATTAGTTAGAATCCAATATGATTTGTTTGTTTCCAATATGATTTGTATACGTATTACTGCGGAAAAAAGTGAGGAAAACTTCACATCCATCTCGAGACTTACTACAAAATAGGTCTCTTAAAATGACTTAATTAAACTATAATCCTGAGAGGATTTATGTGTAGATAATTACATGACAACTGGTTAAGCTTTTAGACCCTCTAAACCCAATTGAGGTTCCACCTAACAAAAATTCAAATTATGCGTTATATTATCGTATAATTCGCGAGTATTTAACAAAAATGCAGATTATATTATACATATTTAGAAATTAGCCAGCCAGTCATATAAAAATCATTTTTTTATGACAACTAAACCCAGATGCGTCAACAAAATTTATTAACAATAAAAAACAATTACATTTTTTTATTAAATATTTTTAAACTACATTAGCTATTTAAATAGAATACAGTTTTTTTAGTATTTTCATCGCCCATTTTAATATAATTGTGAGGATTAATTCAATAAAAATGACATAACATACACACAATATATCATTCCACAAATTTCATTATCCCTTTATACAAATAAAACTGTTATTATTTGTTTATAACAAAAAATTTATTTATTTATTATTATTGTATTTTATTTATTTATGTATATTTAAAACAATAATAATATTTTTATTTTTTTTTATGTGATACCATAAAAAACTGTTAACTGATAACACAATAATGGTTTGGCATCATAAAACTAAAGCAAAAAATTAAAATTTTGGAGCGCTTTTTTTTCCATCCAATTTTGAGCTTTCATCGCATATATCAATTTGTCTATTAACTTTCGTCCTCATTGTTTTATATACGTTTGTGTTATTAAATTATTTTATGATTGGATTTTAAAATTTGGAAATATACCAAAAAAAAATATGCTGCTGCATACTTTATTTTATTGAAACCCACCCATATTATGGCCGAAAATCAAAATTTTAAGCTAAAATCGTCAAATCAGCATGATTAATTATGTTTTATTTATATAAAATAATAACTGCTTGACATTTTTGGCACATTAGACGAAACAGGATTATACGAGACTTAAATTAAATAAAAAAAAAATATTTCCGTATAATAACAAAATATTTTTCTAGGTTATTTATAACTGTATTTATAATAATTTTTTTTTTTTTTTTTTGGTTCCAATTATTTTGGACTCCAGCCAATATACGATGATAATGATGGTGATTCATAAAATGATAGATATTTCATTCATGCACGTAATAAATAATATAATCTGATAAATATTAGTGAGGGGTTGGGGGGCGGAACCCATCACTTGTAAAATAAAATTTAATTTATCTTGCTGCCTGTGTACAACAACAACAAGAAAAATGTGTAATTAAATTATAAAAACTATAAAAGTGAAATTAAATTTAAATTTAATTAATTTCCATATAGTTTCATTTTATATTTTCATTTTAATCATTAATCATATAATTTTATTTATTTATTTTTTTATCATTATATATTATTTTTATGTATAATATAATATTTTATATTTAATTTTTTTTTTTTTTTTTTTTTTTGTTGTTATGTTCAGACATTATTCAATGGAAATTGCAATTTATTTAATAAATAAACTTCATTAATATTATTTATTTTTGTACTGTGTTTTTATTTTATTATTTATATATATATAATTTATTTATTGGGGATTTTAAATTTATATTTAAAAATAAAATAATACAAATTTTTTTTATTTATTTACATTTTTTTTTGGGTCTTAAATTTGTTAATGTATCGCTTTTTTTTAATGTATAATTATTTAATTTGAGATTAACATCATATAGGCGGAATACGAGTACGTACGGGAATTTGTAGTTCTGCTGTTCTGGAATATTTTATTGTAAAATTGTTCATGGCGAATTCTGACATTAATCCATTTACTGGTGAGACAACATTTTTTGAGTGGTAATACGTTTTATTCTATTTTGTTGAGTTTACTGGCAACAAACCAACCAGAATAATAATTACTTTCAAACGCCACTTTCAAAAATGGTCTTGCGCATTATTTCAACCTGCCGTTTTATAAATCGTAAGTAGGTCCAATTTGTCCTAAATCTGTCTTAAAAAGCAACAACAACAAATTGTGCGTATTTTAGTGAAAAAGCTGAAACTCCCTTTACAACGAATTTTATTTCTAATAAATAGAAAATATGTATTAAAATAAACATTGGTAAAATATCTAAGCTATCTGAAAATAATAGCTTTAGAAAAAGTAGGGGATTGGAGTATTTAGGACAGCAAAAATTTATGGGATCTCATATAATATATCGAATATAAGTAAAAGTAATTTTCTGAATTTGCTTGAGAAAATCCTGGAAAGCAAGCATCAAAATGACCCGCATACAAAAATGTCACTGAACCTTAGCTATCCAAAAAATATTCCTGTTTTGTAAAAAGTAGAGGATTAGCGAAAATATATTCCCGATTTTCTTGAGAAAATCCTAGGAAACTAACATCATGTGGCCTATTGACTACCAGTTGGCATAAAATCTAGATTACCTAAAACTAATTTTAGTTTTGAAAGATATAGGGTAATCCTGGAGTTGTACTTTTCATTTAAATTCGGGGGGCTAATTTTGATACTCTGCGATATTTCAGAATTCGATAGTAATTTATTTCATTGCGAAAAAAATCCATCGGAATGGAATTATATATTACTGATGTTGCAGGAATTTGAACCTCCTATGGAATTTATGTTGTCAGACTTATTTAAAATAAAACCGTTTCGTTTCTCTATAAAAATATTATATATGAAATGATACAAACAAATTTTTCGAGTTTAAGTTTTATTTATTTAATTTATACGCAGTTCGATTTCAGTGATAAAAATTGTGTTAGATTTGTGAGCTCAGACTGCATTCGCATATTGCGCTCACGTTCAGTTTTTTTGAATTACAAATTGTTTTGATTTTTCTTGTGATTTTCTAGTGTTTAATTATTTTTACGTATAAGACAAACAATTAATTAATTAGTTTATCATAAATATTTCTTAATATAATTATTTACCAAAACGGAACGTCGTTCAAGAGTTCAACAAGGCAAGATGGGACACGGCTTTATAAATATAGGGACAGTTATCAAAATCACACACTATGGTTGGAAAACTGTCAGATTGCAGTTGCATCGATAAAACATATATTTATCTGTTCATTACATTTTGATGGACATTGTTTTATAAACTGAAATTTGAAAAAACACGGCTGTTCCTACGCTACTTTTACCTGAGAAACCACAAATACAAGCATGCGATCAAACTTCAAATAATATGCTTAACAATGAAAATATAAATGTTAATAATCTCAACGTAAATATGATACAAAGCGAAATTTCTTTGAATTTAGAATTGAACGAATCGAACTTGGCATATGATAAGCCGGTTCCTCCTAAGTCTTATAATAATAATACAGAAAATTATGCAGATTTAACTTTAAAGGAAATAGCCAAATTACCAGATCCGTATTTTGATGATAGTCTTCTTCTCGATGAAAACAACATACAGTGTTTAAATTGCCATAGAAATGAACAAAAAATTGAAATTTACCGCAAATTAAATGGAACGTGTAACATACAAATTTGCAAACTAACATTCGAAAAAACTAAATTAAGCAAAAATATTAAAGCTTTGCAACAGCAAAATAGAAATTTAAATAAAAAGTTAATTGATTTAAGAACAAAACCAAAATTACCTGAAATTATAGACAAACAAAATAAAAGTGAAAATTCAAAATTTTTTTGTAAAATGCTGCTACTAGACAGAAAGAAAACGCAAAAATGGACAGACGAATATAAAAATCTTGCTCAAAATATATATTACAGATCACCAAAAGCTTACACATTTATGAGAGACCAGTTGCAATTCGAACATCCATCGAAATCATCTTTAATACGATGGCAACCTATAAAAAATGTATCTCCTGGCAATACCAATCATTTAATTTTAAAAAAATTAAAAGGAAAAGTGCAAACATTATCGTGGAATTGTCGACAATGCTCTTTACTTTTTGATGAAATAAAAATTAGAGAAGATTTAACGTATAATTTGGTTCGGGGCTGTATTGACGGATATGTTGACTCATCTTGGTGTACTCATATATGTGTGTTTATGATTCGCGGTATCATAGAAAATTGGAAGAATATTCTATGCTATTACGTTTCGCAAAATTCAATTAAATCGAATTTATTAAAGGGACTAATTTCCAACAACAGAGATGACTTTCCTTAATTACGAGGGCCCTGTCAAAATACTGGGAATTTTTACTATACCGCATCTATTTAAATCGTTTCGCAATTGTTTGCTTACTTCCGACCTACAGGGCTCCGATAGAATTGTTAGTTGGAATGTTATTAGGGAGTTGTATAAAATTGAGCAGACAAGTGTAATTAGAATGTGTCCCAAATTGCAAGAAAAGCACATAAATCCTGGTCACTTTGATAAAATGAAAGTAATATAGCCACGCAGTATTTAGCCATAGTGTTGTAGCTGGAATTAAAACCATCTATGATTGAAAGCATTTTTCCGAATAAGTTAAATCGGAACTGGTCCTTTGGTACATGGATGTTTTTCGAGAAATTAGGTAAACTATTTGATATTCTCAATTCCAAACATATGTTTTACGGTAATTAGTTTAAGTCGAGCCTAAAATTTAATACAAATAGTGAGTCTTTCTAGTTTTAAAAGAAATGGCAAATTATTTGGAAGCTGTCAAATTAATTAGTGGAAGAAAAGTGAAGTCTTTCGATTGGATGGTGCAAACTATAAATGGAGTTTTGATTTTACTCGAAACATTGGTAAATGAGAATCCAAACGTCCAATATTTACTAACCTCCAGACTGAATCCGAAAGCACTGAAAAATACATTTGCCCTTATTCGATCAGCAAATGTCAATAATACGCATCCTTCAGTTCAGGAGTATAATTTTACGATAACAAAATTACTGTCCATAAAATGTTTAACATCTTTTACTGCACTTTCCAAATGTGTAGATGATAGTGACTGCAGATTATTAGATGTAGTTTTCGGGAAGAAAGTTTAGAAGAAATAATTAAAAATGCAGATCAAACCGAAACATCTAATTTTGTAAAAGGAAGAGACTTTGGGAATATATACGTGTAATCGGTGTTGAAAATGATGAAACAGAGAATAATCTGGAATTACTGCCCATCAAAAAAAACTCAGATGCATCAAGTAGATATTTTGTGAATTACTTAACTCAACGAGTGTTTAAAAAATTTAATTGTGCTAACTGTGCCCTAACATTAGTAAAATAAAATGACTATTTGGAATGTGATTCCGAATTACTGATCAAATACAAAAACTATATGAACGGCACTTCTGGAAAGCTGCAAACTCCATCTCAATTTTTTTTTTGAGTTAAGTCGTAAACAAATTGCTCAATTCGAAACGTTTTTTAAGAGTAACTCGCACATTGTTGGAATCAAACAATATATTGTTAACATGTTGCACGATCCAGAATTTTATGGTCTTGAAAACTTCTATTTTGAGCACCGAATATTTTTGTTAAATCTGATAATTTTAATTTTATTAAGAAAGCAATGTAAATGGCATATGGAGACTATCAAAACCGAACGAAAAGGACAATATAAAGCGGCATCTGATAAGCGATGGAGATCAACCCTAAATGAAATAGAACAAAATAATGTGAAATAATGAAATTAATTATTAAATCGTTTATTATTTTGCGTCAAACAACTTTGCAGGAGTATGAAGTTGGAAAATTTAACATCGGTAATTTAAAACTTTGCATCTTAAAGCTGTATATTCATTTGCTTTTAAAATGTCAAATTCATACCTACAAGACAAAATTGTTTGTAATTTTTTAAAAATAAATTGAAAATGAACTGAATTTAAAAAAGTATTTATTTTAAACTATTAACGCCCTAATCACTAAGGAAGAGCTTACATTACTTTGGGAAACATTGCTGAAAAATATAAATATCACACACTATCCTATTTAAAATTGTTTGTACAAGCTAAATTTTCATTGCGAAATAATTACATAAATCTCTAATAATGAAACAAATAATAATTTTTTAGAAATTTCTAATTATAAATAAATTAAATTAAATATAAAGCTTCTTATTTCAAAAAAAAAAAAAAAAAAATGAATTTGAATTCTAGGGGAAAGTACAGATGTAAATCTAACGTTAAAAATTACAACAAAAAATACTAACTTAATTAAATTTGAAATTATTTTTGGCTAATTAAATAGTGGTTTGTCACTTATCATTTATACTTTGTATGTCCGAAAGTTTAGGTCAGTATGATATCCAGCAAACGGCCCAGAAATTTGCTGATAAAATCGAAACTCTACCTTGGCTATGGCAACATTCAAAAAATTTTAAAATTTTGTGGCAATGATTTTTCTTATATTACATATGCGTTAACTAGGAATGTTACCTCATTCAATAAACCGAAATTGAACATTTAATCGTTGCGCAGTTAACGTATTAAGAAAAGATCTTCCTAATTATCAACCTGTTCCCATTTATGTGTAATGAAGGATCGTTGCCAGGAAATTGTACAAAACTACTGAATATAATTAGTTTTCTCGGCCAGAGTAATATTTATATTCAAACTTACGGCGGTTTAAATGAAGACGGAAAGAATTCACAATTTAGCAAGATCAAAAATTTCTAATATTATACTAATAAAACCGTATGGAATAAGCTTAAGTGACTAAATCACTATTTAATTAATCAAAAATATTTCTAAGTTTAATTAATTTTCCATTTTTCGACTAAATTTTTATTGTGTACTAACAATTTTAAATCAAAATTTCAATTAACAAACAATTTTCAATAAAGCTTTATAATATGTAACCCTAAAGAATAAAAATTAAAAAATATTGAAATAAAAAGCTTAAATAATATAATTTATTTAAATTTAAAAATTACTACTTAATTTCATTATTTATTAAAGAGAATTATGTTAATGTTGCAATGAACAACTTAGCTTGCAATTTTGAATAAGGTAGTATGTATGTATTTTGTGTTTGTTTTATTTTACAACAAATATATCATGGCTGGTCTCCACTTTCGTATTTTTCTCTTGACAAGAAAAAAAATCCGCTTGCTTGAACCCTGTTAAAGTTTGCCGAAAGTTTCCAGCCGAAAGTAAAAAGTCGATAATGCAGATAATGTTATTGACATTCTAACCGAAAATAAATCAGCCTCAAGAGTGTTATGTCTGGAGATGGATTGCATTGATGTGATTTGTGAAGAGCTATCGCAGGAAAAAAATTCAGTTGAAGTTTCCTGTGGGAAATCTCGGAAAATTCGATTTTCCAAAGATTATTAGAAAATTTGTATAAAACTAGCCTCTAGAGTGTTATGACTGGAGATGGATTGCATTGATGTGATTTGTCAAAAGCTATCGCAGGAAAAAAAATCAGTTCTAGTTTCCCGTGGGAAATCTCGGAAAATTCAAAAAAGTTTCCAGCCGAAAGTAAGAAATTGATGAAAAAAATCAGCCTCTAGAGTGTTATGTCTGGAGATGAATTGCATTTATGTGACTTGTCAATAACTGAGGCAGAAAAAAAATTCAGTTTAAGTTGCCTGTGGGAAATCTCGGAAAATTCGATTTTCCAAAAATAATTAGAAAATTTGTATAACACCAGCCTCTAGAGTGTTATGCCTGGAGATGAATTGCACTGAAGTGATTTGCCAAAAGCTATAGCAGGAAAAAAATTCATTTCTAACTTCCCGTGGGAAATCTCGGAAAATTCAAAAAAGTTTCCAGCCGAAAGTAAGAAATTGATGAAAAAAATCAGCCTCTAGAGTGTTATGTCTGGAGATGAATTGCATTGATGTGACTTGTAAATAGCTGACGCAGGAAAAATATTCAGTTCAAGTTTCCCGGGGGAAATCTCGGAAAATTTAAAAAAGTTTCCAGCCGAAAGTAAGAAATGCATGAATAAAGTCAGCCTCTAGAGCGTAAATTTATTTACAAAATTTTTTATTTAAATCCATGTATCCTATTTACTTTCGGCGCATAACTACTAATTTTTTTATTTTCGGCTGGAATGTTAATATCATAATCTGCATTGTCGACTTTTTACTTTCTGCTGGAAACTTTCTGCTGGGATTAGACAATCTGCATTACCAATTTTACTTTCGGCTGTACTAACACAATCTACATTATCGACTTTTCACTTTTGGCTGGCAACTTTCGGCTAAATTTCTTGCTTGATATGTTTTCGTTTCTTTTTTGTGTTTCTCATTTTCAGTATTCAAGTAAACGGCATGCGCGCCGGCGTCAATAAAGAGCGGTACACTCACTGTTTAGTTTATCTTATTCTTTTTATTTTATGCTTAGGTCCAGTGACATTTTAGAACACCGGTCACTTTGACGTTCGCATCCTAGAATTTTCTAAAGGAAATTTGGAAAATGAGTTTTACCAATAATCGTTATTATTTGAGATGTCATTAGAATGTGTATCCTAAACAATCTAATCCCCTATTTTTTATAAAACTTATTCTTATTTCGGATAGCCTGTGTATTATGCCAACTTATCATAAAGACTAGTTTGGTGTCAGCTTCCTAGAATTTTCTTAAGAAATCTGGAAAAATAATTTTTTCATAACATTTGGTATATGGGTGGGAGAGAACGAATCAAACTTTATTGTCATAATCACCCTTTTCCTTTATTTTTTTCAAAACTGAAAACAGTGTCGGATAGTCTAGGCTCGATGCTTCTTTTGTATTTATGCTGTGTGCCTCAGAAGACTTTTCAAACTAAACTTTTCAAATGTTGAAGCTATCGCTATTTCCTCACAGATGCTTAGTGAAACGGTAATTTAGTAGGTTACTTTTCGACGACTTTTCAATTTGTATGACATATAGTTAAAAATAAGTAGTAAGTAAATGTAATTGAATATCAAAAACAAATTAAAAAAAAAAAATTAACTAAAATAAACGAAAAAAAATTAATTTGGATTGTTCTGACGGGCATCAGTTTCATTTCCATGAGTCTGAAAATGCAACCCGGTTCCATTATTGCTTCCATGAAATGTGGTTTTTGGCAAATCCAATCAGTTTGCTTTGCGCGATTTATTCAAAGGAGGTTTCTTTTGGTATTTTTTCAATTTAAAATACTTAGCATTGTTATACACACGTCGAACCGTTGGTAAGCTAGCTTTGACTCCGGCTTTTACCTTATTTTTTACGCTGATAAGCATGAATTTGAAGCTAAACCAATGATCGCTCGTTTATCCGTGGGCGTTGTAGCCTCCGCAATGCGTCTTTCTCTATTTTTACCATAATTTTTAATATTATTGATAAAGGATCACACGGTTTACCATCTACCAATTTTTTACGCTATTTGTCGATTTTAAAATTCTCCTTCCTTCAAAACTTCCGGATCTATAATGAACATTTAAATCCACCGTCACCTAATAGAAAAAAATCCGTGAGGTGGGAATGTTTATTTGCGATATAATTTACTATTCCGTAGGACCCTATCGTCATGTAAAGAACCCGGGGGTATGCACAACAAATATTAATAAATTTAGCAGAATTATCGCATACTGTCATTAAATTAATAATGTAATCAAGTTTACGATTTATACATGTGTAACGCAGTCTGTACAACAATTTTTATGTAGCATGTGTGCAAGCTTCACAAACATATCAAGAATTTTGTGAACAATGGTTCTCACAGTAATCAATATATCAATTGAAACTTATACCAGTGAGCTTATAGCTCGCTCCACTGAAAATTTGAAATAATTAAAAGTTTTATGATGGGCGAATGTACAGAATATTTTATTAAGTGAATGAGCAGACAGTCTTAAGTATTTGCGGATATAAGCATTATCATTAGCAAATATAAATTTCAGTTTTGTTATAGTTTCGTGTTATCTACAAATAAATAATAATGTTACCGTAACACATTATTATTACCGTAACATAACCTCACAAATTATATATATAAAGGCTATTCAAATTTGAGGTATCTTTTTAAATATTCCACAATTTAAATTTTTGGTACTAGAGTACCACATGTTATTTGACAGATGACAAGTACAAACATTTCGGTTAGCTAAAATAAATCGCTACATGAGTGAACAATGTGTTTTCATTATTAAAGCTTAGTTTAAATAAGGTGACAGTTATTTAGAAGTTGGAAGAAAATTTCGTTCAGAATACGGTAGAGAAAATGATATGACAAACCATGCTATTAAACTTATCATTGATAAATTTAAAGAAACTAGTTCAGTTCAAGAACAGAGAAGCAGAATTTTTTATCGTGTAGTGGTCGATCAAGTTAAAATATTGCAGCTGTAAGAACAAGTATTGCTGAAGAGCCAAGGACATCAATTCGTCTTCGTTCACAGCAATTAAGCCTCAAACCAAAAACTTTTTTGGAGTCAATTGGAAGATATTGATGCGCAGAATATGTGGTTTCAACAGGATGGTGCAACATGCCACACAGCAATATGATCAATCGATCTTTTGAAAGAGAAGTTTAATAATCGAATAATTTTTCGAAGAACAGACGTGAATTGGCCACCAAGGTCATGCGATTTAACGCCATTGAACTTCTTATGGAGTTTCTTAAACTGTGAAGTATACTCGGTTAAATAATCTAGGTTGAACACCTCAAAGACAACATCATCGAGCAAATATAACAATTGAAAAATCTACGTTACGCGCAAAGTTATTCAAAATTTTTGATAAAAGATTGACCCTATTAAAGTTAGCCGAAAGTTTCCAGCCGAAAGTGAAAAGTCGATAATGTAGATTATGTTATTGATATTCCAGCCGAAAATAATTAAGCCTCTAGAGTGTTATGTATGGAGATGGATTGTATTGATGTGACTTATCAACAGCTATCGCAGGAAAAAATTCAGTTCAAGTTTCCAGTGCGAAATCTCGGAAAATTCAAAAAAGTTTCCAGCCGAAAGTAAGAAATGGATAAATAAAATCAGCCTCTATAGTGTTATGTCTGGAGATAGATTGCATTGATGTAACTTGTCATTAGCAGTTCAAGTTTCCCGTGGGAAATCTCTGAAAATTCGATTTTCCAAAAATTATAAGAAAATTTGTATAAAATCAGCCTCTAGAGTGTTATGTCTGGAGTTGAATTGCATTGATGTGATTTGTCAATAGCTAAAAATTCAGTACAAGTTTTTTGTGGGAAATCTCGGAAAATTTAAAAAAGATTCCAGCCGAAAGTATGTAATTGATGAATAATATCATCCTCTAAAGTGTCTGGAGATGGATTGCATTGATGTGATTTGTCGATAGCTATCGCAGAAAAAAAATTTAGTTCCAGTTTCCCGTGGGAAATCTCGGAAAATTCGATTTTCCAAAAATTATTAGAAAGTTTGTATAAAATCAGCCTCTGGAGTGTTATGTCTGGGGCCGATTTCATACAAATTTTGTAATCATTTTTGGAAAATTGAATTTTCCTAGATTTTTCACGGGAAACTTAAACTGAATTTTTTTTCTGCGATAGCTATTAAAAAATCACATCAATGCAATCCATCTCCAGACATAACACTCTAGAGGCTGATTTTATACAAATATTCAAATAATTTTTGGAAAATCGAATTTTCCGAGATTTTTCACGGGAAACTTGAATTGAATATTTTCCTGCGATAGCCATTAAGTAATCACATCAATTGAATCCATCTCCAGACATAACATTTTAGAGGCTGATTTTATACAAATTTTGTAATCATTTTTGGAAAATGGAATTTGCCGAGATTTCCCACGGGAAACTTGAACTGAATTTTTTTCCTGCGATAGCTATTGAATAATCACATCAATTGAATCCATCTCCAGACATAACACTCTAGAGGCTGATTTTATATAAATTTTGTAATCATTTTTGGAAAATTGAATTTTCCGAGATTTCCCACGGGAAACTTGAACTGAACTTTTTTCCTACGATAGCTATCGAGTAATTACATCAATTGAATCCATATCCAGATATAACACTCTAGTGGCTGATTTTATACAAATTTTGTAATAATTTTTGGAAAATTTAATTTTCCGAGATTTCCCACAGGAAACTTGAACTGAATTTTTTTCCTGCGATAGTTTATGACAAGTTACATCAACGCAATCCATTTCCAAACATAACACTCTAGAGGCTGAATTTATAAAAATTTTCTAATAATTTTCTATTAATTTTTGGAAATTTTCGAATAATTTTTGGAAAATCGAATTTGCCGAGATTTCCCAAGAGAAACTTGAACTCAATTTTTTTCCTGCGATAGCTATTGAGTAATTACATCAATTGAATCCATCTCCAGATATAACACTCTAGTAACTGATTTTAAACAAATTTTGTAATCATTTTTGGAAAATTGAATTTTATGAGATTTTCAACGGGAAACTTGAACTGAATTTTTTTCCTGCGATAGCTATTGACAAGTCACACAAATGCAATCCATCTCCAGACATAACACTCTAGAGGCTGATTTTATACAAATTTTCTAATAATTTTTTAAAAATCGAATTTTCTGAGATTTCCCACGGGAAACTTGAACTGCTAATGACAAGTTACATCAATGCAATCCATCTCCAGACATAACACTCTAGTGGCTGATTTTATACAAATTTTGTAATCATTTTTGGAAAATTTAATTTTCCGAAATTTTCCACGGGAAACTTGAACTGAATTTTTTTCTGCGATAGCTATTGATAAATCACATCAATGCAATCCATCTCCAGACATAACACTCTATAGGCTGATTTTATACAAATTTTCTAATAATTTTTGGAAAATCGAATTTTCCGAGATTTCCCACGGGAAACTTGAACAGAATTTTTCGATTCGATAGATATTGACAAATCACATAAAATCGATTCAGCTTCAGATATATTTTCTAGAGGCTGATTTTATTCCAATTTTGTATATTCTTCTGATTTTCCGATATTTTCTACGAAGCAAAGTTTTACACGTAAATTTATTTATAAAATTTTTTATTTAAATCTATGTATTGTATTTACTTTCGGCTGATAACTACTAAATTTTTTGTTTTCGGCTGGAATGTTATATCATAATCTGAATTATCGACTTTTTACTTTCGGCTGGGATTAGACAATCTGCATTACCATGCTTTTTACTTTCGGGTGGACTAACACAATCTGCAATATCGACTTTTTACTTTCGGCTGGCAACTTTCGGCTAACTTTAGCAGTATGAACATTTGCACAAAATCAAGCTCTAGAGTGTTATGTCTGGAGATGGATTACATTGATGTGACTTGTGATTAGCTGACGAAGGAGAAAAATTCAGTTCAAAAAATTTCCAAGATTTCCCTCAGGAAACTTGAAATGAATTTTTTTCCCCAGACATCACAATCTAATGGCTGACTTTATTAACATAATCTGCATTATTAAATTTTGCCAGATTTCCCACGGTAAACTTGAACTGGATTTTTTTGTGTGACAACTATTTACATGTGACGTCAATGCAATTCATCTCCAGGCATACTACTCTCCAGACACTCTTTAGGCTAATTTTATAACAATTTTAAATATTTTTATTACGTAGTAATTTTTTGGCTAAACACTATCGATTAGTAACGAATTGGCTGGAATAACACGAACTGCATTAGCATTATTTTACTTTCGGCTGGACATTGGCAGGGTTCTGCATTATCGACTTTTCACTTTCAGCTGGCAACTTTCAGGTAACTTTAACAGTATGTATGTGCAAACTTTAAACAGTTACTAATTTATTGCGAAACTGGTTTCGCAACCTCTAAATATAGAATAGGACTCCAGACTAAATAGCTATCGAGACCTGGATTTTAAATTACAATAAGTCTAAATTCATATAATTAATAAAAAGAATTCGGGACTTGTTATTACTTTTCAAACTAAGTCGTATGAGAGAGCTTCATCAAAAACCAAATTTTGACTAAGAAAAATGTAGTGGGTATAATACCAAAAAATCTTGGGTCATTAATATTAAAAAATAATTAGTGCTCCATTAACACTTCATATGTAATCACGCGGCCACAAAATTAAAATAGCCGAGGGTAAAAACTTTATCTGACATCCTTAAACCCATAGTACAACATATTTAATATCACTTAATTAACAAAAAAAAAAAAAAAAAAACGACTGTAAAAACGATAAAAATAAAAATCCCGGGGTTTCACGGTATTCCTTATACATATCCACATAATCAAATTAAATAAATCGTCATTTTTCATAGCATACACATAATCGACGACAACGGCAACGATATATACCACATATAAAGCTTATAGTAAACGACATTTATGGTCTGGTAATTAATTAGCATATAATGAGCAAACAATAGACAAACAATACCTTGACTATATAACATTGCCTTTTTGTGTGCTGCTGCACAAAAACGAGTAAACCTTAAATCCAGATAATTAAAATAATAACCCCCTCAAAAACGAAACATAAAAAGCTCCTTAATATCCTCTTTTTATGGTTTTAATAAAAATGATTTTTTTTTTGGATTATACACCACATATGCAATGTTTGTATCTAGGATAGAGTACAATACATATAAAGATATTTATTATAATTATGTACAAAATTTTACCTGTTGTACCACAAATTCGAACCAAAGAAACAAAATAAAATGTTGGATATATTACAAATTATTAGATTATTTAATTTACAAATTTATTTTATAATTTAAGAGTTAAATATTCTAATGCTAATCTCAACAACCAACTACTAAATTTTGGGATATCAAAAACTAGGTAGACGTACATTTTACATATATTTTACATTGCTTTCTAAAGGACTAATTTTATTTTATTTATGGGAATAATATTACTAAGTATAAAATACATTTTAAATAATATTTATAACAATTATTATTCTTTAATGGTAAAATAGTTTTAAAATTAAAAACTAAATTATGTTTATAGTTATGGTTTAGTAAATATAATGTTAAAATAGTTTGTTTTTTATTATTACTTACTTGTGATATGCTCGTTGTGAAAGGCCAACATTTGGACTGGATTGGCAATTCAAAATGTATGTATTTTGTAGTAATAGTTTTGATATATTTTAAATTAAGTAGTAGTAGTTTTATATGTAAAAAAATTTAAATATTTGTTTATTAAAATTTGTTATTTAGAATTAAAAATTTTATTTTGTTTTTTGTTCCGACCAAGCAAATGTCTAAATTGTTATTTTTAATTTTATATGGTAGTAAATGTATTGTACAACTGGAAAGAAATAATAATGTTTAGATAATATCAGAATTTATTACATAATTATAATATGTTTGAGATGAATATTAATTTTATGTTTTTTGGTTTTAATCAATCATGTAGCATACAATTTATTTTAATAAACATGCAATGTGCTTCTAAATACAAATTATCTTCTATAGTTTTACGCTAAATTATATAAAAATAAAAATAAATGATTACGCTAATTAAATTAAGTAAATTTTCAATTTTGACCAATTCACATTCGAAATTGATTTAACTCATGAATGATGAATTAGAACACAACCATTCCAACAGATTTGTTGTCTCTCTTCTTACATCGATACACAATAGCAAATCTACAATTTACATAGCCTTTTCCTGTCAAGTTGAACGAACATTTATCTTTTGACAAAATACTCCGCCAGCTACACACGAACTTGTTACATCATTTGAAAACGAAATGAGTAGTGTTCATCTGGCTAATATAGAAGCAAAAATGGATTGCACGACCGTATACTTAGAAACTACGAAACTATACAGAATCGTATTTCTATCGATGTCTGTTGTAAATGCATCGTATTTTTATCGACAGTTGTGAAAAACCTTAAAACATGGAGTAGAAGTTACGGTGTCACCAGCGGATATCAATGATTGTTTTTGTCGTATTTTGAGCAAAACACGGTAATGTGTTCAAAACCATATGTTACCATTTTACATCCAAATTCAAGAAAGATGCAGTTATGATTGCTGTGAGAGCCAAAATAAAAGAGCAACAATATGCAACCAACGCTAGTTGTTCTCACGGAAAATTAGATCAATTATTTTTTATGGAGGATTTATTATCGTTAAATCGGAATATGTTAAACCTTGACAGAGCAAAAAATAAAAAAAAGAGAAACTGTTAAATTATTTAAATTTTTGAGTTTTGAAATGGTGTCTGTCTGTCAGGCTGTCAGTCTGCCAGTCAGTCAGTCTTTCAGTCTGTCAGTCTGTCAGTCTGTCAGTCTGTCAGTCTGTCAGTCTGTCAGTCTGTCAGTCTGTCAGTCTGTCAGTCTGTCAGTCTGTCAGTCTGTCAGTCTGTCAGTCTGTCAGTCTGTCAGTCTGTCAGTCTGTCAGTCTGTCAGTCTGTCAGTCTGTCAGTCTGTCAGTCTGTCAGTCTGTTAGTCTGTCAGTCTGTCAGTCTGTCAGTCTGTCAGTCTGTCAGTCTGTCAGTCTGTCAGTCTGTCAGTCTGTCAGTCTGTCAGTCTGTCAGTCTGTCAGTCTGTCAGTCTGTCAGTCTGTCAGTCTGTCAGTCTGTCAGTCTGTCAGTTAGTCAGTCTGTCAGTCTTTCAGTCTGTCAGTCTGTCAGTCTGTCAGTCTGTCAGTCTGTCAGTCTGTCAGTCTGTCATTCTGTCAGTCTGTCAGTCTGTCAGTCTGTCAGTCTGTCAGTCTGTCAGTCTGTCAGTTAGTCAGTCTGTCAGTCTGTCAGTCTTTCAGTCTGTCAGTCTGTCAGTCTGTCAGTCTGTCAGTCTGTCAGTCTGTCCAGTTTTTCCATAAAAAAAAATAAAAATTCTCAAAATTATCTGTTCGTAAAAGAAAGTCGTGCGTTGGCTACACCTCCATTTTTTATCCTGTTTTAGGAAGTCCTATTTTGGAACATGTCACTGCCACCGATGTAGATGATAAATCATTGAATATCGAATGAACCAGATTATCTTTCATTCTGCAAGGCATTCGCAGAATATAAGGTAAAATGTCGACGTTTGTTTGGCTCATTTCGCAGCGCGCAATTGCTTTCTTTAGCTAATTCTTTTAGCTGAAATGTGGGCATTTTTGTGATGAATTAAATTCTTTCTGTATTGCAAATTATCAACTGTGTGCTAATTATTTATAATGAATCATATCGATCTGATTCTGCTGTTTTTATTCATAAATGGAAATAACTCACCACGCCAAAAATATGAAAATACTTGTTTTCAATGTTCCGAGAATTGATGATCAGCCAATCTCGAAAGCAAATTTCCAAAGTTTTCTTTGAATTTTCGGCTGTGCTTTTTCACAAATTTATTATATTTCTGCGCTTGCCTCTGATGGGGGCTATGACCAGAAATCTATGTTAAAATTTTAGTTATAAAGTTAAGTACTTTAAACCTTTTTTCACTTTTTGTTTTGTTTTAACCGTTTTTTTTTTACTGCGCCAGTTGTAATGGTTGCGGCCGATTATAACAAAATTTATTTTTGGTCGGGAACGTACCGGGTTTACAAAAAATTAATAAACGTTCTTTTTCCGTTATTTCTCTGTACACTTTATTTTGCTTAAATTACATTAACAATTGCCAAACTAAGACTGACTTTATATAATGCAAATCCAAGAATTTATGTTAAAAAATATATGATGAGTTCAATAATTCAATTTATATTATTTGCATTATGCACATTTATTAATTTCTTTTTTATGCATATTGCATTTATTATGCATATTCGGTATTACTTTTGTCGTCAATAATAAGGTTTTTGCTGCGTTAGCCGTATACCGATGGTATGGACGACCTGCGCGTATGATTAGTTCGAAGATTGATGTCGTCCTCGACGTCATTGGTCTGAACGTTCACTTGCATGTGTTGGTTAAATCCTTTGATAGTTTCTTTAATTTTTTTAAATAAGGTTTTTTTCTAAAAAGGTAAAAAATAATTATGCTGATCGTAGCGATCAGTATTAGTGTTGAAGTTGGTATCGAATAGTCGCGAATTATTGTTGAAGTTTGATGGTGTTCCAACATTTTGATATTTTAGATTTTTTGTTGCGATAATTGTGGTAGGCTGACAAATCGTTCCATTGATGTATTTAAAGTAATTCCGTCAAATGGCTGTATTATCATTATTTTGTGGGTTTTTCTCTTGTTTTCGTTTGAGTATGTTTGTTCATTGATTGTTACTGAACAGTTTTTGAAGTTTACCAGTTTCTTTCCTTTAACGACTGGATTGTTGATATTGCAATTTGTTGTTAGTTTCACTCCTGCTTCCGATGAAACGTATAGATATTCGCCTTCTAAGAAATCCATTTCGTCATGTGGTTCGATATCCATTGTTTTACAGTTTGCGTGTTTAATGTTTTTGTTAATATTTTCCAAATTAATTTTCAAATCCTCTAATTCTATTATGTGAAATAGTTTTGTACAGCCTGTGACTATGCGTGCTTTTCCTAAGTATAATCCGATGATTCCTTTAGTGTTACTTACGTCGAAAGTTTCTATCGACTGTTGTGAGGTCATCTGGAGTATCCTGTAATTCAGATATTATATTGTTCGGGTCAATATGTCTATTAATATTCCTCTTAATTTTATTTTTGTGTACTTCACGTTTATTACTATCTATGCTAATCTCGTTATCTGTTACTACTATATGTTTTATATGTTTAGGTGCTAACTTATCTCTAGTCAATTGCTTTTCGTATACTACGTCACCTGGTTGGAATGTTCTGGGTTCTTGCCGATTTTTATTTAACTTTTGAATGGTTTTTTCTTTAGATTTTCTATAACTTTCCGAAATTGTTTCAGATAATTCTCTGAATTTTTTTCTAATAGCTTCAAGAACCTCATCGCTTTGTACTCTTTAACAGAAGTTTTAGATACCCCCATGTAATTCGAATGGGTTTCAAACAATCAATTTTGTTTCGAATGTATGGAATTACTATATGCTAAAATTGCTTCGTCCATCAAATCTCGAATTGTTATGTTTTTGTTTTTTGAATATATTATCCGTACTAACTCTGTTAAAGTGTTGTGTAGTCTTTCTACAATTGCGTTTCCAGTTGAAGTTGTGTGTAATTCTATATCAAATACTAACGTAAAGTTTTTGAATAATTCGGATATAAATTCTGTGGCACTTCTTCTGTTGCTGCAAATCCTTCTACCGAGAAAAATGTTGTGAATTTATTTATCATAGTTGTTGATTTTCTGTCGCCTATTTCGAATATTGTGGCAAATCTTAAGAATTCATCTATGATTGTTAGGAATGTTTTGCTTCGTAGAACAAAGTGTCGGCATGAATTGTTTCCATGGGAGCTTGTGGGGTTTCCGAAATTTTAAATTTTATTGACATTGGATTAGGTTACACGTTTCTCATTGTTTGAGCATTGAGATTAATTCTTTCATCGTTGGAAAATAATATTGCCTTTTAATTTTGTTTAGGTTTTCTTGAATTCCACGGTGATTTAAATTATGAGTTTTTATTATAATTTCTGTTTGTTTTTTAGGAATCGCTTACGTCTTGTTGAAATTTAGTACTTCTTTCTACTTTTAAACCTGAATCTTGAAATGTTGATTCAAAAACTTGTTGAATCTGTTGAAATAGATTGTTGTCGTCAGTATAAACTACGGTTATTGATTTTTTTTTTCTTAAAAATTTGTACGATATCGTCATCTGTATAAATGTTTTTACGTATTATATGACGTCTGTTTACGCCGTGTGTTATCTTTAACGTTTCTTTCAATTGTTTGTAATTATCGTCGACTATAATTACTAATTGATTTCTGAATTCATTTAAAATGGTTTTAGTATCATGAATTCTGTTTAATATGGTGCTTGGGTTTGATAAGCCGTCAGTTTAATTTGAAATGACTAATTTTGGATTCCTTGATCCTTGTACTTTTTTAATTTTTGATTCTCGAAAATTTAGGAAAATTTAGATCACCATTTTTTAAATATTCGTTTAAATTATTTATTTTGAGTCTTGATAGAGCATCAGCGTTTACATTCGCTGTGCCTTTTTTATAATGATTTTGTAATCGAACTCCTCTAGTTTGAGTCCCAGCGCACAATTTTGGATGTTGCATCTTTGGCGTTGAAAAGCCAGATCAAAGGTTTATGATCTGTTATAATGTTAAATTTTCTTCAATATAAATATGGTCGAAAATATTTTGTGCTCCAAACAATTGCAAGTAGTTCTTTTTCAATTGTTGAATAAGTGGACTCTGTTTTGGAGAGAGTTCTTGAAGCATAGGCGATAGGTAAATCTTTGCCTATGTCTCCTTGGAATGATATGGCACCTAATGCAAAGTTTGATGCATCGATTGTTAAATTAAATTCCTGTGTAAAATCGGGATACCGTAGAATTGGTTCCGATGTTAGTAGTCCTTAACATTTGTCAAAACATTTTCGATAATCTTCGTTTATTATAATTTTGGTATTCTTAAATAGACAGGACGTTAAAGGTTTTGTTATATGCGCAAAATCTTTAATAAATTTCCTGTAATAACCAATGAGAACTAAGAAACTTTTTATTTTTTTAGAGGTTGAAGGTTTGACACCGTCTTTTGTAACAATATGGCCTAAAATCATTTTGTAGAAAATGAGTTTTATTCATTTTGTATTTTTAGCTTTGCTTGTGGTAATCTCGAAAAGACTTTATATAGATCTTACATATGTTCTTGTAATGATGCGCTATAGACGATTATGTCGTCCGTATAGCATAATACGTTATTGCCTTGTAATTCGCCAAGAACGTTGTCTGTAACACGCTGGAATGTGCTTGGGGCATTCTTTAGGCCAAATGGCATTCGAGTAAACTCGTAACGGCCAGATTCGATTGAAAAGCCTATTTTTGAATATCTTTCGAATGGATTTTAATTTGGTGAAACCCTGCAGTAATAGAATTTCACTGTAATATAACCAAATAACACGATACAGACTGGTCCCATTTTTTCTGCAATATTGCATTTCGTATTGTAATCCCATACCTGCTGCTTGCTGGCAATTTCTTTTTCCAAATGTTTCAACGGATATCATAAGTTCCCCTGGTTCACGCATGAAATTTTTGGAAAAACTAAAACAAACAGGCTCAATTGATTCAAAAGTCAAAGCCTATTAATCTACCCTCTATTCTACGTGAATTGGGTTTATATATAAATTGTTGGCACCTGTGTCAATTAAAAATTTTAAGATTTTGGGATCAAAGATTAAAATTATGAAAGGTAAATGTGCGGTTCTTATAAGATTTAATTCGTTTCGTCGTTCGTGGCTGGTATCATAAAATTTTCGTCAACGATATTGGTTTCAATATTAAATTTTTTTTTGATTTATGGTTTGTATGCGTTTTTAATTTTTTTTTTATTTGAAATCCTGGATTGTTGTTCTTTTAATCCAGCTGTAAATATTATTAGTTCAGTTTTTTGGTAATGTTTTGTTTGATACTCTATCACATTTTTACTTTCACCTGTTAATTTTATTTTGATTCGTAAGTATGCTTATTATATTAACGATTTTTTCATATAATATTTGAGGGTCTAAATTAAGTTTTATTAGTCCGTACAATTCAAATTATAGGTTAGTTTCATCACGTTTATCCGCGAATTTACTCGTGAGGTGTTTTTAATCTCTGTCAAACTAGAACTTTGCACGTTATGGTTTATTAATGATTGACCTACTGTCTGCTTCTCCTACTGTTTTTTGTCTGATACTTTCTATTATTAATTTGTAGTAGTCACTTTCTTTTAATTTGAATCAATGTTTTAATTTTGTTTGCGGGTTATAGACAAATTCCGATGAGGTCTTGTTTATTGTCCGTCTGCTTGTATTGATGGTCTCTCAAATGGAATTCCACAACTGGTTCTAAGGAAACTGTAATTTCCACTCTTACTTTCCAACTTGTTCGAATTTGCCGAAGATTATTCCAATACCGAAGGCCGGCTGGCCGGGGTCCCCAAAAACTACCAGACCGATTAGCCGAACTTGTTGATATAATTCGTTTCCGAAGGTTTTTAGGCCACTCACCATCTAATCCCAGCGGAACAGTTTGTCTTCCTCGATTTTCAAAAAACCTCCGGTTCTATGTGGCACCAAAGAGTGTTGTACAAGATGATAAACTGCTGCATTAGGTCGGCTCTGATTTCCTTGTTCAGATCATAATTGGTGGCGAGAAAATGTTCTATTAGTATTAACAACAGGCATAATTCAAGTATTAGAAAAATTACCGCAGGGTTCCCTACTGGGTCTCCTTCTGTATGTCTTTTCCATGTACGACATTGCGAAGCCAACTTCACATTCTACTAATTTTCAGGCGTATACTGATGATACCTCCATTTTTGTTAGAAATTTTAGTGAACTACAATGCTCTTAAGAACCAAAGTATCTAAATCTCCACAGCGGGTATTCCGTATTTCGAATGTAAACAAGAGCGCCTCCAACACCCATTTGATATTGGTTGTTTATGCGATTGACATGGCTACATAATTGGGTATTACACTATCCAAGACTCAAATTTCACATTTCACATAGTACTGTTTCCGGTACAAAATCACCACAATGGTATAGTCTTGCAAACTTATTACATATGCCTGCCCGTCATGACATGATCTGTTGACCAACAGCCAAATGGCTAGATTACAGAGCGTACAAAATAAGGCACTTAGGTTCGTTTTTGACATGTTGCCTATTGAGCGGATTCTCTGCCGAAGTACTATCCAAAAACTGAACAGTTGGCTCTCACTTCAGTATGAAATGCTTAATAGCACCACGTACCAGTGTGGTGTAGCAATACACTAAATTTAATAATTTTGTGTTTGAATGCCGAATTTGAGCGATGAAGACACGGAAGATTAGCATATATAAACCAAATTCTGAATATCAGAGGATCAGTCTAAAATTATATTGCCAGTCGGTTTATTAAAATATACATATAATATGTTTAATTGTATCAAATTTGTAATCAATAAATAAATAAATATAATAATAAATAAATGAATAGAATAAGTATAATGTTATTTGTTTTTTAACATTTATAATTAGTTTAGAAAATACTAAGTGAATAAATAACTATATAAAACATTAACTTTGTTTAAAATATATTATAATACAAATAAAAATAAAATATAATTTATAACAAATATAAAAAACATATATAACAATGGTGGCAGCGAAACCTACAAAATCCATATAAATTATCCATAGTGAAAAGTTTCAAAATTTAAACAAATTTGTGTCATAAATTTGATTTTAATCAACAAATCAATTATACTCGTATATAAATAATATTATAAATTTCCAAATTGTGATTTGTGTAAAAAATAAAAAAAAAAATTTTGCTTAAATACTCGTAACGTATATTAAAATTACGGTATCATTAAACAACTTTGCCAAAGTCACATCGTCGAAATTAAGTGCACAAATTTTTTTTTTCAACTTGGTACTTTACAACCAAGCAAATTTTGAATCAACTTTATTGTACAAATTTTATGAATCAAAAAAAAAAAAAAATATTTTAAATTTTTGTCTGCAATTCATAAACCAAAACATAAAATTTTTTATTAAATTCTGTTTGTACCAAATGAACATCACGGTATTTAAACCGTTCAACATATCTGCAAATTTATTCATGCAGAAATATGTTAAGAATAAACATTAAATTACAACAAATGTATTCATCTCAAAAGCATCTGTAAAGAAGTCATCTGTAATATACATAAATACATATACAAGAACGTGATGAGAAGATTATTCATCATTTATTTAATTCAACTCTACTACATACATTCAACATTTATTGAAAAAAAAAACCGTGCCATTCAACATCCGATTACACCAAATTTACGGAACAAGTAACCATCATAAAATTGTATTGAAATTTACCGGTATCAACAGCTATACTATCAGCTGACATTTTCTACATATAATTAATTTCGAAAGATTTTAAAGTAAACTGTAAGTAATAATTTTTTATTTCATTTCTATCAAATTTTATTTTTAAATTCACAATTTACATTTTTTTTTTTGCCTTACGGAATTCTACATACGTGTTAATTTTATCTCTAATGATTCTCGTTGTAATTAATCTGTCGTGATAATATTTTTTTTCTCATATCTCAATCAAAACAAAACAAATATAATTTAAATTTTTGTTTCTTATGAATAATAACAATAACAATGTACCCTTATTAGAAATTCTCGAACAAAATATTAAAGTCGAATTATTTTCTGAAGATGAGTCGTTAGGTGATAGTGAGGATGCCAACCTACAATTCAATTTAGGTAATTTAGAAAATATTAAAACTATTGAAATTCCAAATAACTCACAAAATATACAAAAAGAAATTGAATTTCGAAAAATAATGGCTTTCAATATTAGTCATGCTCTAAAAATCATTCCGTTGTTTGACGGAAAACTAACGGAGCTACATAGATTTTGCTCATGCGTCGAAGTATTTTGGTCGCAAATTACAAAAGCGGATGATAAAAATCTATTTATGAAAATTCTAAAAACAAAATTGTGTGATCAAGCTTATGAAGTGGTTCATTACAGAGATTTTGCAGCATGAGAAGATTTGAAACTTGCGCTGGAGAATAAATTTCTCAAACGTAGGTCGCAAGGTGCTGTTTCAGCTGAATTAGTGTGTATCGTTCAAGACAAAAACGAAAGTGTTAAAAGTTTTGCTTCTAAAGTAGAGTCATTATTGTATGAATTAAATGATATTTTTATTTCGAAGCAAGGATTAGCGAATGCTGAAATAATCAAAAATATCAATGAGTCCACTGCATTAAATTCATTTCAAGACGGATTAAAGGATAAACTAAAAATAATCATCAAATCACATCATTTTCAAAATTTAAACGATGCAATTGCACAAGCAGTCGAAGAAGAAATAAGCCGTAAACCAACTTCACGTTCCTATTCTAAATATCCAAACTATAATTCGAATGAAACAGTTTGCGCGTACTGTAAAAAATCTGGTCATAACATAACTATGTGCTACAAAAGAAATCGTAATTTTCATCATTCAAATTTTAATCCAATTTCTAATAATAATAGTACCGTTTTGCAAAGAAATCAAAATCCGAATATATCCGAACAAAATACATCCAAAAATTTTCAGTCAAAAACTTATCTGAATAATTCAAACTTGCAACAAAATTTTATATCATGCAGCTATTGTAAACGTGAAGGTCATTCCATATCTGAGTGTTACAAGAGAAGGTATAATGCATCTTTTAAACAACAGACACATCCTAACGTGAAAATTATTAATCACCAACCAGTGTTGGAAAACGAAATAGGATCCGAGGAATTGAGCACAGCCATCCGGGTCCAACAACTTCAATAAATTTGTGTTCAGATAATCTTACTTTAAATCCCATTATAAGTCCAAAATGTAACACAACAATTTTTAATTTTTCTAATTTAAATTCTAATACAAATTCTAAATATATCAAATTAAACCTAGATATCTGTTCTGATACGGGAGCAGACTTAAGCCTAATAAAAAAGGAATTTTTGAATCCAAAAACAATTTGTTATCCTGATTTAAGAGTTTCAATCCAAGGAATTAGTTTAAATTGTGTCGAAACTTTAGCCGTAGTTAAAGGCAACATTTTATTACCAGAATCGACTAAACTGTTCCAAAAATTTCATATTGTCCCAGACTCTTTTCCTGTACCTTGTACTGGCATTTTAGGAAAAGACTTTTTAGAACATTATAAATGTAAAATTGATTATGATTTTAAAACTATTGAATTAATTTACAATAATTTAAAATTTATTATTCCTCCTGTAAGTAATCCGAATCCAAAATATATAATACCGGCAAGATCAAAAATATACATCTCATTACCAGTTACTTCTTGTGATAATGAAGATTATCTCTGTCCATCTCAAGAATTAATGTCAGGAGTTTTTCTTGCTAATTGCATTATACAACCAAAACATAATTATGCAGTTTTTAGTATATTAAATAATAACGAATACGAAGTTGCACTAAAAGAATTAAATATACGTAAAGAAAAATTATCAGAGTACAATGTGTACTATGCAACTCAATGGTCAGATTCGTTGGAAAAACGTCTAAAAAGATTAGATGAAGAAATAGATACAAGCCATTTAAATAATGAAGAGAAAAAATCAATCCAAAATATTTATCGTGAGTTTAATGACATTTTTTATCTGGAGGGAGATAAACTTTCTGCAACTAATGTAATTACTCATAAAATTCCACTTTTGACAAATTTTAAACTTATAAATAAAAAACAATACAGATTACCACAATCCATAATATTAGAAATAAATTCACAAATTCAACAATTATTAGACAATTCAATAATAGAACCAAGTGTCAGTCCTTGGAATTCTCCACTTTTATTAGTTCCAAAAAATTCAAATACAAATGAGAAGAAATGGCGTCTGGTTGTTGATTTTCGTAAGCTGAACGAAATCACAATTAATAATGTTTTTCCATTACCCAATATTAATGAAATTTTAGAGCAACTCGGAAATTCCAATTATTACACTACTTTAGACCTAGCAAACGGATACCACCAGGTCATGTTACATCCAATTGATAAAGAGAAGACAGCTTTCAGCACTGACATGGGTCATTTTAATTTTACAAGAATGCCTTTTGGCTTGAAAGGAGCACCTGGTACTTTTCAGAGGCTAATGAACCATGTATTGTCCGGTTTAAATAGTTACAAATGTTTTGTTTATCTAGACGATATCGTCATTTACGGATATGATCTTGCAGATCACAATAAAAAATTAGTTGAAATACTCCAATGTTTCCGTAAATTTAATTTAAAGCTTCAACCCAAAAAATGCAATTTTCTTCGCCGCGAAATCAAATATTTGGGGCATTTAATAACAAATGAAGGTATTAAGCCGGATCCGAAACTAGTAGAAGCAATTTCTAAGTATCCAATTCCAACAAATAAATCAAGTTTAGAATCTTTCGTCGGATTGACTGGATACTATAAATCTTTCATAAAAAATTACGCAAATATAGTAGAACCCCTAATAGCTCTGAAAAGAGGAAAACCGAAAAATTTTCAATGGAACGCATTCGCAGATGAAGCTTTCAGCATTTTAAAAACTTACTTGACGAAATCACCTATATTACAATTTCCTGATTTTTCCAAACCATTTTATGTTACGACTGATGCATCTAATGTAGCTATGGGAGCTGTTTTATCACGGGTTATTAATTCGGAGGACCATCCAGTCGCATATGCGAGTCGAGTGTTAAACCAGTCTGAACGAAATTATCCTACGATTAAACGAGAACTCCTTGCTATCAAATGGGCAGTTGTAAACCGTTTTCGCCCTTACGTTTATGGATGAAAGTTTTTCATTGTAACCGACCACAAACCGCTTACTTACTTATTTTCTACTCCCAATCCAAATTCAATATTAGTCAGATGGCGAATTGAGTTGGAGGAATTTGATTTTAAGATCCAGTATAAACCGGGAAAACAAATTTCACACGCGCACTTTCGAGAATAGAAATTCCAAGCGATGGAAATTTCATAAATGTTGTTACTCGTGCTCAACAAAAACTTACAAATTCTAATAATTCACAAACTCTAGACAATTCTCAAACAAATCAAACAACAAACAGCATTACTAACTTTGATCCAACATCAATTCCTAACTTGTCTGAAAACAATTTTTCCAATAGTTCAACTGATAATAATATTTCAAATTTAATAAATAATTCACATTTACGAGTACAAATTTATATCCACATTTTATTTCAAATTCTTCAAATTCAAAATTCAACAAAAGAATTCAGTTACATAATGAAGAAGACATATCTCAAATTATAAAAGATTTTCATATTACTCCTTTGGGTGGTCATCAAGGAATCATTAGAACATTTAACCGAATTAGAAGTTATTACGAATTTCCGAAAATGTTAAGTCATATAAAAAATTTTATTAGATTATGTAGTAATTGTCAACATAATAAACATGGTCGAATTCAAAAGATGCCTATGAAAATTACATCAACATCAACAACACATTTCGAAAAAATATCAATGGATATCGTTGGTCCACTAACAACATCTTATACAGGAAATAAATTCATTCTAACGATTCAAGATGATTTAACAAAATTTTCTTGTGCCATTCCGATCAAAATTCAAGAAACCACCACAATTGCCAGAGCATTTGCCGAAAATTTTATTTGCACCTTCGGATGCCCTTTTTCTATTTTAACAGATCAGGGTCAGAATTTCATGAGTAATTTGTTCAAACAATTATGTAAGATTCTGAAAATAAACAAAATTAATTGTACTTCATATCACCCACAAAGCAATGGAGCTTTGGAAAGGTCACACAAAACTTTAGGAGAGTATCTCCGAAATTATTCCCAAGACGATCCGTTGAATTGGGACCAATGGATTCCATTCGCCATTTTCGCCTATAATTCAACCCCTCACACATCTACACATTTTATGCCATATCAACTTTTATTTGGTAATAAACCATCAATTCCAAATTCGTTGACGAAGGATCCCGAACCAATTTATAATTACGACGATTACGCACAGGAACTTAAATTTCGCTTACAAAATTCTTGGAAAATTGCTAAACATCATTTAATTAAAAACAAGGAAAAAACTAAACGACTGTATGATAGAAACCTAAATTATAAAAGTTTTAAGATAGGAGATGAAGTTCTACTTAAAAATGAAGCTACAAGTAGTAAGCTTGATGAATTGTGGGAAGGTCCTTATCACGTTACAAATATTTTGTCAGATGAAAATACAACTATAAAAGTAGGAAACAAAAATAAAACGTTTCACAATAATAGATTAAAACTATTTTATCGTTAATAAAACCGACGAAATAAATGAGAGTCATTAAAAATAATTCTGTTTAATAAATTTTATTTTTTTTATTTTTTTTTTTTATTTAATTCATTTTAATTAAATAATCTTATTATTAAAAATTTGGTACAGATGAAATCAATTATTATACAAATTAGAATTATTATTATTTTTTATTTTAAGTAAAAATATTTAAAAATTGGAAAAAATCGAATATTTAATTATATGTACATAAGAAATAAAAACTGCCTTAGAATGTAAATACATACAAAATTTATATTACCTGTAATATTTAAATAAGTTAAAAATTGAAAAAAATAACAAACAAAAAAAAACAAAACAAATAACAATGTAAATAATTAAGAAATTTCAATAAATATTAAAATTCAATTATAAATTATATTCTTAATTATCATGGCAAGATTTAGATTAATTATTTTTGTTTGTAAAATATTAGCTTTATTTTTTACAATTTTATTTTTTGTATTCTTAATTAAATTTACATATATAGTATATATTTTTTTTTTTTATTATATATTTAACATATTTATTTATAAAGAAAACTACGTTTTCTTTTCTTGGGGGGTGAGGTGTGGTGTAGCAATACACTAAATTTAATAATTTTGTGTTTGAATGCTGAATTTGAGCGATGAAGACACGGAAGATTAGCATATATAAACCAAATTCTGAGTATCAGAGGATCAGTCTAAAATTATATTGCCAGTCAGTTTATTAAAATATACATATAATATGTTTAATTGCATCAAATTTGTAATCAATAAATAAATAAATATAATAATAAATAAATTAATAGAATAAGTATAATGTTAATTGTTTATTAACATTTATAATTAGTAAAGAAAATACTAAGTGAATAAATAACTATATAAAACATTAACTTTGTTTAAAATATATTATAAAACAAATAAAAATAAAATATAATCTATAACAAATATAAAGAACATATATAACACCAGTACTGACTCGGCTTATGAAACAGGAGCGTATACTCTTCAGCTCAGTCTGGACACAAGTTAATCTGTTTATTAGTTTTAAGTATAAATATAGATTTTAGGTTGTACATACAAAAAAAAAAAAATAATAAACGGCATGTATGGGAGCTTCTAAGCTCTACTTGAACTTTCTGGCCTTTTAAACTCCTCCATTAAAAAAGAAAAAAAAAGTATATTTCCAAATAACATAAAACCTTTGGTAACTATAGTATTAAGCTTTCATTAATTATAAGTTGTATAATTAGATATTTATTAATAAAGATTATGAAAATGAAAAAATAAGAATGGTAAGAAAAACAACTGGCCTTTAATTACAGAAGCTTTAGACACAGCTCTTAATATGTCTAAGCGGTACTCGTTAAATATTGATGGCCAATCTACAAATGATCCATTAATTGTGGCAAATGCATGTAATAAATATTTCTTTGATATACATATTGCAATCAATTTACGCAACCAGTATATTAATAATTAGCAAAGTGATGTCGATGACAGATTTTTGTTATTAATTCAAGGCTATGTTTGATTAAAATCAGCCGGATGGGTGCAATTTTCACCATCGGCCAGTTCTTTAATTATCAAAAATATCAAATTCTTACTTTTTAAGTTCCATTCCATATTATCCATATTTGAGAGAAAACCATTTTTTGAGGGTCAGAATGGCAAACCAAGCTTTTCCAATTAATTTCAGACAACTTTTCCGAGGTTCTCATTCCTCTACAAAGTATTAGTACACTCAACATATTTGATGATCATTTAATTAGTCGCCACACATCCAAATGATCAATTAAGGAAGAGGATTTGAAACTTTTTTAGAAGAGATTACACCGAAAATCTGTTTTTTAACCACTGGATGGTCGTCGCCCCAAACCAAATCTCATATTATCTACATAAGATATTTCGAAATTTAATAACTAACGAATTTTTTCAAACTTTATTAGACTTTCGTAAAGGTTTTGTCATTTTTGACCTGGGCCCTATTGCACTAACTACTTATCACTTATTACTTACCAACTTATCATAAGTTAGTTTTTTTGATAATGATAAGTGATAAGTGTTTCACCAAAAATAACAAAATCTCACTCACTTATCAATTTGAAACTTATCAAATTTTGATAATGATAAGTAATAAGCGTTGCACATCAGATTGTCTAAAACTTATCAACTGACGAATTATCAAATTTTTATGATAAGTTATAATGATCTATACAAAAATACTATAAATGTGATAGTTTTCTCATTTCTTTTGTTGCTTTTAAAATAAATTCTCTTTTCTAACTGTAAATAATTTTTCATCAGTACTTAAACGTAAATAATTTATTTTCATAACAAATGAATTAAGAGAGACTCATGGGGAGTGCGAACATTCAAAGAGGATAGACGTGTTTTTTTTTCTATCCTCTTCAAAAATTTAATTTACTTTTATTTTTATTTTTGGTTTATTTATGTAGTGTTATGTATATACTCTATATACATACGTATGTATATACATTTTAATAATTATTAAATTATAAAATTAATTAATTGATATTAATTCAGTTTTTAATGAAAAAATAATTAAAGTGGTAGTGAAATAATTTAAAGTGTAATTTTGGAAAATGCAATCCACCGGGATGCATTTGTCAGGCAATATTTTATATTTATAGATAAAGAAATCAAAATTATTGATTTCTTGATTAAGTGCATGATTTAACTTTTATGTGATTGTACAATACATGGATTTTAATTACTAAAATCTAATAATTAGATCGTAAATTGACATACGCCGTAGTTAATTTCATATTTGATTTGATTTTTACGCATATTTGAATTTGTTCTTGTGTTTTATGTTATGTACAATCGACATAAATACATTCTTGAAGCGTGATACATAGCAAAACCAACAAAATGTTTATACAGGCCGTCTCGTTCGCTTTTACACAGATCCTATCAAGGAAATGTACTATATATTATTGGTTTTTGTAACATAATAGTTAAACAACAACAGAAACAGAGAGACATTTTTGTTAGTTTTGGTATAGTTGTCACAAATATTTTGGTATTGATCCATAGATCAGGAATGTTTGTATGTAGCTATAAGGGTATATATCTGTATATAATATAATAGTCGTGTTTTCCATGAGAGCTGCACTGGAGCTCGATAAATTTTTGATTCCTTTTATTCTATGTAAACAGAAAAAAAATTAAGTTCATAAAGTGATAATGTGTGGTGCGTTTCACATAGGTACACATTTTAAGTTGTTACAGCAATAAATAATGATAATTATAGCTTATTTTTTAGTTACACTGGATAAACCCATGAATTTATCGAGTGTAGTTGCGTGTAATGACGTCAGCAAGAAATTAGAAAATATTGATGAAATAACTGAAGGGGGAAATTTTTAAACTTGGAATGTGTAGTTGTGTCAAATGCACTACACATTCGCGATTTGAGAATTTATTTTTTTTCGTTTTACATGGAGTGGGGGGAGTTTGGGGTTTGTCGAGTTCTAGTGCAGTTCTCATGGAAAACACGGCTAATGAAAACATGATAAGTGGAGACTACTATGCACATGGAAGATTGTAGAAATATTTGCTTTCAATGTGTGTTGGGGGTTTAGTATATAAGAATCTGTTATTTATTTTTATTTTGGTAGTGATGTGCAAAATCGATCCTTTTCGTTCTGTTTTGTTTATTTTCTCATATGTTTTTCAACAAAAAAGATCGATTTAGCCCATCACTATATTTTGGTGTTGTTTTCTTTCCTTGTGTTTTTTGTATCCATCAAACAACTAGTGTTCTTAATAAAACATGATCTATACAAACACAACAAAAATTTTAGTGTATTCGACTAATTGAGTAAATTTGAGTCGCATCAGAAACCGCAATATATCATACATATGTATAAAATATTAAACATATTTAGCTATGATTTAAGATTAATTTTCTTACAGGGTATTACAAACTGCATTAAATTATGTCTAGTTAGTTTTTATTAATATTAATAGTTTATAAATTAACTAATTATGTAAATAAATACTAATTTGGAAATATTATTTTTGAGATTTGGTTTGCAACACACAGTGATGTATTTATTTATGCATGCCAAATTTTGATTAAACGAATGTGAACAACGTGGAATTATGTAAAGGCAAATTGTTAAGCTAAATTTATTGAACTTAATTAATTAACTTAATGGATTCTTTGAAGTTTAGGTTGCAATTTTTACATACAAACGTCAATTTTTACTGAAATGGTACACCGATAAATTTTTAAGAAAATAACGTTTCAGGTTCCTTTCATTGATTTATTAGTTTACTTACTTTGCATGCTTGATTTTGCAGGGTAATATGTCCATAAACGGGGCCGAAGTTTTATGGGGTATATAAGTATAAATTTCGTAGATTTTGATTTTTGTTTATCTTAATTATGTCAACAAGATTAGTAAATTAAAACTTTAATTATAATATTAATTGTTGATGTCCTGATTTAGGTTTAAAGAATCCTGAGTTCTGGCATTGGTTTACAGAGAAACGAGCATCTAATCATGTAGTTAAAGTGGCTATCTTGTACTAACCTGCTTATCATTTATTGTTTATCATTTATTGTACTAATAATTTGCTATATGTATTAATCGCTTAGGAGTCCCAACTTATAATTATATTCTATTCATCGGTTTTGGTATGTGTAAATGAGTGTATACGATGTGTGATCGTGAATACTGAAGATCCTGTTATAATAATTATTCATTTAAGTAATAAAATTTGATATTACGGTGTTTTATTAATTAAATTTAGTTTTCAGAATCGCCTGGAAATTTATATTAATTTTTATATTAATTTTATTTGTTGATTCTTCATATACATACTTATAGTACCTAATTGAATTATTGATAAGTCTAGGTGTTGTGGTGCTGTAACATTATCCATTTTATATAAATTTTATAAAATAATTGGATCTATAATTATGTATTTTCTTTTTCTGGTTCGGTAGGAAATAGATGATTGGTTTTAAGTTAAATTTTATGTTTAAATGGTTTTTAATGTTTATGTTAATCCTTGTTGCAGTACGTAATAATTAATTAATTAAATATAAAATGACTATGAATAAGGAAATAAGTGTTGTTATTTTATATTTTTCTTAAATATTTTAGCAGGTAAATGAATGATAAGCGGACAGGGGTGAAATTACAACATTATTAATAATTTTTTTAAGTCCTGTTATAAATTTAGGGAGTCCTGAGTATCCGACCCTGGATTCCAGAGACATGATCATCTAATAATGTAGTTAGATTGTGCTGTCTTGTGCTAATCTTTTTATTATGTTGTGTTTTGTTCATTAATGTATATTAATTAATTTAGTTTAAAGAATATTTAAAGGGATCTCTTCCTTAATATGTTAATAAATAATCCAATTTTCAGAATATAACATAGTTCCAGAATTAATCATTATTATAGGGATTAAATTAAATTTATCCTGAGTTTCAGAATTAAATTTTAGCTTGAATCAACGCTCCAGGATCAAGAAGTAGTAAATTAGCTGTAGTTTAGAAATTGTGTTGTCCTGTGCTAACTATTTTACTATATAATTACTAACAATTTACTAACTATCGGCTATACCTAGGTGTCTGTAACCGGGCCGATTCTGTCACTTCTAACTATCCTATCCTATCCTTCGGTTTTGTTATGTGTGAAAGAGTGCACGGTGGGACCCGGCCAGGGGTGGACATGATGCTGTCACATTTATGTGATATCGCGAGTGGTTGTGCTCTCCTTGTTGTAATGGTGCTTAGGTATCTTCAGTAAGGAAAGCATTCACTGTGTTATAAAGTTGGTGTCACAGTTTAATGACCACATCACTAACACGGGATTTCTTGCTTCATAAGCTTGGCCGTGCATTCATATCAATCAATCAATCAATCAATAACAAATGAATTAAGAGAGACTATTAACAAAAAAATTGAATTTAACTACATTATACAAAAATTGTAATCGTCATAACAAACCAAAATGATTTTCCACTATTCGTCTCGCTCGGGAAGCACTGTCACCCAAAATCACAGCAACGGGGAACGGGCGAAAACAAGACTCAAAATTACTAAATAGCCTTGTATATGGCAGTACTCTGGAGTCATGGACACTACCTGGCTAATTTGAATTTACTGCATAAAAGCTGCGGTCTGGGGAACACATTATCCTTGCATTCAGTGAATGTTTTCCATGTCGATTCGCAAAGTGTTCTTCATTGAGCGTAGGTGCATTTAGGTATATTATTCATTGATCCATCGAAGCAACCAGCTACCTGAGGGTAACCACCCGACTCAAGAAACTTCTATCCTGGATATTCCTAACCAATGCAGTGTTGTTAGTAGCTGCTATAAAGGACTCAATGCGCAGTATCGGTCGTTTCCGTGGTGCAAATTTGCTCCGATTTTTAATAATACGTGCGCAATTTGTTCATGTGACAAACGAAAATATTTTATCACTCGCGAGTCTAGAGAATATTTGGTTCTGGCTTTCACTACACGATTTCTTCTTTCGTTTTCACCCTCGAATAATCTTTCGAACCAACGCATTTATTTATAAAAATTATTTGTTCGTTTAATAAATTTCAGTTTTTGTTCACTAAAGTTGATATAATACCTATATTTGAAAGTTTTACATTAATTTTAAAATATCGAAAAACAACTGTCTTACCTCTATGATAAATCGAACAGAATGGAATTGTTCTTAATTTTACTTAATATTATAACTTATTAGAATACAATAAAATACCGGTATAAATTTTGAAATTAAAGTAAAACACATTGTTACATGTATTGTCATTATTATTTATAATCATTTGAATAATAAATAATTTTGTTGAAAAATGTATTTCTACTCTTTTAAAAATGAACAAAAATTCTCATCTTACCAATAACAGCAAAAAAAAAAACGTTTTTAACAGACTTCCGTCATACCACTACAATTTGTAGCTCTTATCAATTTTTTTTAGTAGTGAAATTTTTCTTATTGATATTTTGGATAAGTTATCATTAAAGTAGTCGATTATTGTTTAGTTAAAACTTTTAGTGCAACAGAACTACGAAAAAATTATCAAAAACCTAAAACTTATCGCTTATCAAAATATTACTTATCATTTATCATTTCGCAAATTGGTGCAACTTAATTTTGATAAGTGAGTGCTTTTCACTTATTATAACTCAATTAAATACTTATCAAATTTCATTTTGGTACAACAGAAAATTATTAAAAATTATGGTAAGTTGATAAGTAATAATTGAAAAGTCGTTGGTGCAATAGGGCCCTGATCACCCTAATTTTGATCGACTCGAGATTTGTGATTTCCATGTATGTGGTACGTACTAGATATTCAACAGTAAATTTTATTGTTGTTTTGTTTTATTTTAATTCTGTTGTACATCTACTTTGAAGTTTTCGCTGTAGAATACAAAACGATTCACTGAGTATTGCTACAACTGCGGCGCTTTCTCCGCCGGATGAAGTCTCAAAAATTTGGCGCAGAAATGGGATGCTTTCAAAATGAACCCTAAAACAGATTTCCATTGGTAACCTGGTAATGATCTATGGACTAAACTACAAAACTTTGTGTGATAATTGCAAAACACTTCTTAAAGTATTTATGTGTATGTATATATAGTAAACCAAAGATAAACTTCAAGAAGTGTCAGTTCGAAATGAAATGCATAAAGCAGTAAGTCGTTAGAGTGTAACAAACAGTTGATTATCCGAATTGGACGCAAAAGTTTTACTTACTGTACCTACGTATGAGAAGGCCGCATGTAGGTTAGAATTTGAGGGCTTAACTTAGAATATAAAAATTAGGATTCAGGATTCCTAATGTTGGACTCCGCATTACCAATTTTTAATTCAATATTTTTTATTTGCCTATCGAATTTGCTTGTAAGTTTAAGGTTCTGGGTTAATCGATTTTTAACATTTGTTTTTAAATTTGAAATGTTTACTGATTTTCCGTTATGAAAATTTTCGGTACAAAGTCAGATAAATTGCCTAATATTTAGACGAGCTTGGTCTAAGGAAAGTTGGTCTACAAATTTTAATTAAAATTTAGCAAATTTTTTATGGCTAAGCTAATTAAATCAGAAAGATTTATATAATGTAAAACAAGTTTAGGAAAATTTAGACACACCCCAATTCCCATAGTCGTGTCATTTTAGACGAAGTGCCTAAAGTCACGTCACGTCGCTTGAAAGTTGGTATTCTAGAAATCGGTTCAAGTGACACGACTGTAACTACAAAGATGTCGGCCAAATTACAAATAAAATCATTTTAGAACAAAAAAGTATTAATTTATACAACAGCTTATTTAAACAAGTGAACCAAATTGAACAAGAAACATTTAAAAAAATATTATGACGAAAATTTCGCCCTTCCATTTTGTTGTAGTCGCCTGTCACTTACAAAATTCAAGTGACTTTAGGCGTAACAAACGACTAAGAGAATAGGAAAATTGATGTGACGTGACTACAGTCATGAAAAATAACGTGATACGACTATGGTAATTGGTGTGTAAAGCTATATGTAAAAATTCTAACAAAATTAGACCAATATTGATTTCATTCCATTATTTTCTGCGAATTTTGGCAAATTCAGAAGATTTTAGAAAAAAAAAATTAAGCCGAATACAAGTGTTCGATACTTTTTGAAAAATTTTGCCAACATGAGATATATTCAGAATTGGTACAAAAATATACAAGGATTTAGACATAAATAGTTAAAAGACAGTATATAGCAATTCAGACAATTTATCCTGATGTGATGACTGGAAATAATTCCGTTCTTCAGTCCATTGTGCAGCTCGAAAATTAAGCGTAAAATATACAACATTCAAAAATTAGTTCTGCAACAAAATGCAATGTTTGCAATTATTTTGTATTACGTGGTAGTGACTGCAATATTTGCAAATTCTGCACAGTTCTGAAGCGTTTTCGAAAATAATCGATCAGCTCGTGCAAATTGTACCAATACAAAAATGTACATGTACATATAGAGAGATTTCGCCCTAAAATTGGTAAAAACTATTCAAATTCCCAATAGTTAAGAATTAAGAAAACTAGGTTATTTAGTAAAAATCACCCACAATATCATTCCTGAACCACTACATTATGGTATAGACGCCAGCCCTAATTATGCAAATACTTAGTCATGGTAATATACATGTTTTAGGCATTAAATTGTAAAAGAGGTAATACAAAGAAAAACTATAAATTCGATTTCGAGAAGGATTACGTGATTTTCCTAAAAGAGAAATGTGAAATATTAATTTATTTCTGTACTAGTCAACTGATAGACAAAAATCAACAAAATCTTGTTCTTCAACATCTGGGGTACTATTCTTGAAACATTACGAAAACTTTCGTATTGCGAGTTAGTGTCAAAGTATTACGAAAACCCTAAAATCGTATTCTTGAAATCGAATTACGAAAATTTTCGCAACGGAACGTTACTAAAATTTTCGTAATGGTTTTTTCGTTTCCCATTGCATTTCGTAATGAAATCATTTGGATTTTTGTGTTAATTATATTGATAAGGATGTTCATAAAACTCAATATTTTCTATTCTCAATATTTTATAAAAAAGTGAAAACAAAAGGGTACCTTTTTTTTCTTTGTTTCACGTGTTCTTAAAAATATGTATTATTTATTTCGAGATAACGATGTACATAACTATGCATTCGGTTTTGTTTACTACCTAACTAGAACAAAACCATATTTTCTTCTAAATTTTTGTATTTACATGTCGTATACCTAAATCTTGGGATATTTTTTTAAATGCTTGACCACTTTCTAATTTTAAACAATACGTGTAAGGGTATGAGATTTTTTCGTAATTGACAATTGGCTATAGCGGACAAAAATGGAATATGGGATTCAATACAACGAAAATATGTTATTTAAAGCTATATTGCCTTTTTAAAATTGTAATGATTTGAAATTAATTAATGCAATGTGTAATTTTTATCATTCATTAAGTTCATTTGGAACAATTTTGTTTTATTATTTTAAATGCCCTGTCTTCAAACATTACGAAAATTTTCGTAATGCACAATATTTTCGTAATCGTAATGCTGAAATCATAAATTAGTATTCTTGAAGCCATTACGAAAATTACGAAGAGAGGAATAAAAAACTAAGAAGATTTCGAAAGAGATGATTAAAAATGTTAGTATAACTGAGAATATTAAGCGAAGCGGACGCTTTCTTGACTTAAAATTATAAATTGTTGTGAATTTTTGTCAATAATGGCTTATTTATTTAATATTAAATTAAATATATTAAAAATGATTGTGTATGCTACTTTTTCGTTTAAAGGGAAAATTACTTCGGTCTAAAAAGACCAATCAATGTATTTAAATCTTGTCAAAAATGGCCAAAAATTTGTTTGACTAAAAATCATTTATCTCGACGTTTTGAAAATCCTTGAGTCCGAAAAAGAAAAACAAAATGTCTGTCCGTCTTTCTGGACGTCTGGATGTCTGTACCCATGATATCTCGAGAATCGCTTATCCGATTTAGAATTTTTTTTTCCAAAAATCTGTTTTTATGGTACGGCGGTACATATGATTGTATGATGGTACGATTGAACGATGATATAATGTTATGTCGTGTATGATGGCATGATGGTTTGATGGTATGGTAGTACGACGATATGATCCTATGCAATGCCACTACATAAAAAGCCATGAAAAAAAAAAAACTTGTAGTGGTGTTAAGGCAATAAAGATTTTTATTTTCCAATGGAACGTAAACACAATCATATAGGATTTTGTGTTGCCTTTATTTTCAATTTAAATGAAAATTGTTATTGATAAATAGAAATAATTTTAAATTAAATACAATCTGTTTCGTCGGCAAGTGACTCCTTGTGTGTTGGTGATACCTTTTCACATTTTTCATCATATCTCCCAAGTTATGGGCTCGATTTTAATTCTGTTTGCGGTTTTTTAAAGCTTTTGAGTCACTTTATTGGTTAATTTGCACACAAAGCCAGGTTTTTGTAAAGAATGTAACAAATTATGGGAAAATCACATTTTTTTACTTAAACGATTTTTTTATTTAAAAAAACCTCTACTTTTTAAAAAAAATGAACTGTAAGTCGAAAAAATGTCCCATGGCATGGTTATTTTATTTATAATTATTAAAACATTGTTACTACCTAACTCATAAAATATTCGAACACCAATTTGTCGAAAAAATGGCGTTTGTAGCCGTTTAGGTATAGTGATGTTATCTACTCAAATCTTTTAAATGATCGAAAACTCAAATTGGTAAGTAATATTAAATAGTTCAGTTGTTCGCTAACCAATCGTGTGACACTTTCACACATGTACTCTCAGTGTTTTGTGTTTTAACAATTTTAAGTTTGTGTGAAAATTAAAAGGACAGTTTGTGTTAAGTAAACGCTTAATCATTACAATGACACATTTGCGTGATCCACCACCTTCTCATGTAGCCAATATGCATTTTGTAAACCTGTTCTCTAATGGAAATGCACGCGTTGCTGTCGAAAAAATACAGGCGTCGATATCCAACAGGCCAGTACTTGGGTATAGGACATTCATTGCAATACATCGACGTTTTCCCAAACAAGGATTATTCCAACAACAACACGAGTCCAGCGTGAATATTAACGTACACGTTGGAAGAGGATTTATTACGATTAATACGCGCTGAACCTACGACAAGTATCAGCCGCCTGTCTATTAGATTAGGCATATCGAGGTCAAGAAGGCATTAATCCTTATCCCTTCCCTCGTGCTTGTTGTATATAATGCGAGCGTATGATTGTGATTGATGGGCCGGATTAAAAGAATACACACACTTACACCATTAAACAACTTTATTTATTTTTAACAATTTTTATTTTTAATAATAATTAAATTTTGTTGTTTAGAGCTCGATGGTTTGTAATGAACTGCCTTTATTAATTATTGTTTACATAATCTGAACTTGATTACAATTGTATGTATATGTGTAATGACTAACGACATACTTTTACCAAAATGTAAAACAAGCTCAATACAATAATTAACAAGGTATTATTTATACATATTTAATTACAGTGAATCACAGAAGTATTCACAACACCTTTCCCCTTGGAAAAGATAAACCTGAAGGGTTTATCTGTAAGTAATATTTCTTAAATTTATTGCAAATTAAATCTAACATTTATGTTGAAAAATTCATATACATTTAGTTATCCTTTTAATAGGATAACTTAACATAAAATATTAAAATTTAGAAATTTGTGGTAATCCATTTATATATGAACTGCTAAATATAACAGGAAATTCAAAAAGTTATAAAATTGAATACTTAATTTTAATTAGATAAAAAAAATAATGAATTAAATGTAAATCAATGAATAACCATATTTTATACAATAATAATGACTCACAACGTTATCTTTAAGTCCGGAACAACTTTAATCTGTTATTATGAATGACTTTATTTTGGCGATTAATGCGAATTGTAGAATTTTCATCCGAGTTTATATCTAAGATAGGATAAGGGCCGTTCCACAAATGATCCAATTTTCCTTTGTTCATTACTTCATTTTTGAGGAGAACTAAATCTCCAACTTGAAATTTTGTGACATTCGCGTTTTTGTCATAGTAATTTTTCGATTTTAATTTTCCTTGAATGAGTTTTTCTCTGGCCATTTTCCAGCAATTTTGAAATCTATTTTTCAATTCAGCTACATATGAATCATAGTTATATAATGGTTCGGGATTTTTGGTTAATGATGTAGGAATTGTTGGTTTAAATCCGAATATAAGTTCGAAAGGCATATAACCCGTAGAAGAATGTGGAGTAGAGTTATAAGTAAATAAAGCCATTGGAATCCATTTGTCCCAGTCATTCACATCATTTGAAGTAAAATTGCGTAGGTATTCCCCCAACGTCCTATGAGAGCGCTCTAACGCGCCATTCGACTGAGGGTGATAGGCTGTCGTTTTGATCTTTTTGATATTTAAATTTTTACATACACTCGAAAATAATTCCGACATAAAATTTGATCCTATATCAGTCACGATTGATTGTGGAGACCCGAACAAGCATATACAGTGGTCAACGAATGCCCTGGCAATAGTGGGAGTTTCTTGATTTGGAAGACAAACAGCAAACGAAAATTTTGTAAGGTCGTCCTGAAGCGTTAAAATATATTTATTTTCATTTTCAGTAAGTGGAAGTGGTCCCATTACGTCTAAGAACAATTTTTCGAATGAAACCTTGGATGTCGTAGTAATTTTCATTGGACATTTAATTATTTTCCCTACTTTGTTCTTCTGACATTGAGCACATTTGCTGTTGAAATTTCTAATTGTAGTCATCATTTTCGGAAACTGATAATAACATTTTAATCTTTTAAATGTTCTATATACACCCTGATGTCCCCCGAGAGGATTGTAATGAAAATTGTGTAACACTTTTTCTATTTCTCGCTGATTGTCGAGTTGAATAATATTTTTAGATTGCTCTGTTGAAGAGCGACTAACGGTTTCTGGATGTGGTGAATCTGAACTATTTGAAACATCGTTATGGGAATATTGAGTTTGGTTCTCCGTTGGGTTTTTGAAGCTTCTAGTTTGGATTTTGATCTAGTTACTACATTGAAATAATTACCATCTTCCATGGTGCTGGGTAATTCTATACGACTTAAGCAGTCCGCGTTTTTGTTAGTCTTACCAGATTTAAATTCGATTTTATAGTCGTAACCATCCATATCTATTCTCCAACGAACCAAACGAGATGACGGATTTGAAATAGATTTGAGCCAAATTAGAGGTTTGTGATCTGTTCGAATTATGAATTGTTGCCCAAAAATGTAAGGTCGAAATCGTTTCAAAGCCCAGACGATCGCAAGTAGCTCCTTTCCAATAGTCGCATAGTTCTTTTCAGCTTTCTGCAACACCCTACTTGCATAAGCAATAGGAAGGTCGACATCAATCAAAGAATTTTGCGACAAGATTGCTCCTATGGCCACGTCACTTGCATCGGTCGTAACTATAAAAGGCTTTGTAAAGTCAGGATAGCATAAAATAGGCGGATTTATCAATGCTTTTTTCAATTTTTGGAAAGCCTCTTCACAAAAAGGTGACCATTCAAACAAAACTTTCTTCTTTAGAAGTGCTGTGAGAGGTTCCGCTATATCTGAAAATCCATTTATGAAACGCCTATAGTAGCTGGCTAACCCTAGAAATGATTTTACGTCTTTTGTACATTTAGGTTTAGGGTAGTTTTTAATTGTAGCTATTTTTGATGGATCAGGTAGAATTCCCTTATCAGAAATGGTATGACCTAAGTAGCTGATCTCTTTTCTCAAGAATTTACACTTTGTTGGCTGTATTTTGAGTTTGTGGTTTCGCAGACAAGTGAAAACGTCGATTAATTTTTTATTGTGGTCTTCCAAATCGTACCCATAAACCACGATATCGTCGAGGTAGACAAAACATTTTACACTATTTAAACCAGATAATACCGAATTCATCATCCGTTGGAAAGTCGCCGGAGCGCCTCGAAGTCCAAACGGCATACGATTAAAATGGTAATGACCCGTATTTGTGCTGAATGCTGTCTTTTGCTTATCGTTGTTACTTAACGGAACTTGATGGTATCCATCTACCAGATCAAGCGTAGAGAAATAATTTGATTTTCCAAGTTGATCTAAGATGTCTACTATGTTGGGTAATGGAAATGTGTCTGGAATAGTGATATCATTAAGCTTCCGATAATCCACAACAACTCTCCAACGCTTGAGGCCTTCTCCCGATTTTTTCGGAACAACAAGTAAGGGCGAGTTCCACGGACTATTAGAATGCTCGATAATATTATTTTTTAACATAGAGTCAACTTGCTTATTTATTTCTTCCTTAGCAGAAAAGGGTAATCTGTAAGGTTTAATGTTCACTGGTCTTGAGTTAGGAATGAGTGTAATCTCATGGGAAATAGCATCGGTTTTTGTGAGCTCATCACCTTCTAAATAGAAGATATCATTAAAAGACCGACAAATTTTGATAATTGAACTTTTTTCTTCTTCGTTCAGGTGACCAGTGTCTACATGACTCTCTAATTTTTGTAGTCTATTTTCTACAGGATTTTCCCATTTATTCAATTGAAATACTTCGAAATTTTCTAAAAGGGTTGGCATTATATTTATTTCTTTTATGTCGACTGCGAATTCATTTGTGTTTAACATTGATATTGGAAATTGAGAATTATTGGTTTTTATGATGCAATTTCCAGTGAAAACCCCTGGTGAAATTTCCATAGATGGACAAAAATAGTCTAAATTATTTGGTAAAAAATGACAAATATTCATAATTTTTTCGACTCTTGGAGGGATATTGCCATTTACTAAAAAGTTAGAACAAAGTGGAAATTTTTGTGAATTATCGCTTGTTAAAGGGATTTCCAAAACTCTATTAGTGTAATCAATTTTACACCCATAATTTTCTAAAAAGTTTTTGCCTAAAATACCCATTGATTTTATAGGAAATTCATTATTCACTATATGAAATTTTTGAGAAATTGAATGATTTTCAGTTAAAAATATATTTCCTTCACATAATGCTAACGTTTGGATTTCATTCGGCGTTATGCCAGTAACTGTGCATTTTAAATAAGGATAACATTTGACATCTTCTTGTATACATTCTTTTTTGATAATGCTGATATCCGCACCGGTATCAATTAAGAAACTAGAATTGTTGTTTTTCAATATATCGATATTTAAAAAAACAAATTTGTTATTATTGTTATTTAAATTAATTGAATAAGCAGATGATAATGATAAGTGTTGGTTTGACGTATAGGGTAAGATAAGTGAATTTGAACACATATTTACTGAAGTTCGCTCACCCGAACAGATGTGTTCGCTTTCTCTTGTGCAGGTGAACTTCCGTTTCCCGAATCCTTAATAGTTTTAACAGCTGAATTTGTATTTTGAGTTCGATTTGTTTCAGCATATCTTCGTTGACGACAGTTTCTTATGTGGTGTCCAATCCGTTTACAATAACCGCATACCACTGTTTGCTGATTTGATAAATATGATTGGTTTGGTTGAGAACCAGGATTTGTAAAAGACGGCTTATTGGAATTCTGGTAGATTTTGTTATTATTTTGAGAATTTGTCCAATTTGATGTTCTACGATAGCATGTTTCTGCAGAGTGACCGTTTTGTTTACAAATTTGGCATTTTACAATAAATTTTTTTGTGGAATTGCTAATAGTTGCATTAGAAAACGAAGATGATTTGTAATTAAGAGTAGCTTCTTCTTCTATTGCTTTAGAAACTGCTTCTTTTAGGGTGGTGAATCTACACGCTTTTATTATTAGCTGCAAAGATCCGTTAAGTCCATCTACGAATGACTTTAGGGCTGTTGTGGAATTTAGACGCTGTATAATTTCTGAAGATTTTTCACCTTCACGCGCGATGCATGCAGCATTTAAATCATTCAACAACTCATCGATTCGGTGGGCATAAGACTTAACCTCTTCGTTTGGATGTTGATTTACCCGAATTAGTTCTACTTGTAAAAACTCGATCGGTCTATTTTCGGAAAATTGGGAATTTAATTCAGATTTTAGATCAGAGTATTTTTTAAAAGTTTTATGTTTGAAAATTTCGTGTGCTTTGTCTTGTAATTTGAACAAGATCATTTCAATAAGTTCATTTTCGTTAAATTCATCATTTAATTTTTTATAAACCATCTCACAGGCTGAAATGAATTTGTTCAACTTTCTGGAGTTACCATCAAACTCTGGTATAATTTTGAAAGCAAAATTCACATTTAAAGACATTTTGCGATTTTGATTTATGGAAAAACGGCTTATGGAATTATAATTAACACTCGGAAATGAAGAATTTGATACGAAATTTAAATTATTTTTTTCAATAACAGAATGTTGTTCAGAGCCGGCGAGAACGTTACTAAAGTAATCACTACCGTTATCCAAAATTTGGTTACTCACCGGATTTAAAATTCCCGAATTATTATCTTCAATATCTTCTGACTCGATCGATATTTGTTCCGATACGTTTATTGATCTTCTTTCGATTTTTATTTTATGGATATTTTTTTGATTTTCCTGAATGTGATCGTCATCAGTAGCACTCATAAGAATTGAATTGAATACACGAATAGCAAAAAAAAAATGTATGTATAAGAAAAATTTCAATTAAAATATCAGATCCAACTTACCATTATATACTTGTAATTTAATATAAATTTAAATCTTTATAAACGAAAATGAATGATTTGTATATGAATCAATAAATATGGTGGTTGTCGCCTTATATGACCGTCCAATAGATGCTCTTGTTGAGAAGTTTTAATGAACCGTTTATTGTTCCAATATGCATTAGACGTAAAAACTATGCCGGTAATTTTTCCGATGTGTGTGTCGCCAAAATTATGCCGTTGATTTTTCCGATGTGTGTGGACGCCAAAACGATGCCGTTGATTTTTCCGATATGTGTGGACGCCAAAATTATGCCGTTGATTTTTCCGATGTGTGTGGACGCCAAAACGATGCCGTTGATTTTTCCGATGCGGTAGACGCCAAAATTGATTCGGTATAATGTTGATCTCGACAAATATAATGTTTGTTAATAATAATTAACAATAGTGATTGCGTCTTTGAAATGATTTTGAGCTTCGTGTAGTAACCTCAAAAGAAATTTGAATTCGATGAAATTGGCCAATTTGATTGATGATTGACCGAATGATGCAGGTTTGTTCAGTTATGTTTCAAGGACGCTGTGAACTGTAAACCACGTTGTGCTGCTCGATTGATGAGGCTTCGTTGTTTTTTTTTTTTTTTGAACTGCCGATATTATTTTGATCGGTTTTAATATAAATGTACAATCAAAGTATTTTATATACTAGCTTATTATATGTGAATAATCAGTTTATGTGCACTGATGATATACCGGTAAAAAATTGATCTAATTTATGATCTAAAATTGTTGAACATAAACCGTATAAGCGTACACATATTCACGTTGCACTTAGATATTCTCACAGTGTGTATTAAATTTTTGATTATGTGCTTTAATGCACAACAAAAAATCACTTGTTGTAAAAAAAAATGTTTTCAATGCCGGTATAAAAAAAATAGCAATTACACGCTCGAAATAACGTTTTACTTGTATACCGCTGTCACCAATGTTGTATATAATGCGAGCGTATGATTGTGATTGATGGGCCGGATTAAAAGAATACACACACTTACACCATTAAACAACTTTATTTATTTTTAACAATTTTTATTTTTAATAATAATTAAATTTTGTTGTTTAGAGCTCGATGGTTTGTAATGAACTGCCTTTATTAATTATTGTTTACATAATCTGAACTTGATTACAATTGTATGTATATGTGTAATGACTAACGACATAATTTTACCAAAATGTAAAACAAGCTCAATACAATAATTAACAAGGTATTATTTATACATATTTAATTACAGTGAATCACAGAAGTATTCACAACATGCTCAACATCTAATAAATGTGGACCATCGTGCCAGAACAGTTTTTTGTAACTGGATAATTTCACAGCAAAGAAGTGATGTCAATTTTATAAGGAAAATATTGTAAACAGATAAAGCTACTTTCACCAGGGCGGGTATAACAAATGATAGAAACCTCCATGTTTGTGCCGTCGAAAACCCAAACGTCGTAAGCGAGACAGCTTTCCAGAGCCAATTTGCCATAAATGTATGGGCGGGAATGATCCACGATTAACTTATCGGACCTTACGTGGTAATAAACAGGCTTGATCAACATGTATTATTAGAATTTTCAGGAATCACGTTGTCATGGAAAAAGTGCCATTGTTGAGGAGAAGGCGAATGCAGCTGCAATTAGATGGAGCTCCAGCACATTTTGCAAAGATAATAGTGATAATTTGAATGAAAATAATCCACGGTGGATCGGTAGAGGAGGTCCTGTAGCCTGGCCGCCAAGGTCCCCTGATCTTACGCCTCTAGATTTTTATTTCTGACAGCAAGAATTTTCGCTGCTGCAGCAGAAACAAGAGGCAACCCTTAACAATTGCGTTGGACAACAACTAGTGTGATCAGGAGAGCCCTTGTTTGTTTACAAGAGAGTGGAGAGCATTTCGAACATGTCATTTAATTAAAAATGTTTAATAATTTGTAATAAAAATTGTTTTTATTGATTATTAATAAAATAGTATTATTTTATTTCTTTTACTTTAATTTAAACATCTTTTTTGTTTAATTTCCCTACTTTCTCTAGGTGACTTTTGCGTGGTATTTTTAAGAGTTAGCTAGTAAGAAAGTTTTGTCAATTTGTAGATATTATGCTGTAGATTAATAATAATAATTAAAATAATTAACTTAATGGGACATTTTCACGGTTTACAGTTCAGTTTTTTAAAAAGTTGAGGTTTTCTTTACTAAAAAAAATGTTATTTTCCCGAAATTTTTTACATTTATTAAAAAAACCTAGCTAAGTGCGCAAACTATCAAATAAAGTGACTCATAAACTTCATCTTTTCAAAAACCGCAAACAGAATTATAATCGAGCCCATAACTTGAAAATGAGACACCCACCTTAAAGGATTTTTTGCGATAATTTTACTTAAATATTCAGAATTTTCCGGGCGGTCACTTGACGACCAAACACATTGTATATCTTGCAGCTTGTACAAAATTTTAATTGAAATTAATAACAATTTAATTAACAATTTTGCATTTTAGTAAATTGATTTTTAGAGAAATTTAGGGAAATCGTTAAGTGCATGCCACATACAAATGAGAAACCGGACAATTCTGTCGGATTATCAGTTTACATCGCCACATTCAAAAGAATTGTCGGACTGCAAAATGACGTCACCACCCAAACAAATTACATAAACAAAAGTTTAGTAAAATATATTTTACAAATATAATGTTCTTACCGTATTCATTTTAAATTATTATTGTTACTACAGCACAACATATAAAGGTAAACGCCATTTAATTGACACTGAAACCAAAATCAAAGCCGACAAAAAAATCCGGTGAGAAATGATGGGTTCGTAAAACAGCAAAAATGCGTTCTTTAGCCGACAAAAATTATACCATTCAAAATTTTGACGGACGGATTTTATTTTGACGGCCGGCAAAATATATCTTTAGGTTTTTATGAATGAAATTGTATTAATTTTATTAAAAATTTCCCTGAATGTAATAGTTATCATCAATTCAAACATTTTTTCTAATAATTTTTATGTTGTAAGTTTTCTTTTTTTGTAAAAAAATGGATTTGACGGTTTCAAATGCAGGTTTGCTGCTTGTGCATGTGACAACGCCTTAAGGCTTCGTGTTTTTTTTAAATTTCTTTTCGTAGATTACTAGATTAGTTTTATTATAAATCATGGCTGTTTATGTAGTAGCATTGGTAAAGTAATAAAACTAATATAGTAATCTACGAAATGAAATTTAAAAAAAAAGCACGGAGGCTGACGATGTTTGAGAATAAAAATCAATTTACTAAAACGCAAAATTGTGAATTAAAATTTTATTAATTTTAATTAAAATTGTGGACAAGCTGCAATTCGATATATTTAATTTAAAATTGTTTATATTTATCAATAAAAATGTTCATTTAAATTGAAAATAAAGACAACACAAAATAATTCCAATATCATTTTGTTTATGTTTCATAGGAAAATAAAAATCTTTATTCGCCTGGGGATTTGACTGTTTAGACTGATGTCACGGCTGTTTATGTAGTGGCATTGTCCTTTGATTCTATGGCGATATGATTTTAGATCGTACTGTCGTACGATACTATTATGGTATGATGGTATGATTGTATGACTTTACGTACCATTAGTATTAGCCGCCTGTGACGGTATATCAATCCAATTCCAATTACAACACGCGACATTTAAAAATACATCCCAAATTGTCAATTAGTATTGTAGCTATTACCCTTATTTTTAAGAAAATAATAAACATACCACAAACAAATAGATACCCTTTTTTTGTGGTAATAAAATAATAAATATTTAGCGAAATGTATATACATATTATTTGTAACCATCAACAGAAATTATTGAGTTTTATGAACGTCCTTATATGAATTTAATTAAAACAAAAATCTAAATGATTTCATTACGAAATGCAATAAGGAACAAAAAAACCATCCGAAAATTTTAGTAACGTTCCGTTGCGAAAATTTTCGTAATCCGGATTTCAAGAATACCATTTTAGTAACTTACATTTTCATCTTCTCTCTCGAAATTTTATTATTTCTTTTTGCCTCTCTTCGTTATATTCGTAATGGTTTCAAGAATACTAAATTATGATTTCACCATTACTATTACGAAAATAGCATTACGAAAATTTTCGGTTACGAAAATTTTCGTAATGTTTCAAGAATAGCACCCCAGTTACGATATGAATATAGAACATTTTTCTTTTTTTTTTTCTTAATTCCATAACTCACTGACTATATTCAATTATATTTTTTTTTTTTTTTTGTGCAACCATTTTTTATTTTATGTCCAATTTGTTTAGCACTTGAGAAAAATTTCTGCAAATGATTTCCAGTAAAGCGCTCACTAAAATAATATAACAATGAGGAAAATAAATTACTCTAACACCATCATATACCAAACAATCATCAACACTGGAAAACTAACCAGAACAACAACAACAAAAAATATGCTGCTTCCATTGTTGTTGTTATAATTAAAACCTTAAAATCAACTTCAACACACAATAAAATGAAATCACTTTTCATTCTTTTGGAGTTTTCCTTTTGTATTTAGTAGTACTACTGACTGGGTTGGATTTTATTTTATTTTTGTAAAGTGCAAGAAGAGAATTCATGAATTCCATTTAATTCTTTTATTATATTAATCAAGTCCAGACATTTCAATTTATTTCCACAATTTTTATTTTATTTTATTTTTTTACTTTTTCAATGCTCTGCACTGTGTACTAGATATAAGCGCAAAGCATTTTACACTTTTGTGCTTTTTTTTTATTTTCGTTGGTTGTAAATTTATATTTTCCCGTCTTTGTAGATAAAAATGATAAAAAATAAAAATGTTGAAAAGAAAATGTCCTTTTTTCATAAGTTTTTTGACTTATTCATCATACAACATGGTTTTAATAGAAAAAAAAAAATGAAAAACACGAATTTTTCTTTTTGTATTTTGTTCACTCGTCTAGGTCGAAATAATTTAGCACGTACTTTATCAAGAAATACATAAAATGGGGATCATATCAAAGTGTTTTTGTTTTCGTGGTGATGAAACGGGGCTCATTAATTACATAAATTCACTATACAGTATTATAATACCTCGTATTTAGGCAAAACAAATTTTGTAAAACGAATTTGTATACCCACTATATACATAATGCTGAGTACTTTAAATAAAAGATGTAGCATTAGGGACCCCAAAACAATGAAACATTTTGTAAGCTTTTGATATTTATATGTATGTTTGTATGTACCACAATAACTTGGTTTCCTTTTTTTCTTCTCGACACCATCTTATTTGTGCGTCTGCTACGTCTTTAAAGGAAAACAAATTGACAAAAGAATTTTGGGTTTTATTATTTCCGTTTTGTTATAGAATTCTTCCCTCCCTCTCGCCCACCCCTTATTCTGATGACAACAATATATTATGCGGAAAAATACTTTGCCAACACAAGAAAAAAAAAATCTTAAAACGAAAGCTAATTTACTTTCCATACACATATATACACCATCGGTATTTAAATGAAAAACCATGAAAATTCGGTTTTGTATTTTATTATACATCATCATTTAGTCAATTTTTGGTGTTGTTGTTGTTATTGTTGTTACATAATATTTCCTATTGTTCATTTTATGGGTTTTCACATTTTTGTCGATCAAAGATAAAGCGAGCAACGGCGGCACCACGATTTTGGTAGAATGATTAGAAGTTTTTTTTTTTTAAATACTTTATCGTATCACATACACACACATACGTACTACAAATTATGTATCAATTCGCGATATAATTTATAAATATAATAAACGATTAAATTATTTTATCAATTTTGTAATATTTCAAATTATCAATAATTTTCTCGCACGATTTTGTGTTTTGTGTTGTTTTGTAGTTTGGTGGTTAAATAGTGCGGGACTTTTTTTTATTTTTATGCTAATAAATTTATTTTATCGATGTAATTAATTTTTTTTTGTTGTGTTTGTATATGTGGAGTAAACATTTAATTAATTTTTTTTAGTGCATGGTGCGGGATGGTGAATCTATGCGTGTTGAAAATCAATTATAAATGATGGTTAATAAATTAATCTGATTGGAAATTTTGATGGTGGTCGTGGTTGTGTTGTGTATAGTGTAAAGGGTGTTCCAATTTGAGGTTAATTTTGAATTTTTTAATAAATCACATTTATTTGAAAAGTATTTAAATTTTTATTTCAAATGATAGCACAATGCTTTCAGTTAAGTAATGAAAAATAACGTCTTCTAATTGACCTCTTGTTGCTATACGGCAAGTTACCATTTTTCTACTAAAATTTTCGATGATAGTATGGTATAACTGCGGGTAAATTTCTTGAATAAAATTAATATTATTAATTGTATTCCTGGAGGAAATCATTTTTATGTGGATTGTTAGCATAAACTTTTGCTGTCAAATAGCCCAATAAGCAAAAATAAAGCGGGGTTAAATTGCGAGATCAAAGCGCCCAATTTTTGTTCTGTTGATGTATGAAATGGGGCACAGTAATGCTGAAACTGAAATATCTATATATTCATACCTTCCAATTAGTGCTTGCGTCCCGGGAATGTGAATATATTCAAGACTCCATGGGTGTAACCAGAGCCTTCTAGACTATAGATCCATAATCATCATGACGTATTTTTAGAAGCTTTTTTAGTGGTATAACTTTCCACTGATTTTCATAGGAATCCATAGTAAAAATGACGTTTTTTAGATACAAGTTTTTCAATGAAAACACCAAATTTTTATAAAAGTTTTCTAGATATCTGTAACAATAATATATTACATTGCTACATTAAAAAAGTGACTCTGACGAATAATTATTGCTAAATTTACCTTTAGTTTTACATGCCTGTGAAGAACATAGCGAAAAAAAAATAACAGCTTTCTCGTATACGTATACGTATTTATATGTAGTGGTAATACAAATTATACGCCTGAATGTGGATTAAGAAAGATATAACCTAACATTATAATCCAATTCAGTGACGATTTTTGTTCAATTAAGAAACCAAACAAGACTTGTCCTTAGAATGCACTTGATGCAAAAATTATCAAATGATCGGTCCCTGGAGTCGGCCATCTAAATAACAAGCAATATTTTCATCAAATATTGTACGATATTCCGCCGACGAAATTTGTTCAACAAAAATCAAAAGTCCCAAAGTCAAATGATTTTCCTCGAATGTTCGTGGTATGCACTTGATGTTAAAATTATCAAATGTTCGGTCCCTGGGGGATTTGATTGACCTTAAGACTTTTGATTTTTATTGAACAAATTTCGTCGTCGGAATGTCGTACAACATTTGATGCAAATATTTCTTGTTATTTATATGGCCGACCCCAGCGACCAACCATTTGATAATTTTTAAATTAAGTGCATTAATGAAAATGCATTCGAGAAAAATCACTTGACTGTGGAACTTTTGATTTTTGTTGAACAAATTTCGTCGTCGGAATGTCGTACAACATTTGATGGAAATATTGCTTGTTATTTATATGGCCCACCTCAAGGACCGATCATTTGATAATTTTAACGCGATTTCATATATATTTCACTATAAAAATTTGTTTTTTCCATGTTTCTGATTTCCTTGTTAAAGTTTCGTTTTTCATGCTATGGCTTTGTATAATCTAGGTTGCTTTGGTGTCACGCTATAAAAAATAAAGATACGTTTTAGAGATAGACAAAGTCGGAACGGTCCTATAATAAAAATAGCACTTCGCGAACTGAAAATATACGAAATGGGGATGAATGAACATGTAGCAATACCGTCGCGCTCCAAAATGTTCCTAAACCGCTGAAAATAACTTCAAATATCCAAAGCTGAAGCAACTTCAGCATTATTGTTACCAAATTTAAAAGAACAGGCAACCATTGTTGAAAATATATGTTAAAACTTCTAACAGAAAAATTAGCTAATATCAAAATCCGAAATGGCCTGTTTATGGTAGGGCCATTAGAAGCAAAGAAAGAAATAGAATTCAGTCAAAAGAAGAGCTATCTACAAATTTAAACCAAACTATCGCACTGTTTGTGTGGAATTCAGAAATTCTTAATTTCAAAAATTGAGCTACTGATTTAAGATGACCGCACTACCTAATCAAGATTTTTGAGAATAATAAAAATTTGAAAGCCCAGGTTATACGGTCAAATAAACCGTTTAATAGGAATATTGATTTTGAGCTAAATTAATTAAACTAAAGTTTACATTGAAAATAGTCATTTGGTTTAACAATGTAGTTTAGACGTACTCGTAACAATCATCTTTATCGTGTTCTATATCATTATTTTTATTAAAAATCTTAAAATTGAATAACTCACACCACCTTTGGCGTAAAAAAAAAAGCTGTCGTGTTATTCTTAAATGATGATGAGTGTTCATGTTTTACCTGTCCAGCTAAGCCTAGTAAACAAAATTTTATGTTTGTGGATTTTTAGTTTACGAGTTTAGCTACTGTTGTTACTGTTGGTTAGGCTTTCGATAAATTAAAACATTTTTAACAGGGATTTAATTATTAAAATTTTTTAGTAAAAATAGAATTTTGTTTGGTGTGGCAGATATCAAAATATAAAACTGAACAACATATTTATAAAATAAGCAACTTGTAAAAAATGCATTACCGCAAGTTACGTGCGACAAATTATCGGCAGTTTAAAACAAATCCGTTTAAGCTACTTATAAAACAAAATCAGCAAAATTTTTTGCGTACGATATCCCTTATTATTTTGAGCAACATCATAAATTTGATTATCATTCAATAAAATTAGTTATTTTCGATAGTTGCTCTGTGGTTTAATTTTAATAAATAACCTAAAAATTGATCAACACAATTTTGTGTTCAACATTGATTTAAGCAAAACTAATTAAGCTAAAATTTGCATAATTATTTTTAGCAATTTTGGAAACTCATCAATTAATTTTAGCCTCTAAAATTAAGGTGCTAAATAGATAATCATAGTTGTTAAACAAACTCGTGAAAGGTCGTTTAACCACAATAAATGTTCCAAATACAATAATTGAGCAACCCTCTAAATTAAATTAGTGTTTTATTTTTATGAGCCAATTAATATTTATAAATTAAACAATTTTTATTTGAACTTGGAATTTTTTTACGCTTTTGAAAATGAACTCGAATAGAGTTCGAAAGCTAAAGCTTTAATTAATTAAAAAAGAAATAAAAAGAGCCCTAAACCAAATAAAAATTGTTTAATCTCTAAAGTAAATTTCTGATAATAATTATAGCTCGTTTTACATTTTTTGACTTTATTATACGTACTTAGTACAATTAAAATTTAAAAAAATTTAGCTACTTTGGTTTAATAATTCCTTCCCATTCAGAACGAATTTACCACTAACTCGGGTATTGCTTAAGCCTTTAGCAAAACTAATTAGATTACAACCGTTTAAACTGTTTTAAAAAAATTAGCCGAAAAATAGTGTACTTATGAACAATTTATTAATTTTTTTTTTTTTGAATAATTATTTTTATTTGAATTAATTGCATTTTCACTGTGACGTTTTGGTGAATGAGTATTCGACGCTTTTCGGTCATTACTTTCACTCATTAATTTGAATGCGAAAAAGTATATAATAATTCTGTCGAACAGTAGCCATTCTCAAGATAGAGGGTTGACTCTTTAATAATCTAAATATTTAACATGCAATTTTGACGGAATTTTGAAAGTGACACAAGGTTAAACAAAGCATAACTACGTATACTGCCAGCAATGTATGTGGGAAACACAACCGGAGTTACTAATATTATCAAGAAAAATTAGTCCTGGCGAATTATTTGGACATTGAAGATAAGGTAATGATTTAGAGATTTATGACTTGGTTCAATTAAATTGGGATCAGCGAAAGATTTTTGGTCCCACTCCCGTATATTCAAACCCCTGATCCGTATTCCGTTTTATTTTACTCTTACGAGTTGCTGGGAATTGCAAATCGCCTGTAGGTCACCCCGCTTTACTACAGGAAGGCTAAATAAAACTGTAGGGTGCCTGGTATTCACAGTTCGTAAACTTGACCGGCCTGTTCCACCTTAGATTAGGGATTTTTGTCAAGGCTTTCTCCTTTGCGCTGTACTTTAGCTTGTGCCAAGTGTCCAAAAATGTGCCAAAGGGCCTTAGTTACCAGTGGTGTCCACGAGGAGGCAGGACGTACACTTGCGAATTGTGAACAGGTTACCCCTTACACAATTGTACCCATCACGCAGTTGCCTAATACATGACTAAAACCGCTACCCTACTGGAATGTTACAGAGCTGGCAAACCACCTTGAGCACCTATACAATTGGTAGCCATTTGACTGTCAAGGGGGCAACTAAATTCTGATTTAAGATGATATCTCTTTACACTTGTATTTGGTCTAGATGCCTTACCACTTGAATTCAGCCCTTCAAGTTCTTCAGGACGTTGCGCTAGGCATTCATAAAATGTTTGCAATGAATAAAATTCATCTCCAACCTTTTGTCGCTTTACCGGTTCCTTTGAATCTTCGTCCAATTTATTGAAGAGCGGCTAAATAAGCCATAAGTCCTTCGGTTCTGCTTTCCAATCCCGGTAGTTGCGGATATGTCAGGCTACCTGCTCAAAAACTATTTTTCCATTTTGGATTTAACGTAAGGATTTCATCATGGTATAAAGGCGGAAAATATTTTAAAGTTCATGAGCTTTGTGATGCTTATAGGCAATTTAAATTCCCTAGGACGTCATTTAGTTTCAATTATAGTCCTGTTATATAAGATTAGCTTTTGGGTTGTTTTCTTTAAATTTGTTTAAGTTGCGATTGGATAAGTTTTAGTTGCTGCTATGATCCAGTAGCAATTAGGGATCCGCAAAAACTATCGATACTTTATAGTATCGATACTTTGATTGCGATACCAAATACTTTTGCACTCGATACTTTTTGTAACGATACCCAACTGGTATCGATACTTTTTGATAAAAATCATCGATACTTTTTGATAAAAAATCGTACATATTACTGCATATTTATGAACTACAGGAATTAAAAAAGGCTGAAATAAAAATGGTCATCGTGAAATGTTCATTAATGAAATAAAAAAAGCCTTAAAAGAATATGTTGTGGATGAGTCAAACCGCCGGTTTGGTGAAATCGAGAACAACCACATTATGGCTTTTTAAAAAAAAAAAATAATAATAATGGACCCCTCTGATATCACATCATCGTCGTCAGAATCAATTAATGAAGGAGATCGGCCAGAACAGCCCTCAACCTCATACGATTTTTGGAGCCATCACAAAAAATTAGTTTACGGCCGTCGTAAAAGGCGTTCTGACAAAGACGGAGACAAAGATGGGCTAAGTTTATATTTGGCGAATTCAGTTTGCCCACTAATCCTACAATTCAGTGAGAAGAAATTGAAAACGTTTTGCCTCACTTGTACCACCTTGTCAAGAAATACCTAGTACCTGGTACCTCCATACCATCAGAAATATTGTGTAGTGGCTCACTCATGCATGCTCCGCCACAAAGTATCACTAACATACATTGGCGTCTGAGTTAACCCAACTAATAATGCAACGTCTTCACACCGTTCAACGTTGATATTACCATTTGGGAACACACGCATTCACCCAATGAACTACTATCTCTTCCACACAAATAGACAACAAAAACAAAATAAATTATTGCTTTTCACATCACTGCTCTCGTTCTCTGCAGTGATAACACATCGCTCGTGGTGTTGGTCGCCCACCATATTTGGTGCTGTCGGCAAAATAGTGACAAAATATGTATTAAAATAAATGTTTATAAAATAATTAAATTAAAATTTAAATTTATTAAAATAAATAATTTATTAAATTAAGTTCATAATTTGCTATTATTTATTTGTGAACGCTAAAATTGTTTTCTAAAACTGGCGCGATTTTAATACAAACCCAAAACAGACTTATGGGTGACAGGGTGGACAAACTTCTTTTTCTCAAAATTACTAATTATTATTTGTTTTGTGTTTCTTTTGTGTAGTAAACCCGTTATAACAAATACAAATTTACATAAATGCCTTATTGGTCCCTCCCTATTAAAAAACTTATATTAAAAATCAGCTAAGTGTTTTTAAATTGTACTCGATACTTAAGAGTATCGATACTTTTATTACGATACTAGTAATGAGTAAAGTATCGACACTTTAATTTCGATACCACATCCCTAGTAGCAATTACCCAATTTGAAAAAATATGAAAGAGTAAAAGACTTCTGGCAACATCCAAATAAAAATACATTACAGGATCAGGCTAGAAAATTTTTATTTTTTTTATTTTGAGTTGATCAATTATTCGAGAAGAGTCGGTTATGAGCATCGATTAAAAGTTTAATCCAATTACCTACTTTTCAGAGAGTACTTCACCTCCTGAAAAATTTGATTGTCTAGAAAGTTTAACTTTAGGAGCTGAATCCCATATGAAACATGTGAATATGATCTAAAGCGGTTCTAGTCATTGAGGAAAAGCCTTTTCAACAAACTCTTCTGATTTTGCAACATAAGGGTAGAAATTTGGAAAGTTTTTGATACTAAAATTATTTTAGAAAGTCGCCATAGCGGCGCATATTGAGACTGACAATTTTAGTTGGAGGATGTATAAGAATAATCTGAATTTTCATACAGTAAAGCGCCCTAATCATAGGCCTAGTTAACTTCTTTATTGTATACATCAAAATGGATATATATACATGATAAACTATTCAGACTTTGCAATAGTTGTGTTGGATCTATTGAGAAGATTCTAATATATACTGAGTCGTGTTGTAATACTCCTCCTCCCAAATGATTTGCTATATAGAGTTTCAGTTTTTCTGGGAAATAATTGCTATTGATTGCTCTGGTCTTCTTTTGAAAACAGCTTAATTTAGGGTTCATTTGGGCTTTTGACTACTTACAATACTTTCACTGCACTTTTCCTCCACATACAGTTTCACTGTATGAGGAATAGTGCTGGTGATTTCGTAATATACGCGAATAACCCTTTTTTGTGTACAAATTCTAATATTGTTAATGTACAAACCCAACCACCTAATTTATCCGAAAAATTATACTCGTATGTACAGTGGCAGAACCACTATTATTAATCATAAATAATACAAATTCAAGTATTAACACACCCACTCACACAGTTGACAAATATAGTAAATCATTAAATATGAAAAAAATAAAATAAAAATCCTTACAAACGAACCAAATACCTCCTTTTTATTATTCGTACAGAAATAAACAAAAAAAAAATGTAACAACACACATTTTTGTGCTCGTCCAAATCCTTATAATACACAAAAGGAGATCATCACATACACACACGAGTTTATAGTAACAAAACCATAAATTATTAGTGTACAGCACAAAAACCAGACACAAAAATTACACAATTTTTGATTGTAACATGTACATTTGTTACACACTGGTCTTAAAATACATACCATAATGTCATATTAGGCAGATAAAGATCAACAATAAATCATTAGAAAAATACATTTTTGGTTTGGTTTGGTTTGGTTTTGTTTCAGGCGTTTTATATGGTATATTATATGTACGAGTAGTGGATGTATGGTGGGGTATGTGGGGCGGCGCATACATAAAATATAAAAATGAACACAAAAAATTGGAAATTTTGATTCATTTTCAATGTACATGTTCTAACTACATATTTCACTCGTACTCGTATATTATGGATGTGCAATAAACCAAGAACTCTAAACATGGATATAAAATCCAAAATTTTATCATTTAATCATATACATAATATGAACATAGTTACAGACGAAAACAGTACAAGCATAACAAAATGTGTAATAATGAAATTGACATTTTTATGTTGTTGTATCATAATATATTTGGCTCTCAATAAAAATTCTGTTATATCTCAATGTTGCGATTTATTAAAGGGCATATAGAGTATCGTTGTTAGTAATTCGAATGATTGCGTGAAGCATTTAAGAAATCAGCGATTTTCGAACTGACTTCGAAACTAGATTTACTGAATTGAACAAACAACGAAGCATTTACGCTTTCTTTATGTACTAAATATTTTTATTCTAAATATTTGATAGAAGCATTAATTTGCAACAAGCCACAATAGCAACTGGCAGCAAACTACTTTTTTTCCATTGACTATTAAACAACAACCAAATTTTTATAAGATAAAAATACATAAAGCCATCGGTTATTTATTTTTAAGAGGCTTCTCATAATGGATTAGATGAATTTTACTTAAAAATTAAGTCAGTTAAAGTTAGCCGAAAGATTTCTGCCGACAGTAAAAAAACGTCGGTAATACATATAGTGATTTAGGTATAAAAACCCTCTATGTCATATCTCGGAAGTGGTTCAATTAGTGTGCCTATAGCCAACAACTTTACAAAATTATTAGTAAAATTTTCATGTGAGAAGCCCGGGAAAATTAGTTTGAGGCCAAGAGTACCTTGATAATAGCTATACTAAGAAACATGATCAGGAAATTAGCCGAAAGTTTCTAGTCGAAAGAAAAAATCGGTAATGCAGATTGTGTTATCCCAGCCGGAAAAAAATTTATTCGTTATCATGTTCGATATAGTTTAGATGTAAATTACTATGGATGCATGGATAGCATTGAAAGCTAAAAATGTCAATATTTTTAACTGGCAAAACTGTCTCCAGTTCCTCGTGGAAAATTCGCTAATCCCATAAAAATATTCCCATATTAGTATAATATCAGCCTCTAGAGTGTTAAGCCAATAGCAATCGCTAGAAAAAAAATATTCAGTAAAAGTGTTCCGTAGGAAATTCTTGAATAATTCCTTTTTCCAAAATTCCTTAGAAAATTTATATTAAATCAGCCTCTAGACTAGAGTGTTATGTCTAGAGATGGATTGCAATGATGTGACTTGTCAATAGCTATAGGAGAAAAAAAATTATGTTCAAGTTTCCCGTGGGAAATCTCGGAAAATTCGATTTTCCAAAAATTATTAAAAAATTTGTATAAAATCAGCCTCTAGAGTGTTATGTCTTGAGATGGATTGCAGCGATGTGACTTGTCAATTGCCTCTAGAGGATGATTTTATACAAATTTTCTAATAAAATTTGGAAAATCGAATTTTCCGAGATTTCCCACGAGAAACTTGAACTGATTTTTTTCCTGCGATAGCTATTGACAAGCCACATCAATGCAATCCATCTCTAGACATAACACTCTAGAGGTTGATTTTATACAAATTTTCTAATAATTTTTGGAAAATCCAATTTTCCGAGATTTCCCACGGGAAACTTAAACATAATTTTTTCATTTGATAGCTATTGACAATTCACATGAAAACGATTTAACATCAGATATATACTCTAGAGGCTGATTTTATTCCAATTTTGTATATTCTTCTGATTTTCCGATATATTCTTCGAAGCAAAGTTTTACACATAAATCTATTTACAAAAATTTTTATTTAAATTTAAATATTTCGGCTGATAATTACTAAATTTTGAATTTTCCGCTGGAATGTTAATATCAAAATCTGCATTACCGACATTTACGTTCGGTTGGTATCGGCTGGGCTTGAGCAATCTGCATTACCATTTTTTTTAATTTCGGTTGGGCTAACATAATCTGCATTATAGACTTTTCACTTTCGGCTAACTTTAACAGTATAGCCTCTAGAGTGCTATGTACACGGAAAACTTCAATTAAATTTTTATCATTCGATTGCCATTGACAAATCACATCAATAAACATTCTAGAAGCTGATATTATTAAAATTTTGTAGCAATTTTTGGAAAATAAAATTTGCCCAAATTTCCCACGGAAAGCTTGAACTGAATTTTTTCCTGCCACAGGTATTGACAAAACGCATAAATAAAATCCATCTCGAAATATAACAATATGAAGGCTGATTTTATACAAATTTTCGAATGATTTGTGGAAAATCGAATTTTAGAAAATTTTCTACTGGGAAAATTAAACTGAATTTTTTTCTTGCGACAGTTATTGACGAGTTAAATGATTATATACAAATTTTCAAATAATATTTGGAAAATCGAATTACCCCAGATTTCCGATGGGAAACATGAACTGAATTATTTCCTGCGACAGCTATTGACAAGTCACATCAATAAAAACCATCTCCAGACAAAATACTCTACAACCTGATGATATTTTGAAAATACAATTTTCCCAGATTTCCCAAGGGAAACTTAAACTGAAATATTTTTCTGCGATAGCAATTTACAAGTTCGATCAGAGCAATCTACCTCCAGACATAATACCCTACAGATTGATTTTAAACAAATTTTGTAATGATTTTTGGAAAATCTGATTTTTTCGGATTTTCCGCTCTCGAAAACTTGAAATGATTTTTTTTCCTGCGATGGCTATCGACAAATCACATCAATGCAATCAATATCTGGATAGAACACTTCAGAAGCTGATTATGTACAAATTTTCTAATGATTTTTGGAAAATCGAGTTTTGCGATAGCTACTGATTAGTCATATCAATTCCATCCATCTCCAGACATAACCTTTGGGAGCAGAGGCGTCTATAATTTCGATTTTTGGTCGACCGCTAATTAAATCCCATTATATGATTGTAAATTTGTGTTTCGTTTTTTTTATTTATACTTGAGTGCACCTTTAAAGTAATACTTTGGATATCAAAAAAAAGATCCCCCAAAATACTTATTGGACAAGCCTGCTCTAGGCGGTGATTTTTTACAAATTTTCTAGTGATTTTTGCAAAATCGAATTTTCCTAAATTTTCCACGGGAAACTTTAGCTGAATATTTTTCCTGCAATAGCTATTCTGAAAATCCGTCGATAAAATCCATCTCCAGACATAACACTCCAAAGGCTGATTTTATACAAGTTTTTAAATGATTTTTGGAAAATCGAATTTTCCGAGCTTTCTTACAGGGAACTTAAGTTTAATTTTTCTCTTGCGATGGCTATAGACAAGTCACATCAATGCAATCCATCTCCAGACATAACACTTTAAAGGCTGATTTTATACATCTTTATTTCACTTTCGGCTGGAAATTTTATCAAATTATAACAGATTTTCCCAAATGGCAATCCATCTCTAGAGATAACATTCTAGAGACTGATTTTATTTAAATTTTCTAAAAATCTTGGAACACCGAATTTTCTCAGATTTCCCACGGGAAGCTTTAACTGAATTTTTTTGCGATTTTTTTTGACAAGAAACCTGAACTGAATTTTTGCCTGGGCCAAAGTCTAATATTTTTTGGAAAATCGAATTTTCCCAGACTTCCCACAGAAACTTGAATTGATATTTTTTCAGTGTGGGCTATTGTCAACTCTCATAAAAATGATTCATTTATAGATATACACTCTAGACAATTATTTTATTCTAATTCTGGATTTTTCTGATTTTCCGATATTTTCCTCGGTTAGATGAAACAAACTTTTCCACGAAAGGCTGTTTCAAACTTGCTATTGCAAACCATTAATTTTTTTTCTTTTTGTCAGAGATGTTAATAACGTAATCTGCATTATCATCTTTTTACTGTCCGCTGGAAACTTTCAGTTTACATATTAACAGGATGTAAAGTTTGGCGTGGGGAGTCCAGGAAAATTTGTTTCAATGAAATGCCTAGATGAAATTTGAAAATTTGTATAAATCCAACCCTTGAAGTTTTATTTCATTTGCCCTAGAAAAATTAAAAGAGCAGGTTTCATGTAGGGAGTTTAGAGATCTTTACCACCAAACACAATATTTTGATTTATAATTTAGATATTTAGAACTAATCCAAAAAAATGACAAAAAAAAAAGAAAGATCAAAATTGGAGACCATGTGGGGATTATCGCAGGCTTTATACGGTAGCAACACCGGATCGATACCCGATACCCCGGATTCAAAATGTTTCCATGCATTTACATGGATGCAACATATTCTCCAAAATTGATCTCGTCAGAGCATATCGTTTAATTCCCGTCGCCCCTGAAGACGTTCATAAAACGGCAATAATAATACAATTTGGCCTATTCGAATTCACATGAATGCCATTTGGACTACGCAATGCTGCCCAAACGTTTCAGCGTTTCATGAACGAAGTCGTTCGTGGACTTGATTTCGTCTTCTTCTACATAGACGACAATCTTGTTGCATCTCAATCTGAGGAACAACACAAACTGCACTTGGAACAACTATTCCAAAAGATAGTGGAGTTTTATGTTCATATCAAGACTTCCAAATGCGTATTTGGAGCAACTACACTTGATTTCCTCAGTCACAAAATCACTCTTGATGGCATTCTACCATCAAGTGAACGAATCAAGGCAATCTCAGACTCCCCAGCTCCTCAGCGCCAATCCACATTCACTTGGCAGACTTACTTCGAAAGCCCAAGACATCCAAGAACTTCTCTTGGCCTGATGAATGCCAACATACATTCACGACACTTAAGAATGAACTAGCCAAAATCACACTGCTGGTGCACCCAATGAGCGATTTAAAGCTCAGCATTACAACAAATGCATCAAACACTGCTGTCTGAGCAGTGTTACAACAATTTAACCATGAGCATTGGGAACTTCTGGGATTTTTTTCAAAGAAATTATCGGATGCCGAAAAGAAATATTCCGCATTCGATCGGGAATTACTAGCAATATATCTAGCAGTTAAACAATTTAGATATTTTGTCGAAGGTCGGGACTTCACTATTTATACCGACCACAAACCTCTGACGAAAGCTATATTCAGTCAAAAACTGAACGTAATCCAAGGCAAGCAAGGCACTTGGGTTATATTATTCAATTCACCACAGACATTCAGTATGTGCAAGGAAGTGAAAATGTGGTCGCAGACACACTTTCGCGTACCACCGACAACAAACCGGCCGCAATCGAGACCCACTTCGATTATCAAAAAATTAATAAATATCAAAAAGCTGACTTAGAACTTCAGAATTTATTTTCTGGTTCCGGACGTCGCACTTGTTCTTCATACCAGATTGAGCTTTTCAAACTACCTGGCCTCGAGGTTTACTGCGAAATTTCTACAGGCAACAATCGCTCGTACATCGCAGAACCACCACGTCGAAGCATCTTCGACGCATTGCACAACATTTCATATCCTGGTGTCCGTGCGACTCGAAAATTGATTACAGCTGCTAAAAATCAAAAGTTCAACGCCACACAATTTCACCACAAGGAAAATTTAAAATTCTCCAGACATAACACTCTAGAGACTGATTTTATTCACCATTTGTTACTTTCGGCTGGAAACTTTTTTGTATTTTCCGAGATTTCCCACGGGAAACTTGTGCTGAATTATTTTCCTGCGATAGCTATCGCATCAATGCAATCCATCTCCAGACATAACATTCTAGAAGCTGATTTTATACAAATTTTCTAATAATTTTTGGAAAATCGAATTTTCCGAGGTTTCCCACGGAAAACTTGAACTGAATTTTTTCTACGATAGCTATTGTCAAATCACATAAAAACGATTCAGCTTCAGATACTCTAGAGGCTGATTTTATTCCAATTTTGTATATTCTTCTGATTTTCCGATATTTTCTACGAAGCAAAGCTTTACACGTAAATTTATTTAAAACTTTTTTTATTGAAATCTACTCGTATGTATCCCATTCACTTTCGGCTGATAACTAGAAAAAATTTTATTTTCGGCTAGAATGTTATATCATAATCTGCATTATCGACTTTTTGAATTTGACTGGGATTTGACAATCTACATTACCATTTTTTTTACTTTTGGCTGGACTAACACAATCTACATTATCGACTTTTCACTTTCGGCTGGCAACTTTCGGCTAACTTTAACAGTAGAAAAAACCGTATACATATATTCTCACTTATCGAGCATCAGTCACCGACCTCGATGTGAAAACCTTAAAAATTTGAGAAATCTTTTGAAAATTTAGAAAATTAAGTGGGCTGAAGTTTAGTTAGGGTTGAGTTAACTTGAGTTTGGGTTAAGTGAGAGGTTCAGTACATATTGTACTAATTTGTGTTATTTTTTTTTGGAATTGATTAAGAGAATGAGTTGGGTTTGTGTAAGGATTAGCGGGTTCAGTTAGGCGTTGGTTTGACAGATGAGTTAATTTTTTGTACCGAAGTTTAGTTTCGCTGTTTCAGCCTTTCATTTTGGTATCTTCTTCTCCCATTTTATTTGATTTAATTTGGAATTCGAGTTATAAGCGTTAGTTTTTGTTTTGGTTATTTCTTGTTGTAAATATGTAGTTGAAGTTCATTTTATTAATCACCACTGTTGGAACCAAAATAAATGTTCGTCTTTTTTTTCTAATTTATTTTCGTTGCTAGATGAGCGTGGTGTACTATAAACAAAAAATAATTTTGTGATGATGAATGAAAATGAAAAATGAATTTATATTTTGGTTTTGGTTTTTTAGCACTGAGCAAAAAACTAAAAATGTCAAACAGTGACTTTATTATCGACGGATTGCTTTTTCCGACAGAATTGAGATAGGGGAAATAAAAATAAAAATTTATATTTTGTGAATTATTCATTTCAAATATGTGAACGAAAAATGTGAATCTTGTGAATCTTCTGACCATTTCCGCAATGTACCTGTAAGCATTTCGCCATATGCCACACTTGAAGCTTTAACAAATTTTTGTTTTAGTTTTTATTTTTATACTCCATTAAAGCCATACACCAATTCTCAATTCGTTTATTGATTTACTAATGCCGAAAACCATAAAGCTCACACCAACAATGTTGTTATATTTCCCAGAATTTTTCATTTAAGTCATATACGTGTATGTACCTACATGAACAGATATACCAAAAAATAAAATTCTCGAAAATTGATTCACTGTCAATAACCTCAATTTATATTTTATCATATGCAGACTAAAAATCGTCAAATTTTTCTTCCTTTTATTTCTTTTTCTTTTTTTTCTTCAGCGCGTCTTATATTATGCTATACAGCATAGCTACTTCATCTTAGACATTATTTTATTATTATACATTTTTATTTTATTTTATTATCACTTACCATCATCAGCTACATCAACATCATCTCTCTGTCGTCTTTTAAAATTTCCGTTTTCTTGACGTGCTATATATTAGTACCGTATATTATACATGCATATACGTATACATACTCGTACATAATATATGGATAAAAAGCTAAATAGTAATAACATAAATCGTATATATGTATATTTTGGTGAGGATGGCGGTTATACGTTGAAAAATGAGCTAAACTCTGAGATTAAAAATCAATAAAAAAGGCAAATGAATTTTTTAAGGCACTCTGTGGTTGTATTATCTTATTTTTTTTAGGGTGATGGTGGTGTAGCGGTGATGCGGCGACGCGGCGTGTGGTTTAGAACAGCTATAAAACCATAAAATTTGTCGTCCCAAAAGAATTGTTGGTGAAGAAAATGCTTTTCTCTTGTATTAAAATATGAAGATAAATTATATGATTTGCCATTTATGTAGAATACCCGTTCCACAAAAAAGAAAAAAAAAACAGAATTTTGTGTAGGAATTCAAATTTGGAAAAGTAAAACATGCAACTTTTGGAAATTCATCAACAATAGTTTTGTCGACAAGTAATTTAAATTTAGTTTTTGCAAATATCCAATCACAAACGAACTTAATTTAAAATTCTAATTTTTCCACCTATACAAAATACTCGAAATTTAATTTAACGTACATTTGTTTTTTGTTTTAAATATTTAATTTAGATAAATAGTTTTATGCTTCGAATACATATATGTATCTACTATAGTTTTATTTTAGAAATTAATTTAAAATTTTATGTCTGCCTCTAAATAATATATTTTATCCATAAAATGGAATTATGTATAATGTAAATTTTTATTTTACAAATGATTTATTTATTTACATTAAGTATTGAATTCTGTACATAATCTGAATGTAGTTTCCAAACATATAACTATAAAGCTAGGTAGTGGACGTATTTTATATTTTGCATTTAATTTTTGAATTACAAATTAAATTTATATTTATATTAAACGCCACATGCTACTCGTGATAAAGGATTAATTTCATTCCTATGTCCCTGATGTTTTTAAATAGGATGAGTAAACATAAATTTCTTAACAAATTAGAAATATATTTAATTGAATTATTTAAGTCGAGTATGACTTTTGATAATTGTTTTTTAATATAAACAAGAACGGACACTAGTTCAGTAATACCTTAACTTTGTAACTCCGGTGACCACTGAAAGCTCTTCGTGATCGATGCAGCACAGGGGGCGCCAAATAACTTATTTCAGTAATTGAATAGCATTTTGCTCGTTTCGATAATGCGAATGAATCGAAAGAGATTGAACTGACCAAATAATTGATGTACAGTTAATTGTAATCAAAGGCAGACGTGTATTTCAAATAAAGATTAACTTAGCTTTGTTCTTCTGTGTTCTGCCCATTTGTTACTTAGTTTACTTAATACCCAAAACTGATTGATAAAGTCATATCTGTGAATTTGGTGTCCTACTTAAAACAATTAAACCTTTAAGATTTCGCTTCGGCTAAAAACAGGTAAGACGCAGCTCTCTAAATTATTTATAGCACCGTTTCCGATAACGATGATACATGCAGTTGGTAGCCTATATAAGATAGCCCACCAAAAACCAAATTGAAATCTTGCACAAATCATGTGGGATGGAGTGGTCGGTGGTTGAAAATATGATACTAAACAATCATTCGTTCAGTATAAGCAATTTAATATTATTAAAGGAATGCAGTGGTGACCGAAAATTAGATATTATTTTATGCAAAACAAACAAAGCGAGCTTATGAATTCGGACATGGGACAAGTATCGTCCACTTTGTGTTTGAAGTTTATTTGTTTACAAAAAAGCGTTTTAGTACGAAATACGTCATGTATTGACAATGATCACTTAGTGATCGAAATTAATATCGAAGCTAAACAGGTAACTTTGTCTAGTAACTAAACACAGGTAACTGTGGGTTATTTTGTTTAAGTTGATACAATGTATGTGTTTTGACAATGCGAAAATGGCTGCCATCATCGCGAAAATGAAACTTTAATCAACCTAGTTTCGTTTCATTTAAACTATCTAATAATAATAATCTAAAAATAATAAAAAATAAAAATAATAATAAATAAATTTGATTGTAATTGTAATTAATAGTGCCGGATAACTAATAATCTAACGTTTTATAATAATTATAAAGTAATTTAGTATATAATTTTAATTCTAATTTTAATTTAAAATAATTGAATTCCAAATGTTTTTGTGTTTTATGTTGAAATAAAAAAAGGAGAGCGAGAGAAAATGATTGCTACTAAACTGTCAATGCGTAGGCACGTCGTCGCCGTTTTATATATTTTATTGTAGTGTGAAGTGGTGTTTTTATTTTAAAATTAAAATTAAAGAAATATCATTTAACGCTTTTTACGCTTATATCGCTAGCGAAATAAATAAAATAATTTTTTTTCTCAACATTTATCCACCCCTAAAGTAACAACAATGTGTCATTTACGTCAAAATTTTGGTTTTTTCATAAGCTAAAACAACTTAAAGACAAACAATTAACGCTTTTAACAAAATTAAACAAACATTCTTGCCAACATCTTTGTTGAAATAAAATAAAATGCAAGTGTGCGCCATTCCACCCGATATGGTAAAGCCGATTAAAAGGTATCAAAATAGTCATCATCATACTTCCAACCAGCAACCAACAATTTTCATTCCGGATGGCGGCAATTATATAAATGAAAATCATTTATTATACAATGGAAGACATTACGATAGTATAATATCTGTGACAAATTCCTTGCCACGCTCTGCATCTACTCAAGGATCCTATGATAATCTAACCACCCAATCAAACACTTTATCACCATCAAATACTACCTCACCAAATACCCATATACATAATATCACTGACAACCGTTTCCGTTCGTCAGCTAATCCTTATACCATTATTGAAGTCACACCATCGCCTCCCACCACCTTACCAATAATTTCTTCCTCATATAATTTTTATAATTTTGGCACATGGAATATCCGCGGTATCAAAAACGCACAAAAGCGCAACACAATCGATGCACTTTTGCACCACCACAATATCACTATCTGTGGACTCCATGAGACTAACATGAGTTCGGGTGTATGTTCCTCCACGAACTACACCTGGGTATCGATTTTGGTCGCAAAATGAGGATTGAGGATTGAGAATTTTGTATATGTACACGGCGTATAATATACATTTTTCTATTGTGTGCCGTCAAATATTTTTATTGTATTAGTGTGTTTTCTCATGATGGTAAGTATCAAAAATAAGCTAAGCGGGTGAAATCGGTTCAACTTTTTTGTTGCTTCCGCTCGCCTTGAGTTATTTTTCCTTACCTTTTAATATGAGGAATTCATGTTTTTCTATCTATTGTTGTTGTAAACGAGACATTCATTTTACTTCGTTACCAAAAATCCAAAACAATATACGCAATCAATTGCTGGTGGTGATCTTCAATATAAAAAACAAAAAGCAGCATAAATAAATGGTTTTTAATTTTTACATTCTTCGTCGACCACATTCATAATATTTTTAACTTTTTTTTTTTTTTTTTTTTTTGAGTTATGTGAGAATAAACATTTGAAAAATCAAAAAAAAAACAATTCAGTGTTATCTCATGCGCACGAAAGGAATGTTGTACATATTTTTATTTCCAGTAATTTTCTGCAAAATTTAAAACTAATAAAATTGTTAATTAAATAATGATTTAAAGATAAATAAATATTAACTAAAAATGGAAAATAAGTCAGATAAATATTGATAAACTATAATTTTATTAATAATTTAAAATGATGAAAAATCACACGACGTACATCCACCCTTTCCTGTGCTTGAATTAACACTAAGCCAAAATAACTAATTTACTTCTTATTTTTATCACATTATATTTTATATCCCTCTTTTTTGTGTCATTTTATCTCTCTTATTTGCATCATGTTAAACAAAAGACTTAAAAAAACGCCCATTAGACACTGTCAAATGTGCGTATTTTTTAGTTTTTTGTTTAATATAACATGGCATAAGGTTTTTTTATTTAACATCGGATAAGAGGGATAATGTGAAAAATATAAGAAGTAAATTAGTGATTTTAACTTTTAGTGTTGATCCAAGCGCAGGAAAGGAAGTATGTACGTCGTGTAATTTTTCTAACTTAAAATTATTAATAAAATTATAGTTTATAAATATTTTTCTGATTTATTCGCCTTTTTTAATTAATATTTATTTATCTTTAAATCATTATTCAAGTAACAATTTTATTAGTTTTAAATTTTGCAAAAAATTACTGGAAATAAAAATATGTACAACCTTTCGTCCGCATGAGATGACACTGAATATTTGTTTTTATATTTCAAATGTTTATTCTCTGTTTTTCTCTATTCTTTGGACACCAATACAATTTACCAATACTTTTGCCTTCCGGTAATACTCAACTCAATCCTCAAATTGCGACCAAAATCGCTGTCCTGGTATCTCACCAAAGACCCAAAGAGTTCTCAAAGAGGTGTGAGAATTCTCGTGGAAAAACGTTCCATCTTCAAACCTCAAGGAATTAAATATTATTATGGAGCCATAATCACCCTACTTTGCCAATTCCCTAATAGAAGAAGTATAATCTTCATCACTGCGTGTGTTCCTCCACAATATACCTTACGGTGAGCAACGCTGAAACCAGTAAGTGTAATGGGGTTTCCCATTTTGTGTATATATAATTTAGTCTCATGTGAACTCAAACAAAACACAATAATGAAACAAATATATGTGTACGAGTTGCGTTTTTGTAAACATCGCAGAGGTGTATCTTTCCATAGTACACTCAATTGTTTGTATCGTCTGGCTTATATATACATTGCCGATTTTGGTAACACCCAATTGATGTGCGTAACTAATGCTTGGGTGGAGAGATAAAGTGGTATCAGGCGGAAGCAGTGGAATCAAACTACTATACCCTACCTCAACCACATAAAAAAATTTATATTTACTTATACTATCTTATGTTTATTGTCGGTCGTCCATCGATTTTAACAGTTCTGTGTTTGCTATCACTGGGTACAAAATCGGAGTGTACTGCTGGTAAGCAGGGTCAAAACCAAGTAATTGACATACACGCTCGACTGTTAAAGTTGTTTCTAGGTATAAAATCCCTTCTTTTTGTTTCATTTTCAATGGTAGTCAGAGAGAATCATGCATACAATCAAGCATTGGAGCATCCTTTTGTATTGGTGAGGGTCCAATAGGATTTAAATGTTGACTGCGCCGTTGGTGAGACAATTTTAACACGATAAAGGCCACAAACTTATTACTTTGAAGTGCGGACAGATGTGAAGATACAATATTAATAATTTTTAAGTCCTGATTTAGTTTTAGGGAGTCTTGAATATCCGGCCCTGGATTCAAGAGAAATGATTATCTAATAATGTTGTGCTGTCTTATACTAACCTATTTATCATATATAGTACTACTAACGTACCAACTATCGATCGCTTATAGGTGTCTGTAACCGGGTCGAATCTGACCTAACTAATAATCTTCTCCTATCCTTCGGTTTTTTTTATGTGTATTAGGATGTATGGTGTGTCCCAGGGAGTCAGGGAGATCCTGCTATAATGATTGGCCGTACTTCCTAACCAATTATTCAATTAATCAATCAATAATGAGGTATTCATTTTTGGATTTGAATCGGTCCCAACTTATAATCATATTCTATTCATTGGTTTTGATAGGTGTAATTGAGTGTAAGATGTGTGCAGGACTGAAGATCCGGTTATAATAATTATTCATTTAAGTAATAAAATTTAGTAGTATGGTGTTTTATTAATTAAATGTAGTTTTCAGAGTCGCCTGGAATTTGAATAATAATTTTATTTTTTGATTATTGTTATACTTATAGTACCTAATCGAAGAATTATTGATAAGTCTAGGTGTTGGAGTGCTGTAACATTATCATTTAAATCATTTTATATAAATTTTATAAAACAATTGAATCTATAATTAAATATTTTATTTTTCTAGATCGGTAGGAAATGATGATTAGTTTTTAGTTAAATTTTATGTTTAAATGGTTTTTATTGTTTAGGTTAATTCTTCTTACAGTACATAATAATTGAACAATTAGATATAAGGACAATGAAAATTAAATAAGCGCTGTTATTTTAATATTGGCTTGTAATTTTAATGAAAGTTAATTTAATGAAAGGTGGACACAGGTAAAATTACAACATTAATAATTTTGAAGCCCTGATTTAGATTTACTGAGTCCTGAGTATCCAGCCCTGGATTCCAGAGAAATGATCACCTAATAAAGAAGTTAGATTGTGCTGTCTTGTGTTAACCTATTTATTATATATTCTACTAATAATTTACTAACTATCGATCGCATTGCTGTCTGTAAGCGGGTCGAGTCTGTCCCAACTAATAATCCTATCCTATCCTTCGGTTTTGTTATATGTATATGGGTGTACGGCATATGCCCGGGAGTCTGGGAGATCCTGCTATAATGCTTGGCCGTACATTCAAAATCAATCAATCAATCAATCAATCAAATATAAAATAAAAAATCAGAAACAAAAAAAAGTTTTACCGTGTTTATTTTAAAAATCGTTAATAACGTTAAATACTAGACTATCTTGACTATATATTTCGTAAGCTAAATCGAACGATGCTTTGATCGAGCGAATCTATTTTCCTAATAAAATATTTATATTAAGTTAGTTGGATTTTTCAAATCCTAACATGCAAATTGTGCACAATACCAGAATGTCCCAAAAAATGAAAACACTGCTGGTTAGAAATTACCTTAATTTCCTTTTCTTCTTCCTTCGGGCTTTCCGAGCTGAGATGAAATATTTATGTAAAATAGATACGGGTTTCGGCGCGTCAATATATCACTTAATATTTGTGTTTTTGGTATAGATATATCTTCAACCACAAATCTACTTGGTAAAATTTGCGTCATTGATTTTTAACATAAAAAATAAATAAAACCAGACCACTTGGCGGAGTAGGTCGATTCGATGGTCCCTGTAGAGAAAAATCCCGAAAGAACTTGTTTATAGGATAAATAATGGTAAACTTTATTTTTTTATTAGTTCGGATTTGAGTTCAATACTTTTAAATTTTTCGATGAAAATTAGTAGTAGTTAATTCTTAAAGCAAGATTTTGTAACCCTTGGAGTTTTGTATACTCCTTGTTTGTTGCGAACTTTTGCTTGATCGGTAAATATAATTCCTTTAGATTTTTTTTAATGCCTGCCAAAATAAATCTCGCAGTTGTTTGACTTTTAAAAAACATCTAAAAAAGTAACCAAAGTTTAGCTTACATAAAAAGTGCATGTTGTCAAAAAGATAAACAAAATTTATCTTTATACTCTTGTAACTCTGTTATTCTGAAATTGACAACATGAAAAGACAATATCTCTAAGTGGATGAAGTTATCCTTGGATCCCCTCATAGGAAAAAAAATGTACATCAGGCAATACTATTTCCATCCCATCCCAGATTTATTTTTTGTTTAATTATAGCAAAACCTGTTTAGATCAGATAACGTATTTGCAATTAAGGGATTCGATTTAGATAGTGGCCATATAGGGTATAACCGAAAATGAATATTTGTGAATCTAAAATAGCACTTATGAAGATCAAGTGCCAGCAAAAATCCTTACTAGTTTCGATTCGATATGATGTCATCTAACTGTGATTTGAATCGAAGTACTCTTTGCAATATTTGATGATGATCACCAATTGATCGAAAATATTCACTTTTGATGTTAAACAAATCACAATTCTTGTGGACATTTATTAAATAAAGCTTTTATTAGTTTGTTTGTTTGTTTCCATCTCTGCAATCTTTTCTGGGGCTCAAGGCAGTCCCAACTCTTTCACAGTTCGCTTGTTACGTCCTACCTTATGCAATAGTCAAATATGGAGTACGCGACGGAGGTGGGTCGGCCCATGGATTCCGCACTCTCAACTGGGGTTCATAGATGTGTTCATCTTCATCACCGATGCACTTTTGTTTTTTTCTTCTGTTTTATATTACAAAACGGTTTTATTACTAATTTGGGATTTTATGTAAATTTAGATAATTTTTTTTTATTTGCAAACACGTTCTAACTGGCTGTATATATAGGGTGGCCTATAATTAACAGTAGAAGTACAGATCGATCAAAATGACCGGTTGCATTAATTGGTGATAAGGCGTTTGGTATACGTTCGGTAACGGTTTATGTGGGAACATCATATCGAGTCGAAATCATAAGTAACATTTCAAGGCACTAAATGTTCCTAGGTGCTGCTAATCAAGACAATTTTAAAAAAGTTACATTGAACTTAAGAATAAAAGTTTCCGTTTTTACTTGAAATTACCTACACTTGAAGTTGCACTAAATCACTCACACTATTACATTCGAATAAAAAATTGTTTACACCGGATTAAAAATATTTCAAATTCCGACCAATTTTCAATTCATCCAGAAGACTATTGAACATTTTGGAAGCCAAAATTAAAAATGAAAGCCGAATAAACTAAGGGTTCCTCAAGTGGTTTCTAATGCTGACCTTTGACTGGTTCATAATGATACTAATCTAAGTGAAAATGTCGCCAGGGATTGAAACAGAGGCCATGAAACTTAAAAATATGCTTCTGCGCAATAACTGAAAAACAAATTTCGAGTCAACTAATCTAAAGTATATATTTCTTAAAACTGTAGTCGGGCATGCTCTACGTATTGAATAAAATTTAATAAGAATTATTATGCTTTTAGTCCTAAGTACTTAAAAGTTTCAAAAAATTCAATTTTAACCCAACCATCGTTACAAGTAATTTGGTCGCAGTGACGAACCTGATAAAGAACATTAGGGTCTTCTAAAAAAGCATCGTTAAAGCAATCAATTGGGAATTAAAGTCAATATAAAAAATAGAATTGAAATATATAACAAAAACAGCAATGGACCCAATACCGAACCTTGCGGAACACCATCGTTTAAGATTTTAGGCTGACTCATAATACTTTTAATCTTATCAACCTGGGATCTGAAGGACAAGTATGAACAAAACCAAAGCAAAGTCACCACACGAAACCCAGCATAAAAACATTTTTCAATAGAACTTTGGGGTTAACTATATCGAATACCTTTGAATATTCTAATAGAGCATTTTGAGTAGATTTTCTGAAGCCAAACTGGATGTCATATAAAAAATTGGTACTGTCCAAAAAACTAGTAACCCTCGAACGGACGAGTTTCTCAATGATTTTATCAAACACAGAAGGCAATGAGATTGGTGTGCAGTTTGAAATATTTTTTCTATCGTTAAAAATTGGAATAACAACAGCTTATTTTAAACAAGAAGGATAAACACCGGTAAAAATCTTAAATTATGTGTGAAAAATTATCAAAAATACGATATTTTAAGTTCCAATATTACATTTAGAATTTCAAGCGGAAAAGTTTCTAAGAACACACACGATTTTAATTCAGACTTACTGTAGATATGATTGGCGCAGAATTCATCATCACAGTTAATGGATTTTTTTCAAATTGAAGACAGCATTTACGAAATGATTGTTAAACTAATCAGTCAATTCGCGCAGATCGGTTACTGAAGCATTTTCATCAACATATATTTCTTTAATTTGAGCGTTTCTGCCTTTGTTTAAATTCTCATCGACTAATTTCTAACTTTGTTTAATGTTACCGTTAACAGCTTTAATTAGTGCCTAAACTCGGTTTGTAAATACCGAAACATTAACTAATTAATAACCTTTTTCGAAAGTTTATTTTTATATCTAATTTTCCTAAGAAGGGAATAGTTCTATCTTTCGCTTTAACCTCAAACAACGAAGTATTTACACCAGCATAAAATTTTAAAATATTTATAAAATAGCTATAAGCGCTCGTCACATCAATTTGAGAGTAGACAGAAGACCAACTTTCTTCGTTTAAAACTTTAAATAAATTCAAATAATTAATAATTTTGATATTTCGGTTGGATTCGGATGAGTAAGAATTAGACCCATAAATACAAACTTCGACCCCAACCAAACAACCGTAAACTCAAACTTTGGTGAATGTCTAAAAAACAAGTGATCAATGCAGGTGGATGAACTGCTTGCAATACAGGTTGGCTCGTTTATCAGCGACTTAAGACCGTGTGAGGCCATCATGAGCAAGTGATCAACAGAGGACAGTGGAATTTCAAAAATATTTTAGTTCACATCACACAAAACTTTGGATTTGATTTCAAGTAAAATATTATTAAGTTCCTCTATGAAATCAGATGCGTGCACAAAATATTACCTATAAATACATATTATCGATAATGCAACCACATTATCAAGTCAACAGATGAAAGTGACATTTTAAAGACGGCTGAAATTTGTTTGGTTACTGGTGGGTGCACAGTATTGAAATTGGTCCCTAAATACTGGAATATTGATTCTTTGCAGTATGTCTGATGTAAATTGGCTATTAACACTAGGTTTACGAGACGCGTCATTTTGACGCATTTCAAATTTGATAAGGAAAAGTACAAACACCGTTTGCATTTTTATCTTATTTCTTGTATTGACTTTTATACAGTGGTCGAGATAAATATATATTGAGGTCTACTTTTATCAAAAGTGTTGAAATATTGAAATTATTTATGTGGTATACCTATTTCTACGAATATGCGTCAATTTGACGTGATCGTAATTTATACAAAGACAAAGCGATAAACAACTTTTGCGCAATAAGAGAAAGAAGGGAACGCAGAATGTCATTTGATGTTAGAGTGCGAAGAGATTTAGAAGGTTTCAGTTGCTTAGTTCGAGTATTCAAAAATAAAGTATATATATATAGTATATATAAGTATATATAAGTATATTTTTTGAATTAGTAATATTATTGTGAACCTCAATTTTATACTATTTTGATAAAAAGCCCTTCTGTATCATCTAAATATATCTAGAAGAGGAAATAAAATTTTACAAAACATAGTTAGTATTTGTGAAGAGTGTTCTGGCTCTGAAGAGGATGAAAATGAAGTGATTCAAGACGAGGATGAAATCGAGATTTTGGAATCTGATGAAAGTATGCAAGCAGGGGACTCATCAGACATTGAAAAAGAAAATCATCAGAAAGTTGGTCTTCGCAGAAAAAGGATGCGTATCCTATCCTCCGATTCTGAATCCGAGAATGAGACAAGTATTAGGAGATCGTCCCAAAATTCGGAGGCAGTCTGTGATACAGAAATAGCGGTCGATGGAACAACTTGGACGAAATTGAAAGTGGGCGGATCTAGTGGTCGCTATCCTTTCCACACAATCTTCAAAGACATCGCTGGGCCTACTGGCTACGCAAAACGCAATGTGATGGAAGGTAACGTAAGCAGTGCTTTTCATTTGATTATAACCAAAAAGATGATAGAACATATAAAAAGTTGTACTGAAGAAGAAGCAGGTCGTGTTTTGAAAGGAGATTGGAAGATTTCAACCACAAAGTTGCTTGCTTTTATTGGGATTTTGTACGCTAGGGGAGCGTATGAAGCAAATTCGCTGAATGCTTTTTATTTGTGGTCCAAAGAATGGGGACCTGTTTTTTTTTCTAATACAATGTCCAGAGATGATTTCACGCAAATTCTTCGATTTGTCCGATTTGATAAAAAAACGGAACGATCTAGACGTTTACGCACCGACAAATTTGCAATGATATCCGAAATATGGAATCAATTTATACACAATAGCCAATGCTGTTATAAACCTCACGAAAATATTTCAATAGACGAGCAATTGTTCCCTACTAAAGCCCGCTGCAAATTCACGCAATACATGCCAAATAAACCTCACAAATTTGGCATCAAATTTTGGTTGGCAGTAGATGTGCAATCTAAATACGTTATAAATGGGATCCCTTACCTATGGAAGGATGAAACGCGAAATTCAACACCGTTGGGCGAATTTGTAGTTATGAAGTTAGCGGAACCATATCTTCATCACGGAAGAAATATAACTACGGATAATTTTTTTACCAGTATTCCTCTAGCTGAAAAATTAGTTGCAAAAGGAACCAGTTTAGTTGGAACTATTCGAGCCAACAAGAGAGAACTACCAAAGCCAGCAAAAAGCAAGAAAGATAAAATGAAGTTGTATTCTTCAGAACATTATAAATCAGGAAACTGCATACTTACTATATATAAAAGTAAGCCAAATCTAAAGGTGCTGTTACTAAGTACTAAGCATACTTTTATAAAAATAAAAGACAATAAAAAACATACCCCGGAAACAATAGCATATTACAATGGGACAAAATTTGGAGTAGACGTAGTAGACCAAATGGCTCGCATCTTTTCGATGGCATCTCCAGGTGTTCTTCAACATTTTAGATTTAGCGGCAATAAACGCATGGATATTATACACAGAGTGTACTGGGTCAAAATTATCCAGAAAGGAGTTTCTATTTCAGTTGGCCAAAGAACTTACAGAAGGAGAAAAGAAAAAATCCAACAACATAGATTATAATCTCCCGTTACCTAGTACTTCGGGAGAACGTAGGACTTGCCAAATTGGCTTTTGTAAAAGAAACAGGAGCAATAACATCTGTAAAATATGTCAAAAGGTTGTTTGCGGAAAATGTAATGTGCGAAATAAATGTCGAATATTGAAATAATCTGTAATAAAACTATTGAATAATAAAACCTTTACATAAATATATATCTCACATTTTCATTTTTTTTTCTTATAGTATATAATTACATTATTTTCTAAGTGTTGTTATATGTATTCGTCTCTGCGTCAAATGGACGCGTGTTCGTAGAGATAGGTATATCAGAAACGTCAGTAAACCTAGTGTTAATGAAGAATTGCGAATTATGGCTCTATATCTGATAGTTGGCCGACCCGTGTATTTAAAAATTTTCGCCGTCGAAATTTTGGTCACATCCAGCAGCCAACAACAAATATGTTATGATTTTCTTGCTTTGGTTGTGACTTTTCTGAATAGTAAAAATGCAAACAGGTCACTCCAAAATAAATACCTGCTCCTTCTTTAGACCAACGGATTTATTGAAGAGCGACAAGGTTTAAGTTAAACCCAACATTCACTCGTGATTTGATCTTCCAAAGCACCTGTTATCTACGTAACTACACATTCCATGTGCGAATTCTAAATCTTATGTTCGGATATTTGAGTAAATGTCCTGTTTTATTTTGGCAAAGTACCGTATTTCTATTGCTGAGTTAAAATCAATGTAATTATTTATAGTTGTAGATTATCAGGCCAGCGATTCATTATATGAGTCCGACTAATTTTGGCTACTGTGTTATATTGTCATACTTTTGAGATAGAATTTTACGAATTTTAAAAGTGATCTGGTCACAGATGGTCATCACACCCAAATATTATTGTTTTGTTATACAAAATAAAGATTTTATCAAATGGTACTGTAGACACCAAATATCTATCAGTGGATTTCAAATTCTAGAGAGGAACCCCCGAAAGTGACCTTGAATTATCCTTACCTCATCATTAGTCAATATAAAACCCTGAAGGGTCAAAAACATTGATGGACACAGGAGGAAAGAGAATAATCGATCCTGATCTTGAACTCAAGAGAGACTCTTACCATCGAGTTCTGTATGCTCCAATGCCTCAAACACTTATACGCATAATCTCTAGAAGCTAGGATGCACATCTAGCTGTGCAGCTTGAGTTGACAATTATAGATCGACTTGTAGCTACTACTGTAACCTCAAGAAGCTGGGCTAAGAAAATAAATCATACTTTGTAGCCGTCAATTCTTGAAAAACAAAATTTTAAAATAATTGTTAAACTGAAGAAAAAAAAATATTAACAAAAATATCCAATATAGGTATTTCTCCTACGGACGTTACCGCCCCGTCAAGTTGTAGTTTTGTCACATGTATACTAAAAACGAAAAATGAAAAATATTAGTAAAGCGATTTGAGCAAGATATGGTTGTGTAATTACAGCTGCATTTACAAGCCACTCTTTAGGCCACGAAAATTCTCAAGAAGCCTTCCATAATTAATCGTGAAAATTTGACTTTTGCTTAGCATAAAATACCTACTAACAGTCATTAAGCCCGATGTATTAACAAATACAAACAAACATCGATTTTTCTCTTTAATTATAGCCAAGTTTTTGTTGTTTTAAAAGAACAAATAGAGAGTTTTATTTATCCAAAAATAAAAACAAAAGATAAAAAAGTTCACAAAAATAAAATTATAAAAAATTAAATTAATTAATCAAAGTCATTTTAATTATTTTTTTTTATTTTATTTAATTCTTTGATTTAAAACATGCTATAAATTTTGTTATTTATTTTATGTCGGACAAAATCAATTAGTCTAAATACTTGAAAAGTTTTATTTTTAGCTTTTTAGAAAAGTTTTTGTTTGTATTTTTATTTCCAATTTTTACCTCATCTCCCCCTGATCTGCGTCCGTTTCGATTCTATTCGATGTATTTCTGTTTTTTTGTTTTATTAGTCCTCACTTTGTTTGTAGATTGTATATGGATTTTTAATTGAATTTACAAACATATCTCTCTATATACAAATACATAAGAGTTATGTGCTTTTATGCTTGTAGACGAAACGAGTTTACGTATAGGGTGTATGTATACGAATATGTATGGAGAAAAGAAAATCAATTATGAATTTCATTTTGCTTTAAAATTAATTGGAAAAGCTTAATCAAAGTGTATTTTATTGGTGATTTAATTTTATTATTATTGTTATTTATTTTTTTCCGTTCTCGTTTACGATCTCATCGACATCGTCTATGTTGTTTAAAAACATTTTTTTTTTGTTATTCTAGAAAACACTAAAACAACATATAATGCATGTAGAGAAAACGGCAAGTAATTCCGAATTAAGTGAAATTAAGACATGGATCGATGTACATGTTGGTTTTTCTCATTATTTTCGTTATAATCTCTTATGGAATATTAATTTGTGTTATACTTACTTTGCTGGCACAAAGCACAATATTTGTGTAGCCAAAAGTATTTAATATTTCGCAAAACTATCTGTTACTAAAACAATCACCTTCATATATGTATGTACGTTGATGTGGATATTGTGTACATAATTTAGGAAGAAAATTAATAATTTATCAGATGGAAAACAAAACAAAAAATCTCGATTCGATTTTCATTATCGAAATAAAAACAATTTTATAAAGATTAATTATAGATATGAAATAGCAAAAAATACGTTTACGTTATACACATTGTGTTGATTGGGGGTGATTTTCGAAAATAATGTACGAGAAAATAACTTTGATTTTTTTTTTCTTTTCCTATTATTGTGGTTAACATGAATTAATTGTTTTTCCAGTATTTTGTATATTATACACGATGGATATAATGACTTTTCACTTATTGATACGTCTATCGATATAACACAAAATAATTTGGGCCTTCTGACTAGTCGCTTTCCACTCATAAATTCATTTTTATATTTTTATAATACTCTTGTCAGAAAAATACAAATTGCAATGAAAAATTTTGTTTTTATGTGAAAATGTTTTTGTTCATCTTATTTTTGTATATTAGCAAAAAGTGGTAGAGTTTTGATTTATTTCTTGTATGATTTTCATTACAATAAATAAATAAGATGTTTAGCTCGTGTATGTAGCCTTTATCAACAGAAATAAACGAGAGACCACAACATTTACCTACACATATTCAACCTAACGTTCTACGAGAATAGGATGCAAATTACAGAATAAACTCCTCTAGTTATAGAAACTAAACCGTATTCAGTAAAATCTGATGTGTTTTTTAAAATGCCTACGATATTACTGCAGCGACAGCCGATTCTGTAGAGAATATTTTTTTTGTGGTTGGTTAAAAAAGTATCAACTGACAGTTTAATGATATTTCATATCTTTCCTTTTTGATGAAATCGTGGTTTATTTCATAATTCAAATTCTATGCAAGCTTATTATGATTTCTTTACTTAGAAATAGCTTTCAGTTAAATATTTAACTGAACAAAAATTTGTCGGTTAAATATTTAATTCTTCTTTCAAACTCAGTGCACAATTTGTGAGGCGCTTGATTTAAACCGTGGTGTGTCAATATTATTAAATAACTAGCTGTACCTTGCGTGCGTTGCTACGCTACCAACTAAAATAAATTTGAAGGAAAGACATTATACAAATATTCAATTCATTTTGAGTAATTTTATTGATTTTGTTCATTTCGAGAAAATTGTGACACTTCAATATTTATTGAAGTGCTGTGGGATACACAATATTTATTGTTTTTCCATCTGGTGCGAAAACGAATAAATCAGAAGGTTTTCCGACGCGTGAGCAGGCCACATAGAGCTGACCATGTGAGAAGCATGGATTCTCTAAATTTAATCCACACACTTGCAACGATTGTCCTTGTGCTTTGTTGGTAGTTATTGCGAAAGCGAGTCGCATTGGGAACTGCAAACGTTTGAATTCGAATGGCATATCTGTCGGGATCATTGGGATACGTGGCAACAGTATACGTCTTTACCTTTGAATTTTCCAGTTAAAATTGTTGCCTCGATAACATTGTTCATCATTTTTTTGACTGAGAGTCTGGTTCCGTTGCAAAGTCGTGGTGGATTTATGTCTCGAAGAAGAATGATGGGTACGCCAATTTTGAATGTAAGAACGTGCGGTGGTATATGCCTGGCAAATCAAGCGAATTCAAGAATTCAGTTGGATAGTTGACAACTTCGTCTTGATCCACCACAGTATCGATGGACTTATATGTTGTCGTTTTGCCGGGTATTCCATTCTGAATAGTGAAGTTGATGGTATTGACATCGATGTTTTTGGCCGCTAATGTAGCACGCGTACTGAGCCACTGATGATTTTTGTAGTTCTGTGCAATGTTTGGGAAAACCTTTTGCACCAATTCGACTATGCTTTCTGTGATCTTACAGAAGTTTGCTGGCAAGGTGAAACATTGCGCAGATTCATCAATTTGCATTCGCCCATTTCCAATATCCATTAATTGTTTTGCAAAATTTCCAGCTGATGCATCCCGTTGTAGTTGTACACGCATGTTGGTTTTCCAAGTCAATTTCTGTAAATGACGCCATAAAACTGATGATTTGAGACATCCATTAAGTTCATCAGACAATAAAATGAGTGCGCCACCGAAGATCCGTGCGTTTCCTCTCAAATATCGCAGTGTACGATCAAGCGCTTCCAATGCTTTCTTGTGAGATATTGTACATTCGTCCTATATGATAAAGTTGTTGCCGGTGGAACCAATGCTCTTGCACGTACATTATCTGCTGTGAAGTACACGCGCTGTCCATTCTCGAGATGCACCGCCAAGTGTACTACTGTTGGATGTCGTTCATGGATTGGAAATGATAAGATGCGCCTTACTGCTTCATTGCTGCTAATGTAGCATCCAAGTTGGTATTGGTTGATTTCATCGAGCGGTGCGGCCACATTCCCTACTCCGAAGACTGCCATGTCGCTTCCTTTGTTGACATATTTGCAAATGTATTTGATCGACTTCACTGAATTACAATACTCAACATTAATGTGTGCTTTGAAGGTCTTTGAGAGCAACGGTGAATATGGCACAACCCAACGATTATCGACTTCGACATCAACGTTTCGTACTTTCAGAACGATGGATTCGCCGCTATCCTCAACTGATCGTCGATGATACAGTGGGTATCCGTCATTGCCAGTGGTATCAGAAACCAAGTTTCTTGGGTTTCGTTTCGTGTATTTCCCATTAGACATGCACGGTGAATTGTTGCTGAATGCGCCACATGGACCATGATTCATATTTTTGGTAACGACGTCGAATAAGTCTGGATCAATGTCCTTATCTGGTATTTCTGCTGTGATGATTTGGTCAATTTGATCTGGCATAATTTTGTTGATTAACCAAACCAAAATATGTGCATGTGGCAATCCTCTTTTCTGCCATTCAATGGAATACATCCAGCAGCAGTTAGCAGTCAAAATCAACCATTATTTGACCGAATGACTAACACTCCATCAAATAATAAAATAGAAACTGACCAAACCATAGACCCTAGACATATCAATAATCTAAACAATCTGGATAACATACCAGACGTGGTTAAGAGTCTACGAGACTTTTCCGGACAACCAGGAGAATTCGGACCCTGGAAGAAAAGCGTAGATCGTATTTTGAAAATTTATGAACACCTAAAAGGAACAACCAAGTACTATCGAATTCTCAGTGTTATACGAAATAAAGTAACTGGTAATGCGAAATAGAACTAACTGGTATACCGTAATAACATAGAATAGAATAACACAAAATAGAAGTAACTGGTAATGCCCTTGTGTCCTACAACACTCCTCTCAGCTGGGAAAAAATCTCGAAATGTTTAACGCTCCACTACGCGAATAAACGAGACTTAGGTACGCTAGAGTACCAAATGACTACCCGAATTCAGAAAGGTAGTTTCATCCCAGAGTTTTACCAACAGGTTTATTACCAGCTCTCATTTATTTTAAACAAATTATCATTCATGGACATGAGTCAGGAAGCTTTGAATGTAATGACTCAATCATATAGAGATAAGGCACTCGATACCTCTGTGAGAGGTCTCAGAGGAGACCTACCGAAATGATTGAGTATGAGGGGACCAATAGACTTACCAGAAGCCCTCTCTCTATGCCTAAAACTCGAGAATGTACAATATAGTGTTCAGCACAGCCATGGAAATATGAATATTCAAAGGACTCCATTTCCTCAACCCCCCCCCCCCCTACACCTCCTAGAAGAACCATACCAATACAACAACAGCATTTTCCTGACCAAACCCGAAACTTCTACCCTTCATTGTTATATAATCCTCAAGCATCCCAAAATTTTCCTAAACCATTTCAAAATAATTACCAACATCTCTCAACTTCTAGACAAATCCCGCAACATTATAATCAACAACCACCTAAAATACCTAAGAGGAATTATTTTTCTAAGCCACAACCAACGGAAATTGATCAATCTATACACTCTCGACAAATCAGTTACCAAAATAGACCGTAAATGAACCAATTCGAAAACAAACAACCTCATTCAAATCAAGTACATCAACCGGTTAAAATGCAAAGAGTGTACCATGCAGATCCGTTTCATGGGGACCCTGGAACGCAATGGCAATACTACCATGAACAAATAGAATCAGAGGATTCGAAATATGACCAGACTCTTGTAGAATATACCGACTCACACGAAATTATAAAAATATCTGACGTAGAAGATCATCTTAACGAACATCCTATGGAACAAAACGTAGAAGAACTAATAGACGACATCCATTTTTTAGATTAATACACTCTTCGCTTCCCTATATAGAGTATACGGCGAAGAGTGGAAAATTTTTTAAATTCCTAGTAGATACCGGATCTAATAAAAATTATATTCAAAAACAATACATTCAAAATCTTATTCCTAACGAGAAACCTTTCATGGCTAACTCAGTTGCTGGTAGCGTTAGGATTACACAAAACGCATTAATAGATCTTTTCGGTCCAGAAAGGAAATTAAAATGTTTTATTTTACCTAGTCTGAGATCATTTGATGGCATAATAACCTGAAGCAGCTCGGTGCCACAATATACACCGACAAGGGATTTATTATTATTAACCCAGACACGAAAATACCTATCAAACAACACCTTTCTGACTCTGTGAATAATATAAATATTAGAGACTCACGCACCTAAATGCAGAACAAAAACAAAGACTGGAACGAATAATAAGAACATGTCTACATCTTTTTTCCGATCCCGAAAAGAAATTGACTTTCACAACCAATGTGAGAGGAGAAATTCGTACAATCAACACCGATCCCTTGTACAGCCACCCTTATCCATATCCCATGTGTTTGAAAGACGAAGTGGAGAAGCAAATTAAACAACTGTTGGAAGATGGTATAATTAGACCATCCAAATCTCCATATAACTCCCCGGTATGGATAGTACCGAAAAAGAAGACGCATCGGGAGAAAAGAAATACAGAATGGTGATCGACTACCGAAAATTAAATTCGGTTACTATCTCAGACAGGTATCCAATACCTGAGATCAACGACATTTTGGCAAACATAGGGGAAAACAGATTTTTCACCATAATAGATCTAAAGAGCGGCTTTCACCAGATTCCTTTAAAAGAATCGGACATTGAAAAAACAGCTTTTTCGGTTAATCATGGTAAATACACGCTCGATGATATCCTTCGTGACCACATTGGGAAGCGTTGTTACGTTTATATCGACGACATAATCATATTTGGTAAAACAAAAGAAGAACACTTCAAGAACATGACGAAAATTTTTAAAGTGTTAGAAAACGCCAATATGAAGATTCAACTCGACAAATGTGAATTTCTACAGGATGAGGTACAATTTTTAGGATTTGTCATCTCTAAAGATGGGATAAAAGCGAATCAGAAGAAGGTAAAAGCCATAAAAGAATTTCCCGTACCTAAGACCGTGAAGGAACTCAGATCCTTCTTGGGACTAGCCGGATTTTATCGTCGTTTCATCCGGGACTACGCAAAACTTGCGAAGCCGCTGACTTCACTCACTCGTCTTCAACGAAGTTCTGTTATCATTCCCAGATTTCCAAAAAGAATTTGAATTGACTACAGATGCCTTTAACTTTGCACTAGGTGCAGTTTTATTTCAGGAGGGAAGGCCAATCACGTTTCTCTCAAGAACCTTAGATAAAACGGAAGAAAATTATGCGGCTAATGAAAAGGAAATGCTCGCCATAATTTGGGCGTTAACATCTTTGAGAAATTTCCTTTACGGATCAAAGAAAGTGAAGATCTTCACAGACCACCAACCATTGACATATGCCCAAAGCAATAAAAATAAAAACTCCAAGATGAAACGTTGGAAAGCTATCCTGGAAGGGTACAATTATTAGTTAAAATATCAACCAGCAAAAACAAATCTAGTAGCGGATGCCCTATCGGGAACACCAATCACTTCCGGAATAAACGTAATGTCAGTCACACAACATAGCGACAAAAGTTCTCCGCATGAACTGGTCCCCACAGTCGAAACCCCAGTTAATGTATTCCGCAATCAACTAATTTTAAACGTAGGCGAGGGAAGTTCGTACCAAATAATAAACCGTTTTCCAAAATATTCCAGGCACATTATTACACAACCAAGTTTTTAAAATTCAGACAATATACATTTTTTTAAACGTTACCTTAATCCACTCAGGATTAACGGATTGAAGACATCAGAATATATAATGGGAAAAGTTCAAGAAGTATACCCAATACATTTAAGAGATTATAAAATTCGATTCCCTCAGAAGATGGTACAAGATATTATGGATGAAAACCAACAAGAGGAAAAAATATTATCTGTCCATCGAAGAGCACATTGTAATGCTCAAGAAAATCGAGATCAAATAATCGAAAATTATTACTTCCCCAGGATGACCAGGAAATTTAAGATGCTTGTCAAACGTTGTGTTATGTGCTAGAAGAATAAATATGATCGCCATCCCAATAATCCTATTATTAACTAAACACCTATCCATAATTATCCTGGACATACGACCATCTAGAAATTTACTCAACAGAAAATAAATTGGTTTTAACGGCAATTGACAAATTCAGTAAACTCGCCTTCTGCAAACCGTTAAAATCCTGAGCGACAGAAGACATCAAACAAACACTTAGAGATAAACTCTTTTTCTTTAGTGTACCAGAAATTGTGGTAATTGACAATGAAAAATCCTTCAACTCGAATTCCATAATATCAATGATGGAAGATGGTTTAAACATAAAAGTCTTCAGAACTCCCCCATACAAAAGTGAAGTGAATGGACAAATGGGAAGGTTTCACTCGACACTCTCAGAAATTATGAGATGTCTAAAGGCTGATGGGGTAGAGCAAACTTTTAATGAACTACTAGAGAGAGCGGTTAATGAATATAACCACTCAATCCACTCGACAACTTGCAAACGGCCAGTGGAAATATATTTTGGCAGAATCCCTAACACTGATCCTGAACAACTAGAACAAATCCGACAAGATACTATACTAAAGATAAAACAAACGCAGGAAACAGATCTGAAATACCATAACAAAAACCGTACTCCGATCAAAACCTACAAGACAGGTCAAGTAATCTATGTAAAACATAACAAAAGATTAGGATTGAAATTAACAGACCGATTCAAACCCGAAATAGTAACGGAAGACAGAAATACAACAGTTGTAACGGAGTCCGGAAGAGTAATTCACAAAAGCAATATTAAATTCTAACAAACAAAAACTTATTTTTATTACAGTTACGCCTTAAGCAACACATTGGCAGAAATTTAAATTCTTTATTACACAAATTCTCAAATCATCTCAATTAGCACATGTCAAGCAAAAATACAGGATGGTTTACTTCAAATTAATCCATATAATTGAATTAGACAAACACCAAAATTACATAGACAGAATGCAATCCATACTGGACAAAGAAATAACAATTAATCACCCATTGCATCCCTATTTGAGGCATGAACTCTCGGAATTACAAACATTACTAGACAGCCTTAGAATACATAAATCCAAACGATCCTTAAACTTTAAGGCATTAGAGAATAACAACAACCAAGTAGTTATAAACCGATTGTACAATGAAAGAATCAATAATATTACAAAAATGGCTAATTTAATTATTAACGAAATTCACAAAGAAAATAAATTAAACGACCCATTAGCATTAAATATTAAATATAAATTAAAACTAATGAAAGAAGAATTGGTAAATATTAAGTACGCAATTCACTGGGCTAAAGCAGGGATTATAAATTCACTCGTTTTATCAAATTCTGAAATTAAATTAGCCATTAATACACTGGAAACCGAAAATTTACCATATAGTACTCCCGAGGAGGCGTTAGATTTCGCTAATATCAAAATCATTAGTAGCAAATTGTGTCTACTTTTATATTGTGTACATTCCAGTAACAACTCCAAAACTATATGATAAATTATTGGTCAAACCGGTCAGAAGAAACGATAAGGTGACCGAAATTCAGTATGAAAATGTCATTAAAAATCACGATAAGATTTATAGTATTATTAACGAATGTGAAACGATCAACTCGCTTTCAATATGTAACCAAAATAATATACTAGACATAAGCAATTCTTCTTGTTTACCCAACTTGCTCAAAAATCGACCTTCCAAATGCAAACACAACAATAATCAACATATTCTAACAGTTAACGTAATGCGGAGGGTCTAGTTCTACTGAATCAGTTCGATGGGAACATTAAAATTAATAACGAAACTCAGAAACTCAATGGAACATATTTGATTAAATTCAGCAATACTACCTTGTCAGTCGGAAATAACATCTACATTTCTAAAGAAAAAACGACCATTCAAGTACTTCCAGCTATTCTACAACCGACGCCGGAAGGAAGTGATTTTAAGGAAATACTTTCATTACAAATGATGAAAGATATTCATATAAATAATACTCATCACATTGGGCTCCTTAAAAAGGAGGGAGCCATCGAGCGATTCACGAACTGGGATCATTCTCAATAGTCATCATTTTGGGAATAGCGGTCATCACTACAAAATATACCAAAACTAAGAAATTACGAATCATTAATACAACGAACATCGAGGATTTGTCCACTCCACAAACTCAGAGTATGGTCTAGAATACCGGTTCAATAGCAATTCAGGGAGAAGAACTAGAAATCCATAACGAGACGCCTCAAACGATAAACGCACCTGGCACAGACGGACTTTTTATGAAACACCGTTTTTCTGATGGTTCGAATGTGGGCATTCGAACTTTAAGGGGGAGGAGTTAACTCGCGTAATAATTAGGTTTCCCACAAAAATACAACATGATCACATTTGTCACGTTGCATTAGCAATGACAACAAGTTACACGCGCATCCGGCATAATGCTGAGTGAATATTCTTGACGACATGGTTTCATATTATACATATTTTTAATTAAGCAAATTGCAATTAAAAAATAAGAAAATAATCAGTTGTAATTTCGATGTTATACAAATAAGTTAAAAATAAAAATTATTTTTTTTAACCAAAAATCAATAAAGAATTTATGAGTGTGAAGTTTATGCTAAAAAAAATAAAAAAAAATTACACTGTTAAATTAGCTATTTTCCAATTGGAATTTAAATTATATGAAAATTTAAATTTTTTGTAATTTTGGATTTTTCGTACCACCAAACAGATTCTTTTTATCAGAAAACAGGTTCTTTTCATCCTTTTCAGATAGCTGGACCATCTGTTTATATCGTTAACTAAAAAATCATCCAATTGTGTTGAACATTACTATATTTCAGATAAATTAAAAGTTGACTGAATTTTGATGGTTTAAATAATTATTTAGCGCCGATCCTGGAAATGTCCCGAATGGCCCCGCACATTTCTTAGAATAGCTAAGCCATATAGCGGTCAATGTCACCAAGCTGATCCATTATGATAAACTATAATATATTTAAAAGTTTTTGGAATTTTTGATAATTTTCCATTATTTTAAAAGTTGTATATCGCCGACCGCAGAAATGTCTACAAGGTCTTGCCCATATCTTCGGATATACTGGCCATTTGCCAGTCTACGTAGTAAAACTTATCCAATTGTGATGAACTATACTATACTTCACAGAATTTAGAATTTTTAATAATTTCATTGGTTTTAAAAAAATGGTTGTATCTCCGATCACAGAGATGTCCACAAAGTATGGCTTATAGTTTTAGATAACTTGACCATATGCCAGTCTACATGGTCAATCTTATTCAATTGTGATGAACTATACTATACTTCACAAAATTTAGAACTTTTAATAATTTTATAGTTTAAATAATTGTTGTATCTCCGATCACAGAGATGTCCACAAGATCTGGCCTATATTTCTGGATAACTTGACCATATGCCAGTCTACATGGTCAATCTTATTCAATTGTGATGAACTATACTATACTTCATAGAATTTAGAATTTTTAATCATTTTATTGGTTCTAAAAATTGTTGTATCTCCGATCACAGAGATGTCCGCAAGGTCTGGCCTATATTTTTGGATAACTTGGCCATATGCCAGTCTACATGGTCAACCTTGTCTAATTGTGATGAACTATACTATACTTCACAGAATTTAGAATTTTTAATAATTTTATTGGTTTTAAAAATTGTTGTATATCCGATCACAAAGATGTCCACAAGGTCTGGCCTATATTTTTGGATAACTTGACCATATGCCAGTCTACATGTTTAATCTTATTCAATTGTGATGAACTATACTATACTTCACAAAATTTAGAATTTTTAATAATTTTATTGGTTTTAAAAATTATTGTATCTCCGATCACAGAGATGTCCACAAGGTCTGGCTTATAGTTTTGGATAATTTGACCATATGCCAGTCTACATGGTTAATTTTATTCAATTGTGATGAACTGTACTATACTTCACAAAATTTAGAACTTTTAATAATTTGATTGGTTTTAAAAATTGTTGTATCTACGATCGCAGAGATGTGCACAAGGTCTGGCCTATATTTTTGGATAACTTGGCCATCTGCCAGTCTACATGGTCAACCTTGTCCAATTGCGATGAAGTATACTATACTTCACAGAATTTAGAATTTTTAATAATTGAATTGGTTTTAAAAAAATTATTGTATCTCCGATCACAGAGATGTCCACAAGGTCTGGCCTATATTTTTGGATAACTTGACCATTTGACAGTCTACGTGGTCCATCTTATTCAATTGTGATGTACTATACTATACTTCACAGAATTTAGAATTCTTAATAATTTTATTGGTTTTAAAAATTGTTGTATCTCCGATCACAGAGAAATCCACAAGGTCTGGTCTATATTTTTGGATAACTTGACCATATTCCAGGCTACATGGTCAATCTTATTCAATTGTGATGAACTATACTATACTTCACAGAATTTAGAATTTAAATAAATGTTGTATGTCATATATGCCAGCCTACGTGGTCAATCTTATTCAATTGTGATGAACTATACTATACTTCACAGAATTTAGAATTTTGAATAATTTCATTGGTTTTAAAAAAATGGTTGTATCTCCGATCACAGAGATGTCCACAAGGTATGGCTTATAGTTTTAGATAACTTGACCATATGCCAGTCTACATGGTCAATCTTATTCAATTGTGATGAACTATACTATACTTCATAGAATTTAGAATTTTTAATCATTTTATTAGTTCTAAAAATTGTTGTATCTCCGATCACAGAGATGTCCGCAAGGTCTGGCCTATATTTTTGGATAACTTGGCCATATGCCAGTCTACATGGTCAACCTTGTCTAATTGTGATGAACTATACTATACTTCACAGAATTTAGAATTTTTAATAATTTTATTGGTTTTAAAAATTGTTGTATATCCGATCACAGAGATGTCCACAAGGTCTGGCCTATATTTTTGGATAACTTGACCATATGCCAGTCTACATGTTTAATCTTATTCAATTGTGATGAACTATACTATACTTCACAAAATTTAGAATTTTTAATAGTTTTATTGGTTTTAAAAATTATTGTATCTCCGATCACAGAGATGTCCACAAGGTCTGGCTTATAGTTTTGGATAATTTGACCATATGCCAGTCTACATGGTTAATCTTATTCAATTGTGATGAACTGTACTATACTTCACAAAATTTAGAACTTTTAATAATTTGATTGGTTTTAAAAATTGTTGTATCTACGATCGCAGAGATGTGCACAAGGTCTGGCCTATATTTTTGGATAACTTGGCCATCTGCCAGTCTACATGGTCAACCTTGTCCAATTGCGATGAAGTATACTATACTTCACAGAATTTAGAATTTTTAATAATTGAATTGGTTTTAAAAAAATTATTGTATCTCCGATCACAGAGATGTCCACAAGGTCTGGCCTATATTTTTGGATAACTTGACCATTTGACAGTCTACGTGGTCCATCTTATTCAATTGTGATGTACTATACTATACTTCACAGAATTTAGAATTCTTAATAATTTTATTGGTTTTAAAAATTGTTGTATCTCCGATCACAGAGAAATCCACAAGGTCTGGTCTATATTTTTGGATAACTTGACCATATTCCAGGCTACATGGTCAATCTTATTCAATTGTGATGAACTATACTATACTTCACAGAATTTAGAATTTAAATGAATGTTGTATGTCATATATGCCAGCCTACGTGGTCAATCTTATTCAATTGTGATGAACTATACTATACTTCACAGAATTTAGAATTTTGAATAATTTCATTGGTTTTAAAAAAATGGTTGTATCTCCGATCACAGAGATGTCCACAAGGTATGGCTTATAGTTTTAGATAACTTGACCATATGCCAGTCTACATGGTCAATCTTATTCAATTGTGATGAACTATACTATACTTCATAGAATTTAGAATTTTTAATCATTTTATTGGTTCTAAAAATTGTTGTATCTCCGACCACAGAGATGTCCGCAAGGTCTGGCCTATATTTTTGGATAACTTGGCCATATGCCAGTCTACATGGTCAACCTTGTCTAATTGTGATGAACTATACTATACTTCACAGAATTTAGAATTTTTAATAATTTTATTGGTTTTAAAAATTGTATCTCCGATCACAGAGATGTCCACAAGGTCTTGTCTATATTTTTGGATAACCTAACCCAAAATGATTAAAAATTTAAAAAACTGTGAAGTATAGTATAGTTCGTCACAATTAAATAAGATTGACCATGTAGACTGGCATATGGTCAAGTTATCCAAAAATATAGACAAGCCCTTATGGACATCTCTGTGATCGGAGATACAATTTTTAAAACCAATAATATTATTAAAAATTCTAAATTCTTTAAAGTATAGTATAGTTCAACACAATTGGATAAGATTGACAAAGTACACTGGCACATGGTCAAGTTATCTAAAAATATAGGCCAGACCTTGTTGACATCTCTGTGATCGGAGATACAATTTTTAAAACCAATAAAATTATTAAAAATTTTAAATTCTGTGAAGTATAGTATAGTTCAACACAATTAAATATTATTGACCATATAAATTGGAAAATGGTTAAGTTATCCAAAACTATAGGCCAGACCTTGTGGACATCTCTGTGATCGGAGATACAACAATTTTTAAAACCCATAAAATTATTAAAAATTTTAAATTCTGTGAAGTATAGTATAGTTCATCACAATTGAATAAGATTGTCCATGTAGACAGGCATATGGTCAAGTTATCCAAAAATATAGGCCAGACCTTGTGGACATCTCTGTGATCGGAGATCCAAGAATTATTAAAACTATAATATTATCAAAAAGTCTGAATTTTGTGAAGTATAGTATAGTTCATCACAATTGAATAAGAATGACCATGTAGACTAGCATATGGTCAAGTTATCTAAAAATATAGGCCAGACCTTGTGGACATCTCTGTGATCGGAGATACAACAATTATTAAAACAATAAAATTATTAAAAATTCTAAATTCTGTGAAGTATAGTATAGTTCATCACAATTGAATAAGATTGGTCACGTAGACTGGCAAATGGTCAAGTTATCCAAAAATATAGGCCAGACTTTGTGGACATCTCTGTGATCGGAGATAGAACAATTATTATAACAATAAAATTATTAAAAAGTCTAAATTTTGTGAAGTATAGTATAGTTCATCACAATAGAATAAGATTGACCATGTAGACTGACATATGGTCAAGTTATCCAAAAATATAGGCCAGACCTTGTGGACATCTCTGTGATCGGAGATACAACACTTATTATAACAATAAAATTATTAAATATTCTAAATTCTGTGAAGTATAGTATAGTTCATCACAATTAAATAATATTGGCCAAGTAGACTGGAAAATAATTAAGTTATCCAAAACTATAGGCCATACCATGTGGATATCTCTGTGATCGGAGATTCAACAATTTTTAAAACCAATGAAATTATTCAAAATTCTATATTCTGTGAAGTATAGTATAGTTCATCACAATTGGATAAGGTTAACTACGTAGACTGGCAAATAGCCAATTTATCCGAAAATATGGGCAAGACCTTGTATACATCTCTGCGGTCGGCGATATAAAACTTTTAAAATAATGGAAAATTATCAAAAATTCCAAAAACTGTGAAATATATTATAGTTCATCATAATTGGATCAGCTTGGTGACATTGACCGCTATATGGCTTAGCTATTCTAAGAAATTTGCGGGCCATTCGGGACATTTCCAGGATCGGCGCTAAATAATTATTTATACCATCAAAATTCAGTCAACTTTTAAATTATCTGAAATATAGTAATGTTCAACACAATTGGATGCTTTTTTAGTTAACGATATAAACAGATGGTCCAGCTATCTAAAAAGGATGAAAAGAACCCGTTTTCTGATGAAAAGAATCTGTTTGGTGGTACGCAAAATCCAAAATTACAAAAAATTTAAATTTTCATATAATTTAAATTCCAATTGGAAAATAGCTAATTTAACAGTGTAATTTTTTGTTTTTTTTTTTTTACATAAACTTCACACTCATAAGAATTTAACTTATATAAATAATTAAAAATAGAAATCATAAAAAAACAGTTCGCCGCGCCTCTTCTTTTACAAAAATTAGAATAGGAGGAAAATATTAACTAGAATGTTTGTTAAAGCTTAAAGTAATGGTTTCAAATTGGTTTTCAGACGTTCACTGCCCTCCTATAATGACATTTCGTTATTTAAAATCTTGTTGAAATTATTATTAATCTTTGGTTTTAATGATCTACTAGTTGTTGCAAGTATGGCAATGTTTATGTCGACGCACCTGCTATGCAAAATAATTATTTCATCAGAACTGTCATATATGTGATGATTGCTGATTTATTTGAGAAATGCAGATATTTGAAACTGGCGTCCGGCTAATCGATTGTATTACTGTTCTGTAAATATTTAGTGCCTAATGTGGATTTAAAGGATTCTAACAATTTATTAGAATTAACAATCATCTTTTATAGAATCAATTAAAAATCGGAGTACACCAACGCCCATTGAATTTCATCGATTGTGATTTTCTTTGATTTATCATAAAATTCTTGAATTAATTGCATAATGGTTTTATTTTTCTTCGGTAATGTTAATTGCCTTACAGAAAGTGGCTGTCTTTTAAACTCACTTCTGCAAATTCCTCTTACTGAGAATCCGTCTTTAACAGCTAATTTTCAATAATTGCTGATAGTTTTTGACTTTTGATGATTTTCTATTTCTAGTACATCAAAATATTTTCGTTTTGAAGTCGGCATTTTAATATTATGTTTTAAAAAATAAATAACGGGTAAGTCCACTTTTTGAGGAGCCTTTGAAGCATTTTCACATTTTATACATTCGGCTTTATCTGCATATAATGTTCTTTTATAAAAACTGCACACTTGAGCTATATATAATAACCATTTAATAATAACCACCCATTTGTTATAACATACTCGTATAAAGCCAATGACAATATGTTGAAGGCAAAGTCATGTTATCGTTATTTTCATTTGCAGAATTTGCGTTGGAAGAATTATTTGGTGAAATACCTAAATAGAATTTGATGAGATAGTGTTATCGATCGAGATATACAGCTGATAACTTATCGATAGATTTAATTATTTCACAAAAATAATTCAATCTTCCAGCAAAACAATACAAAAAAAAAAATTAAAATGAATTATTAAATTATTTAATAATTGGACAACTCAATATTTAAGTACGCTATTTTAGCGTATTTTAGGATAATCCTAAAATTATAAGTGGTTTGAATTACAAAAAATGTCAGTTACAAAAAATTAAAATGCACGAACATTTCACAAAAACTGTATACCTAATTTAAAAATTTTAATTAGAATTTTTAATATTAAATTGGAAAAGCTTCTAATTTAAAATTCAAATTCCATTTCTAAAGTTTACCTTTCCATAATGTACAAATAGCATTCAAAAACTAAAAAAATCTTAGTTTTGTTGATTTGATATCAACTCAAATATGTACATTTTTGTATAAATATTTACGGTACATCACATATATGTAGGTTATACATTTTTCGTTTAGCTACAAATAACAAATTCCTGTCTATATGGTAATTTATTTTTTAGTTTTATTCAAGTGAATCAACATTTTTCTTTCTAGAAGTTAGTTTTTCACATTTTGGGTACATCACCCAGAATATATACAAAAATAAATTTTATTTAAAATAGTTTAAGTGTTGTTTTTGTACTTTTCATTTTCCTTTTTATATATTTTTCGTATATTAGGATAATTTGTAGATTTAATTTAATGCAATAAAATAAAAAATTGTGTGGCACAGTTTTTCTGGAAAATTGATGAAATTTAAATTTTTTTTTTTTTATTTAATCTCATTAGTTAGATTTGAGGGAGATATCGTATATATTCGGTTTGTAGTGTCGATACAAAGATTTATGGTTGCATTTGTTGATAAATAAATTGTATACTGCATTTATATTTTATTCAAAATGGTTTTCAAATCAACTGACATTCTTTTTTGTTTTACTATAAAACGTACACATTATATAACAATAACCGCATAAATCAATCAACAAGGACATACCCAGAGAGATGTACAGCAAAAATTGAAAATTTCTAAATCGACTTGGAATAGAGAAATGGGCGAACATTAAGCCACAAAAATAGCACCAAACCAATAAAATTTAGATAGAAATCTAACGACCAACCACATAAAATAAAATACCGTCATCATTTTCATTTCCCTAATATTCCAACAAAAAAAGCAAAAAAAAAATACCAAATATATATATATATATATATAGATAGGAGAGGAATAAACTATGTCCATAAAACTAAAATACTAAAAACTATTTTTTTATACATATACATACATAAATACATAGTTCCAGTTTTTAAATTACACTTTTGTGATACGATTGGTTTACTAACTAAATTTTTAGTACTTTATGAGGATAATCTCTGGGTAAATTTATTGGAGTTGGTTCTTCTAAGTTTTTTTTTTTTTTTTTGGATAAAGTTATGTGCGATATCATTTCCACACTTCGTTTCCTTATGTTATTACTGTCGCCTTATTATTTTTGTTGGTTTTGATATTTTGCTTCATATTGTTTGGTGCCTCTTATTGTTAAAATAACTTTTTTGTTTTTGTTCTGGCAACTAAGTAAATTAATTTTATATATAAAGAGAGAAAACTTTATCAACTAATATAAATCAAATTCACAAGTTTAACAAATGTAGATGTAAGATCATATACGTATAACATTTATATTACTGCTTGCTTTCAAAATTTCAACAACAAATTATAAATAAGATTTGTATTATAAGAGACGGGGGGTTAATTAGATAATACACGTTAAAGTTTATAATTACAGTTTCGTAGATCAGAAATGATTGGATAGCTTGAAGAAGAAAATTTCGTAGGTCTGAAATGATTGGATAGCTTGTTTCACGAATATGATAGAAAGAGCAATAACCGCTGTTTAATGTTATTATAGATGTCTAAATAAATTCACTGAAGCTTTCATAAAATTTTAAATTTTATGTTGCCACTTTCTTTAGCAAAGAAACGAATTTACGAAAATTACGAATATTCGAGATCATCGAATTAGCCAACTTCGTATTTCAAATTGGAATATTTACTATTTCGACTGACTAAACAAAAAAAAAAAATGTTTTCCGCATCTTGTCCTTGCCAACAATTAAATGATACGAATGAGACGAATCGTGACAGTTAAATAAAATTTTATGTCCTAATATGTACAGTAGCAAAAATAATAATAACTTATTGTATCACATGTTGTTCATCCTGTATTCACATAAATAAAAGGAAGACCATATTGACGTGGGAATCAACATTTATTTTTCAAATTCTCCAAAAAAAAAAAACACTGTAGTTGTGCTGGCCATGTGATTTATTAGATCATTAGTCATTTACTACATAAATAAAATAAAAAATCCAAATTAATTTTGATTAATAAAATACTGGACCCAAATTTAATGTTTTAAGCCAAATGTGAAATAAAAAAACATAAAAAAAAAGTAAATATTATGATGGGTATTTCTCTTGCACATAAATCCCAGATAAAAAATTATCCAAAACGATGATGAAATTTCATGAATAAATAATATAACACCCATGTGAATTTTTGCAAGTTGAAATGCCCCCTCACTTCGACCCGAAAATTCCGAATGAACGACTATTTGATTGCGTCCAACCGAAAAATTATAAAGTTACAATAATTATACAAAAAAAAATAAAATGTTTGCTGTAGAAAATGGATTTCGCCGCGCACACCAATCTCTGTGTATACATAAATACATCCATCCACAGTTCTGATATTTTTTTTAATTTCATTGAAACATTAATTTTGCTGAAAATTTCCGTTATGTTTTTGTTTTTAGTTGTGTGTAATGTAGCCAGTATTTTGTATTCTTGGGAAATATTTTTTTTTATTTTCCTCTCTCGCTGGTTCTTATCCTGCTTAGTGGATATAAAAAATTAGGTTTTACTGAAGTATAATTACAGCTATTGTTTATAAGAGAATCTGTATGTAGTTTATGATTTTGGAGTACAATTTTCCATCCACAATTTTTTTGTTTTTGTTTTATAAACTTTTCTTGTGTGCGCGCACTATATGTTCTTATTTGGGTAGGGAATTATCCGTTATTTTCCGTCTGAGTTTTTTCAAGTATTAAGACTTATTTTCCTTTTTTTTTTTCATTACTTCATCCTTTCAAACATAATAATTTTTTTTTATAACTATATTTAATGTTAGAATGTACTTACATACTTAAAAAAAATGTAGTTTAGAGAATTTTATTATGGTATTTGAAGAAAAAAAATTTTTAAGAAGATATGAATTTAATTTTCCTAAGCACATTAATATTACTGTTACAAAAATTGACGTTAATATTCTTGAAATGTGGTTTGGTATTTATTAAGACTCTAGCTTTCTTGGTAGAAACATGAATGCTTGTGGATAGTTTTTAAGTCGGTCCTGCTAAATGGATTGGTGTTTTTTTTACATTATGGTAAAATTGCCGTTAAAAATAATACCTCGTTTGCGCTGTCTTACATTCTACTATATTTTCTTATATTTGTAAAATTGTTAGACTCTGAGAAACAATACTACAATACTACTTACAATACTTAAAACGAAATTCGCAATGAACATATATGTATGAAGCGATTAAAACTGCCGAGACCAAAAGAAAATACATCCACATGATGAGCAGCTTATATCAACGTAAGGTCGCTGCACTCTCCAGAGAAAAAAATACAACTAGATGCCCTTATAATTAATAAACTGCCTACTAGGCCGCGCAGTATTGGATTTTGATTAAATTACAGTAGCTTTTTGGAGGAGTTGAAACTTGCCGATCCGCAGTTTAATGAAGTTCCCGCATTTAATATCCTAATCCGAGTGTGCAGATTTTCCAGTAACTACATTATTGCCCAAAAGACTGTATTTGGTTGGGTTGCCTCTGGGATTACCGATAATAACAGTTTAAGTGGAGTAGCTCAGGTGAGTATATGAACGTTAATTCAGCATTTGTATGTCAATATTGATGATACTTTGAAACGATTTTTCGAACAAGAAGAAATCCTCTGTATCCATGAGGGTGAAGAATGGTTTAAATCCACACAGAAGCGAATTGAAGGATGTAGAAATAAGATGGAGAATCCTTTTAAAAAATCAGCAGGCCCGGCTTGGACGAAATCTGTTCAACAAAAATCAAAACATTGATGTTCGACTATACACTCTGCGAAATAGCTATATGGGACAATTAATTTTTTTTAATTTTTTTAATAAACAAACTCTTATTTTATTTTCATTTACATCAAAATATTTGCCGATGCAGGGGGCATGTAGATTTCAATTCGATTAGTTTTCATTGTACCTGTATCGTTATTTATAGCAGTTTATTCTCATTGGTCGAAGGAAATAACTATATGGGACAAAACTTAAAATGCATTTATTTTATTCTCTAATATAAAAATACTAACAATAAGTGAATTTTAATAGTTTGTATAACTCCCCTTGTTATTAATAACATCCATCAATCGGCGTGGCATTGAGTTTATTAAAGTTTGGAGAACAAAAACGTCAATTTTTGCCCATTCTTCTTGAATAACTGTTTTAAGCTCCGCTAAAGTATTAGATTGACGTCCATTTTTGTAGACTCCCTGGCTAAGAATGCTCCACAGATTTTCCATTGGATTTAAGTCCGGACTAACAGCAAGCCACATCAATACTGGAATATTTCGTGATTGAAAAAAATTCTTGGTGCACTTAGCAGCATGAATAGGCGCATTATCCTGCTGAAATTTCCAACTTTCACGGTACATTTCCTCCCCAAAATTTATTAAAGTGTCGTCTAATAACTACACATACTTCTCCGCATTCATTTGATGGGAAATAAAACAAATTGGGGTCTTGCCCCGATAGCAGAAACCACCCCATGTCATAAGTGACCTTCCTTGAAAGTTGCGGGAATGACATATTTGAGGTGACTCACGAACATCTCGCCAATAATTCTGGCATCCATCTGGTCCGTCAAAATTAAATTTTTTTTCATCCGAAAAAATTATTGATCGCCACTCTTCATTCCAAAATTTAAATTTCTCAGCAAATTTCATTCTCGCTAATTTATGGCGTGGCAGCAGTTTAGGTTTACGCAACCGATTCAGATATTTCAGATTAATATCCTCTTTTAAAATCAGTTGTATCCTTCGTTTAGTGACGTTGAGACACAAATCACGTTTTATTCGGGATGGACTGAAATTTTTCCTGACTGCAAGGCGCCTTATTTCTCTTTTACCTCTTTCGTCAACTTTAGGCTTTGGTCCTGGTCTTTTCACTGTGCCATATGTTTGGGGATTTTTAAAAATTTTGTTGATTGTATTTTTGTTTCTATTTAGTTTTGTGGGTATATGACGAATGGTAGCACCAGATTCCCTGTAGCATTCAACCCTTGCACGTTCCTCGCGACATTATTCTTTAAAAATTGATTTTGAGTCATTAAAAAAATTATATTTTTAATGGAAGTAAACAATAATTAAGTTACCTAATTTTTTTTGTTATTAGGGAAAAAATAATAACAAAAAGAATAATATTAAAATTAAAAATAAAACGATTTTATAATCAAAAACGCACTTGTCCCATATAGCTATTTCCTTTAACTGGCGGTTGTTAAAAACAACAAATCAACATAACAGTATTGTTAGAAAGAGACAAACGGATATTTTAACTTCAGTTTGTTGAGTAAGCATTGACAAAATTTTCCATACAATATAAAACAAAATCAGCGAAATGCTTTTGAAGAAAACAGTACAGATTATACTTTGTCCAATATAGCTATTTCGCAGAGTGTAGTTTCTGGGATTTCTATTGTATAGGCCTTGAACGTGACATGTCACATAGTCGATCCTAGGAGTTGGCAATATAAACAACAGGCAATAAATATCGGCATGTTGCATCAAATTTCAAGGACGAAATCTGTTCAACAAAAATCAAAAAATTGGTATTCGACTATAGTTTCTGGGATCTCTATTGTATAAGCCTTGAACGTGAAATGTCACATGGTCGATCCTAGGGGTTGGCGATATAAATAACAGGCAATATACATATATACTGCATGTTGCATCAAATTTTAAAGACGAAATCTGTTCAACAAAAATCAAAAGATTGATATTAGACTATAGTTTCAGGGATCTCTATTGTACAGGCCTTGAACGTAAAATATCAAATGGTCGATCCTAGGGGTCAGCGATTTAAATAACAGGCAATATACATATAGACGGCATGTTGCATCAAATTTCAAAGACGAAATCTGTTCAACAAATATCAAAAGATTAATATTCGACATTTCTAGGATCTCTATTGTACAGGCTTTGAACGTAAAATATCACATGGTCGATCCTAAGGGTTGGCGATATAAATAACAGGCAATAAATATACGGCATGTTGCATCAAATTTCAACAACGAAATATGTTTAACAAAAATTAGGAGATTGATATTCGACTATAGTTTCTGGGATCTCTATTGTATAGGCCTGGAACGTAAAATATCACATGGTCGATCCTAGGGGTTGGCGATATAAATAATAGGCAAAATGCATATATACGGCATATTGCATCAAATTTCAACAACTAAATGTGTTCAACAAAAATCAAAAAAATTTATATTCGACTATAGTTTCTGGGATCTCTATTGTATAGGCCTTGAACATAAAATGTCACATGGTCGATCCTAAGGGTTGGCGATATAATTACCAGGCAATAAATATACGGCATGTTGTATTAAATTTCAACAACGAAATCTGTTCAATAAAAATCAAAAGATTGATATTCGACTATAGTTTCTGGGAACTCTATTGTATAGGACTTGAATGTAAAATATTACATGGTCGATCTAAGGGGTCAGCGATATCAATAACAGGCAATATACATATATACTCGTACATATATATAAATTTTAAAGACGAAATCTGTTCAACAAAAATCGAAACATTGATGTTCGACTATAGTTTCTGGGATCTCTATTGTATAGGCCTTGAACGTGACATGTCACATGGTCGATCCTAGGGGTTGGCGATATAAACAACAGGCAATAAAAATACGGCATGTTGCATCAAATTTCAAAGACGAAATCTGTTCAACGAAAATCAAAAAATTGGTATTCGACTATAGTTTCTGGGATCTCTATTGTACAGGCCTTGAACGTAAAATATCGCATGGTCGATCCTAGGGGTCAGCGATATAAATAACAGGCAATATACATATAGACGGCATGTTGCATCAAATTTTAAAGATGAAATCTGTTCAACAAAAATCAAAAGACTGATATTCGACTATAGTTTCTGGGATCTCTATTTTATAGGACTTGAATGTAAAGTCAGCGATATAAATAACAGGCAATATACATATATACTGCATGTTGCATCAAATTTCAACAACGAAATCTGTTCAACAAAAATCAAAAGAGTGATATTCGACTATAGTTTACGGGATCTATATTGTATAGGCCTTGAACGTAAAATATCACATGATCGATCCTAGGGGTTAACGATATAAATAACAGGCAATAAATATACAGCATGTTGCATCAAATTTCAACAAACAAAATCTGTTCAACAAAAATCGAAAGATTGATTTTCGACTATAGTTTCTGGGATCTCTATTGTATAGGCCTTGAACGTAAAATGTCACATGGTTGATCCTAGGGGTTGGCGATATAAATAACAGGCAAAAACAAAACCTTCCAATTAAATAATTTCAGAGTTATAATTTTATTTTACATAATCAATGTATATCTCTCATTTTAACAGGTCATTAAGTTTTAAAATATTCAATATTTGAAAATATGTTTGCACTTCATGTTTGTTTCAAATGTGTTCCCCATTTAATTTTGTTGAGTCACTTACACTACATTCATAGTTTGTGTTCGGTTTAATCATATGCGATTTTCGCTTTCATTCTTACCGGAATTTCGGCTCCATTTTTAATACGAATTTTTTTATTTACCCCCGCTAAAAATGTTTTCACATCAAGTGAAGTTAAACAAAGTCCGCCTATAGCTGCGGCTAATTCTATAGCTGCGGCTAAGTAGATTTCTAGGCATTGAATGTATCCATATATGGATCCATATTAGATACGTATGACAATTTGACAATATAAGACGGATTCGTCAAAATATTAGCATGCTGCAGTCTAAGGCTTTTCAACTGACTTTTAGAAATTTCTATAATCCAATCATTAATACCGATCGTCTTACTCAGAAATGGATAGTAGATTCATATTTGCAAGTTAAGGCAAATAATTTAAATTTCATTCGTTTCGGTCAGAAAACGTTGCAAGGACTTGCAGATCATGTGGCAAATTTTAAACTTCTTTCCGGCATTCCAGTGATTCTGCCATCGTCATGTGATAGTTTAGCAAGAACATGACAGAAAAGTGCAATGTTGCAATGTCAACCTTTGTATAATTCGAAAAGTTATGTCAAATCTGAAATGGCCTGAAATTGTTAAGAACCTTCAAAAGGAGAAACCACATCAGATCGTTCAGATTTAGTTGCTCAAGTATTTAAATTGCAATTAAATGGCATCATTGAATACTTGACGAAGCACGGAGTGTTTATAGAAAGTCCATGGCATTTATATAATTAACTGAGTTCTAAAAGCGAGAAATTCTACAAGCACACCTATCAATTATTGCAAAAGATAAATTTAAAACTTCTGAAGCCAAAGTTTCAGATATTTACACCGAGCCAAGAGTGCATAAGATCACATCCCATTGTATGATGCATGGACCATGCGGTCCCGACAACCCACATACTCCATGCTTGCAAAATAATAAATGCAAGCAAATATTCCTTAAGGAATTCCAGGATACGACCATCACAAACATTAATGGGTATCCTTTGTATCGGCGTCGACAGTACCATAATAACAGGTACTTGTTACTGAAATATAATTGTCACTCGCATCATTTTTTTTGTTAAAGAGGGTGGATTGGTAAGAGGAACCCCGAACACTTCGACCAGCAAGATCTATTGTGCATCCCCGTGTTAGAGTAGAAAAATCAATCTATGTTATATGTAGATCCAGATCCTTGATAAACGCCACAAGGTTATGCACATCCACAGGGTCGGCGTGAGGCCACAGAACAGAGTAAGATTGAGTGTTTTAATTCTTCTTAGGGCGATCGCACTGCACTCGAACAGCAAGTGTTCAGAGGTTTCTCTTCCCAGATTACAGAACCTGCAGTTCTCTGATGGGGTTTTCCCCATTTTAAATAGATGGTAGTTAAAGGGACCATGTCCTGTCAAGTACCATCTGAGGGATTTCAGAGATGATCGATCCATTCTGATTATATCCTGTAAGTGTGTAATCTTGTAATTTAGGAGCTTCTTTGTCTGTTCCCGAGATGACTCCCAGAGTGAGGCAGAACATCTCTGCTTCCAGAAGAGGACTCTCCTCGCTACATGGCCGTTAGAATAGGCAACGCTAGGCTCGGGGCCGTAGAAGATGCCACCCGCACCTTTTTTTGCACAGGTATCTGCAGCCTCATTTCCTGGTATATCAAAGTGGCTGAGGGAGTCAGTTGTCTTTACCATCATATCTAATAGCTAGGCAATATCGTCTGCCAAGTTTAATTTATCCAGGATGCTATTTTGTCCCGAACTAGTCAGTCTAACCTAACTTGTTACCTTCAGTTTTATGGCTCTCAAACCTGCCACACTTTTGACATGTACGTGGAGTGGTGATAGTCCCAGCAGTCTTTTAAGGGCAGCAGTAGGGCAGGTCCTAATTGTTCCCGTTGCGCCCAAACATATTATTCTTTGAATTTTGTCCAAAGCTGAACGAGCATTTATTTGCTGTGTCTTTGGCAACCATATAAACGCCGCATAAGATATCATTGGTCTTATGATGGTTTGGTAAAGCTAGATTATCATTTGTTGGTTTTGGATCCATGTTTTACCAAACATACCTTGGCACCCAAAGTATGCTTGGTTTGCCTTATTTCAAGTGGGGGTTCCAGGTTAATTTTTGGTCAAAAATGATCCCTACGTATTTAACCTCAGACGTCCTCTTGAGTATTTCCCCGTTCATAGTTATTGGAGGAAAGGAAATTATCCTCCGATTTGATAAGAGAGTAAATGTTATTTTTTTTGGGATTGACGCTGAGGCCCACTTCAACACACCACTCGTTTACCAATCTTAGAGCATATTGCATACGCTCAGATATTGTGCATTCAAATTTGCCCCTGACCATCAGCACCAGATCATCAGCATGGGCAATGATTGATATTTGAGAGTTCCTCAAAATAGCGAGCAAGTGGCCCATTACCAAGAGCCACAGTAACGGCGATAGTACTCCGCCCTGAGGGCAGCCCTCAGTAGGTGCAATTGAAATGCTTGCTTCGCCAATCGAGGCTTTAATTTTCCTGCTTCTGAGCGTGTTTATTATCCACCCGATGGTTGGGGAGTCGATACCCCTCGCTACAGCTTGTTCCCGAATCACCTCGAAATTAGTATTGTCGAAGGCACCCTTAATGTTAATGAAGGAGCATAATAGTGCCTCCTTGTTGCGAAGTGTATCATCGATTTTCGATGTTAATTCATGCAGAGCTGTCTCTGTAGATTTGCCCACCTGATAAGCATATTGGCTAGGATTTAAAGGACATCTTTGGATTGTATTGAGTCTGATATACAGGCCTAATATTTTTTCCAAGGCTTTAAGTATAAATGATATAAGGCTAATAGGTCTGTAGGACCTAAAGTCCTCAGGATATTTATTACAATTTTTTGGTATGAATTTGACTCTTACCTCCTTCCAGCATCTGGAAATTTATTCCAGACTAAAGCCGGTTCTATATAATTTGATTAGGTGGGGCTCCAGTACATCCAGGCCTCGTTGAAGAAAAATAGGATAGATTCCATCCCCTCCTAGAGACCTAAAGGGACCAAATGAATTGATAGCCCAGCGAAACTTTCCAGGGGTGAAGATTTCCATCGCTCGGTTGTAGGCCCCCCTTGGGAATAGATATGGATGCACCTCGCTCATATCAGGGTCCTCCCGACCCGCAATGATTGTGTACTCAGGAAAGTGTCCCTTCACTAGACTTCAAGGGTCTCTTCCCTTGATGTGGTTAAGGTCCTATCCAGCTTTCTTACTGACCCGAGAGGGGTTTTTATGATCTAATGCGAGGGCTTTTTGGAGCCGTCAAGCTGCCGAAATCTCGTCTATCTTTCCGCAAAAAGTTCTCCAGCTATCTCTTTTGCTCTTCCTCAGAGTCTCATTATACTAGGTGAGAGTAATTCGATATGCTGCCCAGTTATCTGTTATTTTGCTCTGTTAAGGAGCTTACACACTGTTTTTCTTTTAGTCTCCAGGGCGAAGGTCCACATAGGAACATCCCTAACACGCACCTCAGGAGAACTTGAGTGAGAGGCATCAATTATTGCCCTGGTGAGAGTATCATCAACTCTATCAAGCTCTGCAACAGAGCCGATAAGGTTTTGTAAATCCACTACGTTGTCTTGTAGTTTATTGGTTAGGTATTCTGACCGTAGCTTCTGTTATTTGGGGAGTTCTAATATCAAATCTTATATACCTATGAACCGACAAAGATGCTTCCCCCGATACATGCCAATGTATCTGAACTGTGCTGGAGGTACCCATTTTGGACATAGCAATATCCAGCATCTCCCTTCTAATGGCATTCACAAAGGTCGGCTCGTTTCTTGTATTATTTATAGCAATATTGTTTGATGAACAGTATTCAAAAAGTTGCTCACCTTTTGTATTGGTGTTGGTGCTACCCCAGACTGTGTGGTGTGAATTAGCATCACAACCAATGTTAAACTTCTGCCAATGAGCTTTACAGTAATTGATAAAGCTCTGTACTTCTTCCGGAGGTGGGTCGTCACCGTTTCCGGGAAAATAGGCTGATGCCATATTAATTGTGACCATGCCTTCTCTGGATAGAGGTATCTCTAATGAGACTGCAGTTATATCTCTGGAAATAAATTTGTTAATTAAGAAGATATTGTACGACGACGCACAGAGAATCGCTGTCGTCGTCCTTTCTATTTCTGTGTTGTAAATAAGGTTACCTGTCTTACTTGGCAAACCTTTAATTCTTCCATTGTTGGTCCGCGGCTCTTGGATAAGCGCTATGTCCCAGTTGTTTGTGTTGAAGAGGCGACTCAGCATAGATGTGGCGGCCTTGGATCTATGTAGGTTGATTTGTAAGCATCTTACAGACGCATGCATAGACCTTTATGTTTTCGGGCCCTCCAATGAGCCGCCCTGTGTGCTGCTACTACTAGCACGGGATTTGGTGGAGCTCTGGGAGTTTAACCCTTGTTTTTAATCAGGCTTGATCCCTTTTCCAGGTCTGCGTCCTCCACGTGCAGTGCCTGAGGTTCCTGGCTTGTTTGGGTCATTTTTGCTCCCGGGATCTTTCTGGCTGGGGTAACCAGCCGCTCTTTCCACGGAGCGATTTAACCCTGCTCTTACAAGTATGAAGTGGATGACAATTAAAATGTCATAAAAACAATCAATCATACTTTAACGTGGATATGAAAATAGTATTTCATGTCACCAACATAGATCATGATTGTAATTTCACATTCAAATGCTTTGATACTGTTGATTTGCTTTTCATATGATTTCCATCATATGAAAAGCAATCAATATTTCATGAAATTACAGGATACGACTTCAACTCTGCATTTTATCGAAAAATGCTATGTCACTCACAGAAAGATATATATGCTTTGCCAGCTTTAAGCAGTGCATCATGTGGGTGAAGAAATAACGTTCGAAATCCTGCAAAGTTACGTTAGCAATATGTACGGGATAAACAAATCAGAAATAACATTCTCGTTAACATGCGCGATTTTTCGTATTTATGAAAAATGATGAAATCAGAAAAGTCAACGATGCGGATCAAAATTACGCCAATAATTTCTAAGAGTAAAATACATTGCAAATGTTTTGAGCAATGCGTAAATGGAAGATCCAATTGGACTAGAACTATTTTTCATCATTCTTCACACGGGCATGGCAGCGAAAGCGAAATTTTCACAAGCAATAGTACCCAATTTAGTTTCTGAATTAGCCCCACTTTTAACTTCCGTAACTTTACATATTATATTTTATTGGTATAAAATACATTACTGCTACTATAAAATTTCAGAAATACACCCTTTTGGGGCACTGGTGACACTACCTATAGCCTTCTACAATATTTTTTCTTTATTTATACATTTAAAGTCTATTTTAACACGTTTGACCGCCCGACCATGCTCTGCGCCTCGCAAGAGCCTTTTGACTGATGGGCTCACACATTGACAAAGCTACTCAATGTCATTAGATGCTTTTTAAGCACAAATCTCGACTTTACTCAATCATTTCACTTTATTGTAGCCAGCTCTTCGAATAATAACACGATACAAGAGATTCATTTATCATTTTAAAAGTTATTTTTAATAAACTTTTCATGCTACTATGACTTTGTGACAAAATTTCGATTTTCTCAAATTCTAATGGTATTGGTTTTAAAACAAAACTTTATATTGTCAAAATTAAAATCATCTCTATTAAAAATCCTGATAACATTATATCATTAGTTATCATTATATCATTTAGTTTTTCAATAAATGACAACAATTACATCATTTTGAACTTTAACCACTTGAGACAACTTATAAACTTAATTTAAATATATTTATTCTACAAACGCCTTTCTCCATCAGTAACAACCCCAATTACATAAATCATTTATTAAACTCTGCATATAAATCACAATTTTCAAGTACTGTGTCGAGATTGGATTTTTGGAATGATGATATCCGACGAATTAAAAAAATAAAAAAACAAATAAATAAAATGGAAAATCGAAATTATATATTTTCCGATTAAATTATACTACACACATACATACATACAGACATACATTTTAATGAAAATAAATATCCCTCTTATCAATAAAACTTTTATAATGGATACAGTTTAGATTTTGTACATGAGATATCAATCATTTTGGAGCTGTATTGTACAGTATGTATATGGATGTATTATATAATTTGAATAATTATTATTTAGTTTTTCAATTAAATATTAAAATCTAAACTAATACATAGTTATTATATTTTATAGTTTATATGCTCAAAATAAGATATGGTAAATAATATTTTATGTATTGTAGAATCCCAACAACAACAATACACATCATATATATATTTAGTTTTTAATTAATTCAGTATTTCATTTCCATTTTAATGATTTAATAAATGATTTATTGTTTTACGATATTAGTTGTTGTATTGTTTTGTATGATTTGTATGTAGACTTAAATGAATGTTCTCTAAATGTACTTATATTGAATATATGTACATATATATTGTATTATTTTGTATTTTCACAATGACATGATATTTTTTTATGATTTCGATTGATTTTTCTTGTTGTGCATTATAATAATGCTTTTACAATTCAGAAAAAAAAAATTAAAATTTTTTTAAATTTTTATGTATGACAATTTGAACAGACAATAATATTGTATCACCATAATATAAAATATGTATTTAAATAGCTGTTAGGATTTTTGCATATTATTCACTTGTGTTTACTATAAATAAATATTTAAAACTGTATGGTTAGCAGAACTTTAGAAAATGTTCCCTTTAGGGTCTATATTATAATAATATTCAATAAAGGTCGTGCTTCAAGCTTAATATTATCTCGATATCAGCACTTTAACCAAAGTGACCTAGATTATACAAAGCTTTAGTCTAAAAAACGAAGCTTTTATAAGAGAATTAGAAACGAGGAAAAAACCAAACTTTTCATAGTAAAACACATAAAACATATCGCTACGCTTCCCAAAGACATAAAGCATATTTTCCCAGTTTTGGAGGTATTTCAAATAAAATGTATTTAAAATAATAAAATATAATTCATAATCTAAAGAAAAATATCACAATATTCAGTCAGATAAATATAAAAGTCAGTTCAATACACGAAAATAATAATAATAGATGGCGCGAAAAGCCATTAAATAATTAGCCACTTATAAGATTGTCATACAAATTTTTGTATTTTGGTTTAATTCAGGGATCGGAAAACCCTAAGATTTCGTTACGTTATTGGAAAAAATTCCCAATTTTTTTTTGATTACGTTATAACGTTATTTAACCTTAAATTATGTAAAACGTTACGTTACATAACGTTATCTAGCATTAGTTAATGTTTTTAACGTTATAGAACAAATAACGTTATCTAAAGTTAAGTAAGGTTAGTAAGGATTTAACACTAGAACTACCGACCAGTCAAAATGAGGATTCAAGAATGAGGGAAAAAAGTGAATTCAATAAATGTACAATCCGTCATTTTGACGGATCAATGGGGGTCGGTCGTTGACACTCAAAGAGGATAGACGTGTTTTTGTCGTCCTCTTTGTAAATTTATTGTAATGTAATGTAATTTTAATTTTATTTTATTTAAATTAATTTAATTTCTTCTGTTTAAGTTTTAGTGTTATTGTGTTTTGTGTTAGTGAATAAATTATAATTAAAATTATTTAATTAATTATTATAAATAAAATAAACATAAAAATGAGTGTAGTGCAAATTATTTTGGAAAATGTAATCCACCGGGATGCATTTAGCAGGCAATGTTTTGAATTTATCATAAAAGGAATCAAAATTCTTGATTTATTAAATAATTGCATGTTATCATTTTGATTTTTATTTAATATGGGTACAATTGTGCACAAAATCTAAATATTAAAATAGTTAATTTGTGAGTTTAGATTGAATTAAAATTGACGCAATTTAAGTTGCGTATTTAATCTGCATGTCTTATTGGATTTTCACCAATACAAAAGAATATTTTGATGTTTTATTTTGTGTATAATTCTCTCAAATGTTTATTGAAAATTAGATAAAAGGGATTGATTTTTATACATAGGCATAGTTTTAAATAGTTAAATGTGTGTATCCAAAACCAACATTAATGTACTACAAGCCTGATTGTCACCAATATTAAAAATTTATTTTGCTCTTATACATGAAAGTATTGGTGATCGACAGATTATATAAATGAGTGAGAAAAACATACAAATTGTAGATAAAACAAAACAAACGAATTGTGGAGGGAGAATTGGGTATGTTAATAATGAAAAAAACTAATTGGGATTGGTTAGATGAGAGTATTTTTATTCTATTTTCGCACTAACACTTTCAAGGATAAAGTATTAAATGTAAGAGGGTATCTGCGTGCTTCATCACTGAATCAGGCTTGTAGTATTACATTAGTGTTGGTTTTGGATCGTTTCAAACATAACAATACTTAAGCAAATATTAAGGACATTTTTTATGAGAATATTTGTTGGTGGAGCTATTGATATACAATCAATCAATGAGCTACACAAATACAACACAAATTCTCATATACTCAATTCAAGTGGGATTGTAATACAAACTTCGTATAATCGAAGAAATTTGAATTGAATGGGTAACTCATTATATGATACATACACGGTTACTTATTTAGGTAGAAATAATATTAATGGGGGATATCAAAGTTTATTTTAATTATATAATTTATTTAAATTATCTCGTTTAACTACATTAAAATTTATTAAATGTACTAAATTGATTTTAATGGTAGAAATAATTTGGTAGTATGGTGATTTATTAATTAAATTTAGTTTTCAGAGCTGCCTTGGAATTTTTATTTGTTGATTCTTGATAAACTTATAGTACCTAACTGAATTATTGATAAGTCTAGGATGTTGTGGCGCGGTAACATTAACATTTTCAAACTATTTGATATAAATTTTACAAAATAATGGAATTTATAATTATCTATTTTCTTGTTCTGGAGCGGTAGGAAATTGATAATTAGTTTTAAGTTAAATTTGTTGTTTAAATGGTTTTTAACGTTTAGTTTAAATATTGTTGCAGTAGGTAATAAAAAATTAATTAAATATAGAAGGGCTAAGCGCTGTTATTTTAAAATTTCTTAAATATTTTATCAGGTTAATTAATGAAAGGCGGACAGGGGTGAAAGTACAAAATTAATAATTTTTAAGTCCTGATATAGATTTAGGGAGTCCTGAATAACCGGTCCTGGATTCCAGAGAAATGATCATCTAATAATGTAGTAAGATTGTGCTGTCTTGTGCTAACCTATTTATTATATATTGTACTAATAATGTACTAACTATTAATCGCTTAGGTGTCTGTAACAGGGTTGAGTCTGCCCTAACTAATAATCCTATCCTATCCTTTGGTTTTGTTATGTGTAAACGGGTGTACGGTGTGTGCTCGGGAGTCCGGGAGATCCGCTTTAATGCTGGGCCGTATATCATAATCCTAATCAATCCATCAATAATGTGGTATTCAATCTTGGATTTGAATCGGTCCCAATTTATAATCATATTATATTCATTGGTTTTGGTGTGTGTAATTAAGTGTAAGATGTGTGGCGGTGAATACTGAAGAAACGGTTATTATAAAAATTATTCATTAAAGTAATAAAATTTAGTATTATGGTGTCTTATTTATTAAACTTAATTTTCAGAGTAGTCTGGAAATATTTATATTAATTTTTAGGTAAAATTTATTTGTTGATTCTCGTTACGCTTATAGTACCTAATTGAATTATTGCTAAGTCTAGATTTTGTGGTGCTGTAGCATTATCATTTAAATCATTGTATATAATTTTATAAACGAATTGAATGTATAACTATATATTTTCATTTTCATTTTCAGTTTCTTTTTCTAGATCGGTAGAAATAGATGATTAGTTTAATAAAATTTTATGTTTAAATGGTTTGTATGGTTATATTAATTCTTGTAGCACAATTTAAGTAATAAAATTTGGTATTATGGTGATTTATTAATTAAATTTAGTTTTCAGAATTGCCTGGCAATTTTTATATTAATTTTATTTGTTGATTCCTGATATACTTATAGTACCTAACTGAATTATTGATGAATCTTGAATGTTATGGCACTGGAAAATTACATTTTAAATTATTTTATATAAACTCTATAAAATAATTTAATCTATAATTAATGATTTTCTTGTTTTGAATCGGCAGGAAATTTCTGATTAGTTTTAAGTAAAATTTTATGTTTAAATGGTTTTTAACGTTTATTTTAAATTTAATTCATGTTGCAGTACGTAATAATTAATTAATTAGATATAGAAGGACCATGAAAAATGAAATAAGCGCTGTTTTTGTAATCTTAGCTTAGTAATTTTAATTTTTCTTAAATATTTTATCAGGTAAATTAATGAAAGGCGGACAGGAGGAAATTACAACATTAATAAATTTAAGTCCTAATTTAAATTTAGGCAGTCTTGAGTATCCGGCCCTGGATTCTAGAGAAACGATCATCTAATAATGAAGTTATATATTGTACTAATAATTTACTAACTATCGATCACATTGATGTCTGTAACCGGGTGGCGTCTGGCCCAACTAATAATCCTATCCTATCCTTCGGCTTTGTTATATGTATGTGGGCGTACTGTGTGTGCCCGGGAGTCCGGGAGATCCTGCTATAATGCTTGGCCGTACACTCTCAGTCAATCAATCAATCAATCAATAAAATGTTAATTTTTTGTAATGTGTAATATATTCTGTTTTGTCCATTAATATATTTTAATTAATTTAGTTTTAAAATACTTGAATGGATTTCTTTTTAATATACTAATAAATAATCCAATTTTCAGAATAAACATAGTTCTAGAATTAATCGTTATTATACGGATCAAAATTAATCCCGAATTTCAAATTTAAATTTTAGTTTTAATCAACCCTCCAGGATTAACAAGTAGTGAATAAGCTGTAGTTTAGAAATTGTGCTGTCCTGTGGTAACTATTTTTACTATATACTATATAAATACTAACAATTTACTCTTATCCTTCGGCTGAGGATGGATAAATGGGTGTACGATGTGTGCTCGGGAATACTGAAGATCCGGTTATAATAATTATTCATTTAAGTAATAAAATTTGTTATTATGATGTTTATTAACTAAATTTAGTTTTCAGAGTTGTCTGGGAATTGTTATGTTAATTTTATTTGTTGATTCTTAATATAATTATAGTACCTAATTGAATTATTGAATTATTAATAAATCTAGGTATTGTGGTGCTGTAATATTATCATTTAAATCATTTTATATAAATTTTATAAAATAATTGAATTCATAATTATATATTTTCTTTTCTGGATCGGTAGGAAATTGATGATTAGTTTTAAGTAAAATTTTATGTTTAAACGGTTTAATGTTTATGTTAATTCTTGCTGCAGTAAGTAATAATTTTTAATTGGATATAAAAGGACCATTAATAAAGGAATAAGCGGTGTTATTTTAAATTTTTATTAATTATTTTATCAGGTAAATTAATAAAAGACGGTTAAGGATTAAATTACAACATTAATAATTTTTTAAGCCCTGTTTTAGATTTAGGATTTAGGGAGTCCTGAGTATCCGGCCCTGGATTCCAGAGAAATGATCATCTAATAATGTAGTTAGATTGTGCGGTCTTGTGCTAACCTATTTATTATATATTGTACTAATAATTTACTAACTATCAATCGCATTGGTGTCTGTAACCGGGTCGAGTCTGTCCCAACTAATATTCCTATCCAATCTTTTGGTTTGGTTATATGTGTGCGGGTGTACTGTGTGTGCCCGGGAGTCCCGGAGATCCTGCTATAATGCTTGGTCGTACACTCTTAATCAATCATAATCAATAAATTTTATATATGAATACTTAGTGAAGGTCCACATTTATACTTATAACTATTTTTATATTATTGTTATATTTAAAGTTTAATTTCAACTTTATTTTATTTAATTTTATCTTTGTTTTGTTATAATGATGTTTTTTATAATACAATAGAATCCGTTTATACCAAACCATGTATATAATGAACAAACGCTTATAATGATCATATAGTTTTGTCATATAGTTGTGTGCCTTGAATTTGCACGAACACTTATTTTTTCTTATACACTACAAGCAAAGTACTACGTTTATAAACGAAAATGAATATTTGATTAAAATGAACAGCCGGCTATAGTGAACAAAATTATGTCCCTTGAGTGTTCGCTATAAGCGAATTCTACTGTAATTGTAATTATAATTATAATTATTTAGCTTAGTAATTTTAGATTTTCTGAAATATTTTATCAGGTAAATTAATGACAGGCGAACAGGGGATATTACAACATTAATAATTCTTAATTTAGATTTAGGGAGTCCTGAGAATCCGGCCCTGGATTCCAGAGAGATGATCATCTAAAAATGTAGTTAGATTGTGTTGTCTTTTGTGCCGTCTATTTACTAACTATCGATCGCATTGGTGTCTGTAACCGGGTCGAGTCTGTCCCTACTAATAATCCTATCCAATCCTTCGGTTTTGTTGTGTGTAAAAGGGTGTACGGTGTGTGCCTGGGAGTCCGGGATACCTGCTATAATGCTTGGCCGTACACTCACAATCAATCAATCAATCAATCAATCAATCCGTCATTTTGACTGATCAATAGTTCTAGTGTTAAATAATGCTACCAGGAACAAAAACATTTTTAATAAGGTTATTTTATTTGGTTATATCAAAATTTTATAAAGTTATCTGTTACGGTTAAGTTATAACATAACCTAATAGGTTTGGTTACGTTTTCTTGAAAAACTTCGCAATTTTAGCGTTTTTTAACGTTATTCGGATAACGTTATATAACGTTATCCGTCTCTGGTTTAATTAAATTTGTATCACACAATTCCCTCAGGCCTTTAATTTTTTTTTTGCGCAAATTGGGATTTGTCCATCATTTAATTTTAATTTTTAATTTCAATGAAGTCTTCGTTCTCTATTTCCCATACGATAATGGGAGGTATCGATTTTTTTGCTAGATTTTGTAATCGTTACCATTTGAGCAGGAGTATGTGCGGTAACCAAATAGTAGTGTGTAAGAGTGCAACAAAATACTGATTTTTGTTTTGACCTGTACAGTAATCAGAAAAGACAACAATAGGTATTTTCGAATGAGTATAGGCCGTCAAAAAATTGTAGAAGTTGGAACCAATATCACTCACTCCTCGTTTATTTTCTGCTTCGTTCCATACGTAGCAATGACCTTGACTGGTCCCTAAATTAAAACTTATAAAATTATACACCACTAATCATGATAAGTAATAAAAGGTAGAAATCAGCTGGGGTTCAAAAAACTGCTTGAAGGTCAAAAACAGCAGTTTATCGAACGTTACCTTTTTCCCCCAAACGCGATTTTAATTTTTGAGTTGCAAGCAAGATTTTGTAATAATTCGGGGTCTAGTTTCTTGATGATAAGTTGTATTATCCTTACATGTCACAGAATATTTCAGAATTTTTACGAGATTTTCAATATTTTTGAAATTTCTGGGGAAAAATTCGATAAAGTATTTCGCAAAGTTGGATATTTCATCTTTCTGCGGCAACTAGAACACAAAATAAAGAATTTTATTTTCAGAATTGACGTTCAACATTTTACAGTAATTTGAGATGCTCAAAATATTGAATAAACATGTATTTTACGGTTCACATTAGTTATGAAATCGAAAAAAAATTTTGTTATTTCTTGAGATCCAAACACTGTTATATAGAAACAAACAGTCGATGAGTTTGAAAAGTTCAGATTTTTCACAAATTGATCAATACCATCATCAATATTTCCACATAAGTTTTTCAACTGTAATCTTTGATCAAGGCTTGCAGCAATACTTAGCTCCGCCATACTTTAAGCAAAAGTTTACCACGCAGGTCAATTTTATGTAGTTTAACAACGAAATATTGCTAAAGTTATATCGGTTCCAACTGATTTAGATATTTAATCTGAAATGTGCTATTTAATCCGAATTAATTTTCATTTAGCACGACACTAAATTTCTCTAAATTATTACGAATAAGACAGATTTTGGAAAGGTAACAAAGTTGTTTTTTTGGTGTTTCAACAAAAGAAGAATGAAATAACTTTAATCATCATACATCAAAATACAATGTTGTCTATTTACCTAACTATAATATCGATCGGTTTAATTAACTAAATTTGACCAAATAATTTATTCATTTTTGTCATACCATCGACTGTTATCCAACTATGTATGTACTAAAAAAAAAACTGTTCGTAATACGAAAAATCTGAAAATCTATAGAATACTATTCCTCAGGGTATTTTCGAAATCCAACCACAAATATCTGAACTCCCCCTCTGTCTCTGTCTCTGTCTTTCCCTCTTTCCCTTCTCTCCACATATATAAGGTAGAGTGGAGATGCAAACTATGTGGTAACACCGATTATTACAAAAATGATGACAACAACAATAACATGATTTTTAATTCATCAGGTAATTTTATTAAATTGTTGAATAAATTCACTTTGCCTGCATGTTTGGCATCATGGTGTGTTATGTCTCTGCTAGTTTATCCAAAATGTATGTGGATCCTCTCATTCAGGTGCGGAGCAAAAAATTGAAAATGATAAAAGAATTGAACATGAATTGATAAAAAAAAAATCAGAATTTAACATTTTAATGTTTTTAAATTTTTTTTTCCTTGGAAAATGTTGGAAAATACGTGTATAATGAAAAGAATTTTTTTTTTATTACCAAATCATTTTGTGAAATTTTCTTTTGCTCTATATATTCATACATATCTATTCGGAGAGAGTTTTATCTTCGTATCGATAATCTAATTTTGAAAAAAAGAATAAAAACGTTTTCCAATGTATGCGGTTGGGAAAATATTTTATTTTTTGTTTTTTTACTTTTCAATTTTAAAGAATTTTTTTTATTTTATTTGGGGAGCTTTTCGCAATTTTGTGGAAAAGAAAATATTCACACGTTTGTAAAATAAAATGAAAATAATAATGAGTTAGAGACTTGCTGACTGTGTGTTATGGTGTAATTGAATTTTCAGGGTTGTTAATTAAATTATCATAATAATGATTGGAAATTGTGGTTTATTATGAAATGATTTAATTAATTCAAATCAATGCACACACATTACAAGATGAAAACAAGTAACTATATGCGAATACCAAAAAGTGTCATAAATTTTATTTGGAAACAAAATCACAAAAAAATTGGATGGAATCCAAAAATTGTATATACAGTTTTAAGACGATTACATCTACATTTGTATGTGTTTTATCCTACATTTTTAGCTGTAATCCTCTCACCATATATACACATAGGGTACAAAAAATAACGAGACTTGGAATTAAAAACTGTTTTGAAATGTTGGTAAAAATTACTTCCGGAATATAAAAAAAAAAAAAAAAAATCTAAATCATACATAAAAATGTTTAGGGAAGTTGTCTTGTGTCTTATAAGACTTATATTACAGTTTTTTTTTGTTTCGTTACTTCCTTGTAACAGTTAGCAGCTCTACACTATTCCTAAAAATTTTGATAATGAAAAAAGTTTAAAAAATATTTTTTTTTTGTGCAACAAAAGTTTTAAATTAAAACGAAAGTTTTTTTTTATCATACACAAATTTTTTTTGTATATCTTTATAGTTTTTAAGCTTTTAAGTTTTAAAACTTATTATTATGATGAGGATATACAAAGGAACGTGTATTGTTTTGTATAAACAAAATAACAAAAAAAATTATCTTAAGTAAGATAATTATGTTGCACTGTTACGTAGAATTAAGTCATTACAATATGTATTACATATACATAAGCTCTGAGGTCATATTTATGATAAATACGATAATAAAACCGGTTTTAAAATTTACAATTTATACACCAAGCATAATCTTAAAAAAAAGCAAAAAGCGACTAGAAAAGTTTTCTAAACTAGTTTGGTACCTGACTAAACATTTCAACTGCATATGTGTTGAACTTACCTGAAACGAAAAATTAAAATTTGAAATTAGAAAATTTTTAATTTATTTAATTACAAAAACATGGAAATACAACAAAAATGTTTAACAAATTTTAAGGTAAATGTTAAGAAAAGTAAAAACGTTTAAGTAAGGAAGTTTTCTAGCTGATAGCTTTTCTTTACCAAAAGCTTTCAGTAAATCAACAGGTTACGGACACTGGAAGTAATATTACAATTTATAAACTTTTTTTTATCAAGAAATGGAAAATGAGCTTCAGTTACTTTAAACTATTTACATTAGTTAATAAAAGCTTTCACCCAAAAAAAACTGAGAATGTTGATCCATACTTTGTTACGTTAACTTTAAAATATAATAGTAGTTATATAAAAATGTGAGCTTCGGTTTAAATGGTAACACAATAAACAAAAGTTCTATCTAATAAAATATAAGCTTTTAACCGAAATATATGAATATATATAGCAAAAATATTTATAAACCTAATAGTTAAATAAATGTTCATATAAGTGGTTTGCGGCAAAAGCTTAACCTGCCTTAGGTAAGCCTTTGTACCACATTAACCATATTTAAGAAGAAGAAGAAGAGTTCGTGAAGTCGAAAAGTATATATTAAACGTAACTCCTATCCAAAGAAATCAGGGTAATAAAATAATGTGCAAATTCTTCGATTGAAGAGCAATAAAGCTCTGACCGGCACATGTTATTTGATGCAAGTGAAACTACCGACAAATATATTGCAATAGTGATTGTAGCTCGAGCAGCACACACAGCTTAAACAAAAATATACAAGATGTTATCTTGCGAGAATATTTTCGGTTGCACGGCTAAATATCCAACCATACCCACCAATCGAAATAAATATTGCTTTTCGTTAACTTGCGACTCTTTTCCACGTTCTAATAATTTTCATTTCAATTTCAGTGATGCTAACTGAGCATCCAGTAATGTTGTGAAATTTCCGATATTTTTAACAACGGTTTACGATCACAAGGGTAAAATAGGTAACACACTTTTAATATTTTGTTTTCAATTTATACCACAGAACACTAGTAAAATTTTGACATCTGGACAAAAGAGGGACAGCTACTTGATTTGTATTTAAACATATTTCCTCTTCATAACAATTTCAGTTCAAAAGTAAAAATAATTTCAGTACAAACAGTAACTTCGAACATTGTAATGGGCCAACGACTCAATTATTTTGTTGCTATCCTTATATTTTGGCTGTTTTGCGACAAACTCGGTCGCTTCAAGTTTCTGTGATTCCGAAAGATTCTTTCCTCAAATAGCTGGTTAAAGCAAATCTGCGGCATAATATAGCGGTTTAAAACATTTTTTGCCCGCGATTGGAGGATACTTATAAGTTCTTCGTAATCGGCGTTTTTTTTTTTTAAAAGTTTGTTTTATTATAATAAACAAAACAGTCCACTACTTTAGACAAAACTGTTTTCTTGTTGTTTTTAAAATAGATGTCCATTTAGCAATGGGAGATAGAACACATTGAACAGTTTCAACTTTTTCCCAAAACGATTCGCTTTGGAAGAAGAGAATGCCTTGATGACTGACACTACTTTGTCTGCGATAGCCAGCGCCTTCAGGGCAAATCTTGTTTCAATCAAACGTGAAAGAGAGATTAAAAAACAACTCCATCGTATTTGTTTTGCGTTCGGAGGTATCAAAACGGGCGGTTTTTTATTTCCGAAACTATCTATACGATAAAAGATTTCAATCTGATGATAGACTGAATCTTGAAGATATCGACAATGAGCAAGTTAAATTAAGCAATTTTTCGGACCGCGTTTATGTTCGCTCTATTGTTAGTAAAAAGCCCAATAAACTAATAAATCGGTACGTCTTTCAATACTGCTTCAATTTCTTCGAAAATAAACTTTGCCATAAGTCGATTTTCTTTAGTGTGAGTAGATTTATAGTAGATCATATTGATCTGCCTATGTTCGATCAAGCATCGGTCTGCAACATAAATATTGATGCGCCGGCAATTTGTGCTAAGACTCGCTCTTCGACGCGATGTTATTCAAAGCCCTACAATGAATTGGAAAGTTGGTGTTGTGAACGAATTTTATGGGCCAACCGCAATTTCTTGAACAAATCAATCTAAGCCGAATTTGTCGTTTAACTTGGTGGAGCACCAGAAACGAAAATTGCTCGAGTTAATACCCAAACGATGATCTGTTGCTCCTTTGGCCTCATGTTGTCAACGCAGTTCAGCTTACTTGAGTTTTTCAGCCACTTTTCTAGTTAAAATTGTGATAGCTATTTTTTCCACACAGCAGAGATTCCAGCTTTATTATGCGTTTGTCAAATGAATAAATGGAAAAGGAAAAAGGTACAGATTATTATATTTAACAGTAAAATATAGTGTATTAGAATAATGATACATAAGGAAGTATAATCCAGTGCTGTCCCAACTCTTTTTCCATCTAAACTAACTGAGTTCTTTGGAAAAAAACGTTTTTAATTTTTGTTACCTATAATACCACGGTACCACCACTTTGGGTAATATTACCCAAGATTACCTATTTTACCGGTAATATGACCAAAGAGAATATAGCCGTTTACATCACTAGCCTCCAGTATTCGAGATAAAGCAAAGGATTTTCGTTTGCGCGTACTTGACAACGATTATGACGTCATAACAATCAGCGGACCTAGCTAACGATAAATAGGTTCTCCCTTAAATACTTCCCATCTTATTATGTCGTTCAAAGTAAGGAAAGATACGATTAGATATCCATTAGCTATATTTGCTAGTGATGTTATGCATGAAGAGATTTCTGCGTTTCCGGACTTCACTGGTTGTGAGAGATCTACCATGTACCGATTACGATACATATTTTTCATTGTCATTGTATAAACAATTTTGTTTCTAATGATTTTTATTTTAATTTTAGAAAGGACGACTACACACCCTTGAATAAATTTTTTAACATTTCTGATTGGGACTTGTTAGAGCGCGGTGGAGATTTAAACGGTGTTAAGGTTCAGTGATCTTTTTAGGTGTGGTATCGCAAAGCACGTTCCGTTGGTTCAAAAAAAAAAATTGGCCGTCAGAAACCATGGTTTAATAAAGAGTTGGCGTTGCTCGAGAAACGACGCGCAATAAGCTTCATTCCTTATATAGATTGCATAGTGTTAAATACTATCCGGATTTTGATATAGCCCGCAATGGATTTAAGTAACTAAACTAAATTAACATCTAGTATTAAGAAGTTCTGGAATTTCATTAACAGCAAGAAAAAACAGACTGACTTTCCGTCTACTATGTCTTACCAGAACTTTGGTCATCTGCAATCTCTTTGCTAATTTTTTTGATGTGACTCCAGTTTTCCTCAGCTTCGTTTAATATAATGATTTCAAATTTACGGAAGAAAAAGTTTGGAATTGCTTGCACCAGCTCGAGGTTGAAACTAGGGGGCGGGTTATGAAGGTTTTCCGCCGATTCTGTGGTGTTGCGCTAAGAGTTTAGAACTTCCGATTATCTTCATATTTAATTAAAGCCTTCGTCGCGTTTTTTCTCCGATCCTTAAAAAATTTCTTGTATTCATCCAATCTTCAAGGCGGGTAGAAGAAGTGATGTAAGTAATTATTAAGGAATCGCCATTTTCTCCATCTTACCCAAGCGGTTTATGTTTCATAAAATTGTACACTTGCATACTAAGAATTTCATTTCTCCTGCACAACACGGTAATTTATTTGATAGTTTCAATTCCAGACAACAGATTGACGTTGTTCTTATGTTTATACAAATTTTGCCGAGGCTTTTGATATGATTGACTCTATTCTTATTAGTAAGTTAGAGGGTCTAAATTGTCAGTTCATTCCTATTTAATGGTTGCGTAACAGTTGCACCAGCCACATTTTCGAAAAAGTAAGGTCCAATCACACCGCCAGCCCAAAAACCGCACTAAACAGTGACACAGTGGATTTTATAGGCCCAAAATGCGACAATTCTGCTTACTAACGTCGCCTCCGAAGTGAAAATAGGCCTCATCACTGAAGGTCTGAAGATGATTTTTCGATGAAAATCCGAATCATTTTGATGCGTTTGAAGGACCCAACCAGCGAACATACGATGTTTATGGTGATCGACCGGCTTGAGTTCTTGTGTTAACTGAACTTTAAAAGCCTTAAAACCTAAGTCTTTATGCAAAATACTGTGTAATGTCGTTTGTGGAATGTCTAATTCCAAAGATCGAAGAGGAATCGACAAACCTGGGTTTTCTTCAACACTACGGGCTACAGCAGCAATATTCTCAGTTGTTCTTGAGCGACGCACACGGTTTTGATTCTCCACATCACTAACTAGTCCCAACAGATCAAATTTTTCCACCAGTTTCACTATTGCCGGCCGAGAAGGTGTTTCACGACGACCAAAAGTGTTTTAGTTTTGCGAATTGTGACTGCAAAATTTTCACTATTTTTGTAAATAATTTTAATAATTTCAATGCGTTGTTGAAGCGTATATCGTACCATTTTTAGTAATGGCGTAATTTTTACTTGTCAATTGTCAAAAGATGACAGCTTCAAAATTGACAGCTGCCCAAAAAGCAGGCTATTCAAAATGAAATCTCTTATTGGAAAACCCTGTAAATAAATAAAGGAAAAATTCCTTGTTTACTGTTGATTTGAAATAGTAATAGTAATAGTAATAGTAATATTTTATTCAAATATTAAATAAGCCGAAGCTTTTGAATAACAATCATATTTACAAATATTATCGATGTTCAGTTATCAATTTAAACAGACCCTTTTTAAATAAGCCTAGAGAGCTGATGAATTTTAGCTCCAAAGGCAAGCTGTTCCAGGTGATAATTGCATTTATCAATGCTGAATTATTCCTAACATTAGTTCTGTTAACAGGCAAGTTAACATTCTTTGTGCGCAGTGACTGGGAAAAATTGAATTTTTCATGCAAATACAATGGCATGCCCGAATTAACTATACGAAACATAAAAACGGCAGTCCTATAGCAGTAAAATTGAAACAAGTCGCATCCAAGAATTATATCTTTATACTCAGAGATATGATCAAACTTTCTAAGATCATAAATATATCGAGAACAATTATTAAATGTAACCTCAAGTATACGCCTTGAGGAACTATCACATTTGTTATAAATTACATCACAATAGCTTAAAATGGGTACAACCAAGCTTTTAATTAAATAAATTCTTAAGTTAACAGGGCAAAACTTTTTTATCAACCTAAGCGTGTACAAACTATAATTAATACGCTGGCACAAGGAGCGCACATGGTCGTTCCAAGTAAGATTTGAGTTCAGTATAAGCCCTAAATTGTTTAATGTTGAAACAAATGAGATGATATCACTGTCCAAATAAAGCACAGGTCTAATATTAAGAGAAGTATTTCTAGAAAGAAACAAAGCTTTACTCTTACCTGGATTAATTGAAAGTGAATTATTCTTGGCCCATAAAGAAATATTTCTAAGGTCAGAATTAAGTCGCAAAACAATTTCATTCAATTCTGATAAGTTACCACCAATATACAGTTGCAAATCGTCGGCCTACAGATGAAACCGACAATTTAGGATTCGCCATGATAGATCATTTATATAAATGGAAAATAACAAAGGACCCAATATGGATCCCTGAGGCACTCCAGCAAGTATCCCCGCAATACAAGAATGATCATCACCACACCTCACAAACTGCTTACGATTACATAAATACGAATGCATCAACATAATAGCAGAATTGGAAAACTTATAATACAAATATAGCTTCTGTAACAACTGGATATGATTAACACAATCAAATGCTTTAGAAAAATCCAAGAGCACCAAAATAGCCATCGAATTTCTGCTGTCTAAGGTAGACGACAGATCATCAACAATATGTACAAGGGCTGTAGTAGTGCTACAGCAGGATTTGTACCCGGATTGATATTTACAAAGAAAATCAAATTTATTAAGGCGCTCCTGGATCTGCAATTGCATAACTTTTTCCAAGACCTTAGATAGAGCAGGCAAAATACTAATTGGACGTATATCACCAATACCAGAAATAACATCCTTTTTAGGTAGTGGTGTGATAGAAGCTATCTTCCATAAATCAGGAAATACAGACTTTGTCAAACATTGATTTATAATGAATGTTATAAGAGGCAGGAACAGATCAATAAATAATTTTAGTACCTTGAAGTCTACCATATCATAAGCTTTCGAATCTGATTTAATCGCACGAATCGCATTCAACACTATAAGTTCATCAACGCAATCAAATACAAAGGCATCATTTTCAGAACTACAGAAATCAATATCAGGTAAACGCAAAACCCCAGTAGAATCACAAATATTCCAAATCCCAGACATGATTTGTTCCGCAGAAAATTCAATGGCTGCATCACCTGTAGAGCTTGAAACACCTAGTTTTTTTAAATTATTCCACGTTGTCTTAGAGTTATGAGCATTCTCAAAATAAAATTTTTGTTTAGCTTGATTGATGCCTTTAACAGTTTTATTCCTAAAAAATTTAAAAGCTGTCAAATCAGCATCCAACCCATACAATTTATATTTTTTATGAGCCAAATCCCTACATTTCATTAAATTTAATATATATGAATTTAACCACGGTGCAGTAGGGCATTTATTAATGATACTTTTCCGGGGTACACAAGCTAAATCTAAATGTAAGAAATTTGAATTAAATATATCAAGGATGTCATTCACATCGGAATAGTTGTACATATTAAACCAATCTAACGAAAAGAAATTATTTACAAAATGCTCGTGATTGATAGCTTTATAATCAGGAACAACAGTGTAAGAAATTTGATCCCTAGTACGAGAAAACTTATAAGATGCAAAAATCAAATCATGATCAGAAATAGCAGGAACAGCAGCCTGGCCAAATGAAATAATATTATGTCTATCAGGTACGTACAAAATTATCAGATCCAAGAGACTGTTGATCCTAGTGGGTCTATAAGGTAAATAACATAAATTATGCAAATTCAAACAAGCTTCTAGTTGATTATTAACCATCATATTGAAGTTAAAATCACCACAGCAGAAAATCTTTTCATAGCTATTAGGTATTCAGCAAAAATTGTTTGTAAACTGTTAATATCATTACTACAAGCAGGAGGTGGGTTGTAAATAACCAAAATTAAAATTTTACCAAAACTCTCAGTAAGTTCAGATGCTAGATATTCTACTTTATCCAAAGAACCAGTGAATATTTTTTTAACCTTAAAAGTGGCCCGAAAATAAAGGCCAACTCCACCCCAATTATTATTTATTCGATCAGATCGTAGCAGTTTATAATTATTAATTTGAAGCGACTTGTTAAAAATCTTACTACTAAGCAAAGTCTCAGTCAAGGCAAGAATAACAAATTGATATGTTTGTAAAATAATAGTTATGTAATCAAAATGTTTTACCAAGCTGCACACCTGCAAATTATCACCTGGAACAGCTTGATTAGCTTCATCGATTGAGCCTGTATACATATTATAATTATGTAAAAAAATGTTGTCATCTAAACAAGTGGTGTGTCGATTACAGCTGGTATCCGAAATTTCACACGTGGAGTTAGAGATGCCCGAAAATTTTTTTTGTCAAATTTTCTAACCAAAATACCAATTGGCCAAGTAGCAGGATCCAGAGCCCTACTACGTAATTCTTCCTTAAGCCCCAATTTGAAGCACACATATTCCAAATCATTCAGATTGTGATTCTTTGTGACTAATTTAGAAATTTTACAGTTATCTGTATCTAAACAAGTTTTTGCCATAGCCAGGATGTCGTCCTCAGGAGTATTAGAAGCAAATCTTGAAATATGTATCCAAAACATTGGAGTAACCGTTTGTATACCAAAATTATTCGGAACATTTTTAGTACCACAAATAGATTTAGTGACTACGCGCTGTGGAGTTTTAACTCCAACTTCACTAGCATTCATACATTTGCTTGGTTGATCCGGAGCACCACTGTGAGAAGCAAGTGCATTCGATGCTGCAACAGGCACAACTACAGGATTTTTTACCACTTCAGCAAATGTCGTACAAGAAGCACCGAAATTACTGGAAAATACTGGATTTTGATCGTCGTCATTAGTTAAAGGCGATGTAACCACAGCTAAATCTTCATTCACACCTACAGAGGAATTTAAAGGCATATATGTAATAACATTAGTTGATCTCAACTGAGGTTAACAATCCAAAATCATGCCGATCCTTTGTTTAAGCGAGGAAACTTCATCAAGCAACTTTTCAATGAAGGAATGCTGAGCATTATCATCACTCAAATTATGTTTAATTAATTTAAGAAATGCTTTATTTCTTAAAAGGTCACGGCAGTCGCAGCAGAACCACATGATATTTGGGCATTTCAAAGTTAGATTATATGCAACACGATCAACCTCAGCGCATCCATAGTGGAAAGTGTTACTACAAAATCCAGAGCAGCTAATCATTTGATTATTAGTAAACAAACGCCAAGCTGCATTTACCGCATTCCATATTATGATAATAACACAATAACAGAACAAGAGAAAGAAATAGAAATGGCAATGCCAAATTAATATTTACACTATTGTCAAATTAATATTTACACTGTTTAAAAACTTATTCACCAAACACTAATATTTACACAACACATAGTACATAGTTAATAATATTTAATATTAAATTATAATATTTATTTCACAAAATTGAATTCAAATTATTTTTTAAAATTTTAAAATCAGAGAAAAATAAACAAACGTCTGATCACTTGGAAAACTTCATCCTTTTTTCAAGGTCAAGATGAAATATTCCAATCAACTTGATATTTAGACATTGATTGGAATATCTCTTTTGATTTTAAAGCTATAATTGCTCAAATTGTTGGGCTGATCTATCAATTTGACTAAGAGCCTAATAATCAAACTACCATCACTAATTTTTTCCAAAATCAATTAAATTTAATTAAAATTATACGTTTTTGCAACTCCATTCGATCTACTTGTGACACCTACAAAATATATTACGATTCACTAAATATATTTTGGTTTAGATCCTCACTATTCATCGAATAAAATCAAATGTCTTAGCTAACATTTAGTATATATTCGTATATCATTTAGTAATACTGCAATACCGACTATATGTGTTGAATACAATATCAAATATCCTCATCACCACACGTCATACTGCTGTTCGCTATTCAAGCAAAATAATTCATTTTGCTTTTATTATTCCTTACTGCCAAAAACTTCGGTGAGATACATCGTTTGCACACCGACGCTCGCTCTAGTGCTCGTACACGACGCATCATACTAAACAATTATCAAGCGATAAAATATTTTCTCTCGGTGACAACTAAAATTCGTGCCCAAAATCTATTTTACTATTTTGTGATCGTGTCGTTGTGCTGGAAATTATTCCCCTTATGCGCCGTGTAATTTCTTGTAAATATTATTTGAATTATGTAATCTCTATGATTGGTGGAATATTTTATTTATACAGGGTGAGTTTTTTAAAAAATGCCCGGCTTTTATCTAGAGAACCGTGCTAGATAGGAGAAAATTACTTAAAATAAAAGTTGTTAAGTGTCGAGGAAGACATCGGATGGTGACCTTCAATTCGATCTTAACTTCGACCTTCAAGGTTATTTGAAGGTCAAATTTAATTTTTTTAATTTTCGGATTCGGAAGGATCGTAAAATTATATGTTCAGATAGGAACTTTAGGCTCTTCTTTTGAATGACTTTCAGATGTTAATTCAAAGACAAATTACTAAATACTACAGCAAATAATGAATTAATGAATGACTTAATTTAAAGTTGTTGGAACCACGACCTAAAGTACCAAGTTAGTATTGTCTTGGTGTATTCCCCATTAAAATTCATTATTTGCGGATTATTTATTATTATTTAGTAATTTGTCCTTGAATTAACAACTGAAAGTCATTCAAAAGAAGAGCTTAAAGTTCCTATCTGAAAAAATAGCTATTTCTATTTAAAAAATTCAATTTGACCCTCAAATGACCTTGAAGGTCGAAGTCGATATCGAATTGAAGGTCACCATCCGATGTTCCCCTCGACACTTAACAACTTTCATTAAAAGTAATTTTCTCCTATCTAGCACCGTTCTCGAGATAAAGCGTGGCATTTTTTGAAAAAACAAACTCGGTATAACGTAAACCTGCGTTATATACAGCAATTCCAAAATAACTCCTTCTCTCTTAGAATAGCAGATATTAAAGTCTCCAAAATAAGAAAGTAAGCTTTTCAAATGTTTCCAATTATGTATAAAATTTAGCAACTATGGAAATATAGATTGTTAGCCTCAAATACCACATGCATATAAATCTGTTAAAACTGCATTTATTCCATTTTTAGAACATAATTACTTCATCATTTATTCGAGTTATTCTTAAGTGACCACAAAAATACAATCTAGATAATATTTTATTGTCAATATCTCAAGATATTTCATATAAATAAACATAACAGCATCGGAGTGAGGTTATGCTAAAATAACAGTCTCCTGCACTCTCCTGGAAGTAACTTTCACTCAACAAATTTTTATTGGTGGACTAGGAAATAAAATCAACAAACTGAAAATAGAAAATTATCTGGGAAAAGATTGAGTGGAATTTAATATTTAATGATGTAACTTAGTTTTTAAGGATCGTATCGATATATGCAATCGTTACCACTAACGCACACGCACAATCGGAAATCTTTAAGGTTTCTACAATATACGAAATTCTTTGAGTAATAATAAAAATGCTCTAACCTTTAGAAATTTTCTAGTTTGGCTTGTACGGGTCGCATCAATGTGGTCGAAGTGGTTTTGAATACATATTTATATTAAGGTTATATCTCAGAGAACTCCGATCATATGAATGAGTTGGGGGGTTTTTCTAATCTAAATACAAATCCTAAATACAAATCGATGGCTCAAGCAAACTATTAAGAAAATACCTGAATTCGTGTGAAATATTTTATTCACCATTAACAAAGGAAGCTGACAAAAGTTTATTTCTACAGATTGTAAAAGCAAAGCTTTCAGGTCGAGCCTATGAGCTGGTGCAATATAGGACTATTGAAAGCTGGGAGGACTTAAAAAAACCAATTAACTACCCAATTTGAAGACTCAAGGTCCGTCGAGCGACTTCAACTTGAGTTAATTAACCTTTCATAAGAGAGAGGCGAGGATGTTAGGTCTTTTTCTCTTAGAATAGATAAAACCTTGTCAGCCTTAAATAGTGCGTGTATTCGTAGGGAAGGAAAAGAAGCTAGTAATGTCATTCATAATTTGAATGAAGCAACAGCGCTAAGATCATTTCAAGATGGGCTTAACCAATCGATTTCGACGATTGTTAAAGCTTGTCGGTTTGGTACATTTAAAGAATTGGTAGTAATGAACAAGTCTAGATCACAAACAGTGCCGAATTTCAAGAGTTTTCTCAAAAATGTCAATTGTGCTTCAAATCGAGTCATGTCGCGACAGAATGTTTTAAATACAATAAACCTATGTAGCATGTCTAACTCACAATCTATATCAAAATCTGTATATATACCCCTAACTCAGACTATAAATCTAGATCAAATTATAGCTCCAACCCAGACAAAAATCGTAACTCTGAAAATGTTCGAAACTTGGCATCTAGTGATATAAAAGTGGCCAACGATAAAAACCCCAAGGTGCCTATATTGCAAAAATTTGGGTCACATGCTGAAAGACTGTCGTAAGAGAATGTACAACAACCAGAAGCGGAATAATTTTAATTCATCGGCTTTGTCGCAGCGATTTACAAACAGTGTTCACATTGCGGAAAACCAAAGAGAACTCAAACAGGCGAAGACGGATACAGTTGTCCGAGTTCAAGACATACATAGAAATATAAATCTGTATTCAACATCTACAACCAACCACACATTTACCTCTATGTAAATTATCTGAATCCATTCAAATCGATTGAACAAGCTGTACACTCCCTGATCGTGTTGAAACTATTATTCGTCTTCCAAATCCGTGTAAGATTCAGAAAGATTTCCTATGTCTCTCAAAGAAAATTATTCCAGGCGTCTATATAGCTAGTGCCGTAGTCAATTTTAATAATAGTAATATTCCACTAAGTATTGTAAATACGAACGATTATCACATAAATATCGGAAAAATCAGAGTAAATTTCGAATCGGTAGATTCCTATGACATATGTGCTATTGAAAATTGGAAACCGAATGTACAGGAAAGATTATATAAACTTAGCCAGAATCTTAACCTTAGTCACTTTAACGAGAAAGAAAAATCGTCAATCCAAGAAATTTGCCGTAACTTTAATTATGTATTTTATCTGGATGGCGATATTCTGTCAACAACTAATGCTTCTTATCATAAAATTCCTATTACAGAAAATATACAACCTATCAACGTAAAACAATAACGTCTCTCGGAAACAACTAAAGCCGAAATAAACGACTAAGTCAACAAAATGCTACGCGACAAAATAATTGAACCAAGCATGTGTCCTTGGAACTCACCACTCTTAATAGTATCGAAAAAGTCTTCAACCGATGAGCGAAAGTGGCGGTTGGTTGTGGATTTCCGAAGATTGAATGATATTACAGTCGATCAGTTTTATCCGTTGCCCAACATAACAGAAATCCTTGATCAATTAGGCAAAGCAACGTACTTTACAATGCTCGATTTGGCAAACGGATACCACCAGGTTAAACTACATCCTGTCGACAAAGAAAAAACAGCCTTTAGTACTCGAGCAGGTTATTTTCATTTTGTTCGTATGCCTTTTGGGTTAAAGGGTGCTCCAATAACGTTTCAAAGACTGATGAATAACATAATATCCGGATTGAATGGTCTCAGATGCTTTGTGTGTCTAGATGACGTTGTCATTTATGGCTACGATCTTCACGATCACAACGCAAAACTAATCGATGTACTAAAACGCTTGCGATCCTTCAATTTAAAGTTACAGCCTAGCAAAAGTCATTTTCTGCGAACCGAAATTAATTATCTGCACATAGTAACCCAGAGCAGAATTAAACCCGATCCAACTAAAATAAACGCCATAACAAATTACCCTATACCGTCTACGATAAAAGATGTAAGATCTTTCCTGGGATTTGCGGGTTACTACAGTCGTTTCACAAAATATTACGGAGGAACACAAAATTTGAATGAAATGCTCATTGTGATGAAACATTCACAAAATTAAGGCAAGCAGTTATATCATCGCCTATCTTACAATATCACGATTTTGAGCAAACCTTTAGTCTAACCACTTATGCCAGCGATTACGCGATTCGGGCAATATTGTCACATGAATATGAAAAACAAGATCTACCAGTCGCATTCGCGAGTCGGGTTCTGAATGACGCAGAACGAAATTATCCCACAGTCGAGAAAGAGCTGTTAGCTTATCTGTACGGTAGAAAATTCGTTATAAGTATACTGTTAAAGTTAGCCGAAAGTTGCTAGCCGAAAGTGAAAAGTTGATAATGCAGATTGTGTTAGTCCAGCCAAAAGTATAAACAATAGCAATGCAGATTGTCTAAGCCCAGCCGAAAGTAAAAAGTCGATAATGTAGATTATGATAAAAAATTCAAAACTTTGTTCGTAGAAAATATCGGAAAATCAGCAGAATATACAAATATAGAATTATTAGAAAATTTGTATAAAATCAGCCTCTAGAGTGTTATGTCTGGAGATGGATTGCATTGATTTGATTTGTCAACAGCTATCGCAGGAAAAAAATTCAGTTCAAGTTACTGGTAAGAAATCTCGGAAAATTCAATTTTCCAAAAATTATTAGAAAATTTATATAAAATCAGCATCTAGAGTGTTATGTCTGGAGATGGATTTGATTGATGTGATTACTCTATAGCTATCGCAGGAAAAAAATTCAGTTCCAGTTACCCGTGGGAAATCTCGGAAAATTCAAAAAAGTTTCCAGCCGAAAGTCGAATTTTCCGAGATTTCCCACGAAAACTTTAACTGAATTTTTTTCCTGCGATAGCTATTGACAAGTCACATCAATGCAATCCATCTCTAGACATAACACTCTAGAGGCTGATTTTATTCATCCATTTCTTACTTTCGGCTGGAAACTCTTTTGAATTTTCCGAGATTTCCCACGGGAAACTTGAACTAAATTTTTTTGCTGCAATAGCTATTGAGTAATCACATCAATTGAATCCATCTCCAGACATAACACTCTAGAGGCTGATTTTATATGAATTTTCTAATAACTTTTGAAAAATCGAATTTTCCGAGATTTCCCACGGGAAACTTGAACTGAATTTTATTCCTGCGATAGCTATTGACAAGTCACATCAATGCAATCCATCTCCAGACATAACACTCTATTTTATTCATCCATTTCTTACTTTCGGCTGGAAATTTTTTTTTAATTTTCCGAGATTTCCCACGGGAAACCTGTACTGAATTTTTTTCCTGCTATCGCTATTGATAAATCACATCAATGCAATTCATCTCCGGACATAACACTCTAGAGGCTGATTTTATACAAATTTTGGAATGATTTTGGAAAATCGAATTTTCCGAGATTTCCCACGAGAAACTTGAACTGAATTTTTTTTCCTACGATAGCTATTGACAAATCAAATCGACGCAAATCATCTCTTGACATAACACTCTATTTTATTCATTAATTTTTTACTTTCGGCTGGAAACTTTTTTGAATTTACCGAGATTTCCCAAGGGAAACCTGTACTGAATTTTTTCCTGCTACAGCTATTGATAAATTACATCAATGAAATTCATCTCCAGATATAACACTCTAGAGGCTGATTTTATACCAATTTTCAAATAATTTTTGGAAAATCGAATTTTCCGAGATTTCCCACGGGAAACTTGAACTGAATTTTTTTCCTACGATAGCTATTGACAAATCAAATCAATGCAATTCATCTCCATACGTAACACTACAGAGCCTGATACATAAATTTTGTAATAATTTTTGTAAAATCGAATTTTCCGAGATTTCCCACGGGAAACTTGAATTGGATTTTATTCCTGCGATAGCTATTGACAAGTCACATCATAGCAATCCATCTCCAGACATATCACTCTATTTTATTCATTCATTTCTTACTTTCGGCTGGAAACTTTTTTGAATTTTCCGAGATTTCCCACGAGAAACTTGTACTGAATTTTTTGCTGCGATAGCTATTGAGTAATCACATCAATTGAATTCATCTCCAGATATAACACTCTAGAGGCTGATTTTATATAAATTTTGTAATAATTTTTGGAAAATCGAATTTTCCGAGATTTCCCACGGGAAACTTGAACTGAATTTTTTTCCTGCGATAGCTATTGACAAGTCACATCAATGCAATCCATCTCCAGACATAACAATCTAGAGGCTGATTTTATTCATCCATTTCTTACTTTCGGCTGGAAACTTTTTTGAATTTTCTGAGATTTCCTACGAGAAACTTGAACTAAATTTTTTTCCTGCGATAGCTATTGATAAGTCACATCAATGCAATTCATCTCCAGACATAACACTCTTGAGGCTGATTTATTTTCGGCTGGAATGTCAATAACATAATCTGCATTATCGACTTTTCACTTTCGGCTGGAAAATTTCGGGTAACTTTAACAGGGTGATATAAGGACTGATCACCGTCCTTTTATTTGGCTTAATAAAAATCCAAAGACTTTCTCTCGATTAATAAGTTGGTGACTAGAGTTAGTTGAGTATACGTACGATATCGAATATAAACCGTGTAAACTTAATTCTAATGTTGACACGCTTAGTCGTGTTAAGATCAATGAAGATTTAAACACACGGCAACCTACAAATACGATCGCAGCAATTACCCGAGCACAATCGAAACGGACCACACTAGATTTAACAACTGATACATCAGAGAATAATCTAAATCAAACCATTGATAATTCAGACTGTCACAATCAAGTAGAGGGGCAAACAGACACAACCATTCCGCCTACAAATACGGCTCAAAATTTTAGTATGCCAATTCGAAGGTCATTATCAGCTGAAGATGAAATAAACGAAGTTATAAAGGAATTTCATATAACTCCACTTGGTGGACATCATGGATATTCCCGCACAATTAAGAGAATTAAGCAGTATTAAGAAATCCCGAATTTAAACAAACGAATCAGAACATTTATTATATCCTTTATATTAACTTCACTTGCTTGATTGCTTGCTTGAATGTCCTTACGATTGCCTAAAAACTTGTTGAGATAGAAAATTAGAATACTTTTAGAGCACAGTGAATATTTTGTTATTTCGCTTCACTTCGTTCAAACTCACGATTCCACACCCTCTTACAAACAGGTGTTTCTTACAAACAGCTGTTAGCCCTAATCGGTTAGAATATACTTCATTGAAATGGAATCATAAATCGCATAACAATATCCCAAATTAGGTGATAATCAACTCAATTACCAAAAAATACAAAAATTATCATCATCAGCGCTTAGTTTTTGTTGTATTTTAAGTAGATTAAATATTATTCCACTGACGCTCATTAGACAAATCGTTATAATAACACAAATAAGCTTTTACTAATCTTTCTTATTGAAATTGCGATATTACCAGTAAAAAAAAAAAAAAAAATCGGAAAAAAAACTTTTAATGGGATTTGTTATCTTATATAAAATGACATACATACGAATAAAATATAAAATATTACGGTTGTGGGGTATGAGTCGGTTGCATGCAACAATTTTGATCGGGTATCGCGATGTTTTTTTTTTTTTGTTACTACTATATAAACATACAAAAGGATCCAACCTTATAGATAATTTTATTTTTAGTCCGGTACTACTATACCATTTGCGGACATTTATGTTGACATTATCATATTTTACCATCTAATTTATAGTCTTATATGTTAAAATGGAATGCATATTAAAGTTTTAAATGAAAAGCACCATGTAAATGACAATAAATCGATAAATAAATATGATATAGAGAGAGGCGGTCGGTGGGTGTATAAAATACTCAGACAGATTTAATCGTTCTTTAGTGTATGTATATACACGAAATGATAACGATAAATTTTCTTTTATTAAAAAGGTAACACACATAAAAATAAAACAACAAAAAAAACACACATCTCAGGTGCTGTCTAAGTGAAATTTATTTTCTTTATTTCAAAAAGCTTAATTTTATAGTATACCACAACAAATAATATAATAAAAGCTACATAACTCGAGTTACGATATATTAAAAATCTTTGTTTTTTATTTTTCTTTAAATATATAAAAATACCAAGATGCATCTCTACGTCGTCAATTTTATATGATTAGACAAGCGAAGATTTTGAAGAACACACCATTTTTAAGTTAAAAAAATCTAATAAATAGGAAAAAATCTTGTTCACAAGATGCTTTATATTTTGTGTAATTTTAAATCATGTGCGCTTTGTGGGAAACACTATATTATAACTGTTTGTAGATTTGTGTACAGTAGAAGAAAATGGAAAATTTTTATGTTTAAAGCAAATATTGTTCGGAATACAGACAGACTAATGTAATACATAAATCTATGTCAAAAAATAAATTTAATACCATTTTATTGTTTTCTATTGTTTATTGCTTCCCCAGTGCGCCTCATCTCTCAATGGATACGCTCAACATGCTTGTGTAGTAAAATTATTTTTACTTACATTTTCCTCTCCTTGAATATATAATTTAAATGCATGTAAAGTAGAAAAATAAATTTTATAACATTTTTTTTTTTGTGTAACAGTGGAAAATGGGAAAAATATTATTACGTTACAGTATTTTGCTGTTGAATTTTTATAAAAATTAAAGAATGAAAGTTGTAAAAAAATACAATTTGAAATCATAATAAAAATATAAAAATTGCGATTCGTAATGTTTTTCTGTGTAAATCTAATCTGGGGGTGTCAAGTTTTTGACATAAAATGTTAAAATTTTCCATTTCCGTTTGCCATTTTGTTTGGATAATTTTTTCCAAAGTTTTGTTTACTATATGGCTTGTTGGTTTACAAAAAATTACTGGCTGAAAATTTTATGATAAGAGTTAGTGCTATAACTGTTAAAAGTGTTCCGAAGAAACATTTTTTTGTAAGTCTTAAGAATGGCATAAAATTACATTTTGAAATGACCTATCAAGACCAAAGGGCTTTGAGAATTTAAATGGGAGTAATATTTGGGATCGGTACGTATATTTATAAAAATGCAGAATGGAAAAAATCCAGTAGGTTTTAGAAACAATATTTTTGAAAATCCCGTATTTTAAAGTCAAAATAAAAGTCTGAAATCCAGACGTTTGAATTTTTCACCGGATTCCGAGATCTAAAAATTAAATTGAATTTCTCTCACAAGGAATTTGTTCATCTCGTTTAACTTTTTCATAAAACCACAATATTTTGAAGTGATCATCCTGTCTTCTCAAACGAAAAAAATCTCGAGTGGGAGTTAGTCTCGAAAAACAGAAACTCGTAAGAAATCTCGACCCATTAAACGGTTTCGAAATTTCATTTAGCTAGAAAAAAAAAATTCAGAAACAGAAAATCCAGAAACAAAAGTCTAAAAATTCCTGTAATATTGAAAATTTATGAGACAAGCAAAAAAATTTCAAAAAATAAAGTTTTTTAACTATAAAAATTTGTTGAAGCCATCAAAGCCAATTGGCATTGCTTCGTTCTGCGCAAGGGTAACAAGAATTATGTAGCATCCTTTTATTACCAAATTAAAGTTGGTCGTATTTATTAACAATGTAATGGGATCTTCTGGCTATTAAATATGTATTTTCGGGACCTTTTTTGGGGATTTTTTTTTGGTTGAAAATTCGAGGATACCCCTTTGGGATTAAAAACACAAAAAATTCCGAAAAACACAAATTTTATTGCCGGAAGACTCTATTAGATTTGTATTTATTAAATTCGACAAACTACAATTTGATAACCAAAGAATGATAAAAAATTTCTTGCCATCCTTAGGCTGAGAGAACCAGTGCTGCCGCTTTGAGGAATTTTTTTTATTTTAGTATGTGTAAAATTCTCAAATTTCTATGAATGTTAGATTTTTTTAAAATCATCAAAGCGGTTGTTTGGCGCGGCAGCCTCCGTCTTCTAAGGTACAAAACGAAATAAAACAATATTTCAAAACATTTGTTATATTTAAAAAATTTGATTTGTCGGGATTTTTTAATTTTTCGGGATTTTGTAATTCGAAATTTTGTTACCAACCCTGTTGAAAAACGTTCTAATTTCTATTAATATTGGAATTTTGATAAACACCACCATCAGGGACAGCACCATCGCATAGCCAAGGTATACGACGAATTAAAACCACTCTTAAAAATTTTTTTGATATAACAAAGGAAGGGGGCTGCCGCCTCAAACCGTCACTTTACTTTTATAGAAACTAGAATATTTAAAAAAAAATTATGTTTTTGAATAATTATTCACATACGAAAATAGAGAACTCCTCAAAGCCAGGATGACATGAAATTAGGTAGCTTCCTTTTCGTTTCATATTATTGTTTACAAAAATTTAATGTGGCCTTCCTATTTAGTGGGGCACATTATTTTGTATTTGTTTTGAGATTTTTTCGGAATTTTTAATTTCAGGAATGTGACGGTATCCCGAAAAAACCTTTTCATTTGCCTGAAAAAAATCCAGAAATTCTAAAATCCAGAAAAATAGGTAAGTTACAATCCGGAAAGGAAAAATTCCGAAAAAAGTAACTTGGTCCTTGCCCAAGGATGACAGGAAAACGTCAGAAAAAATTTAAAAATATTTACGTTTGTAAAAATATTTACGTGTGTAATTCACATACATAAAAAAGCTCTCCAAAGCCTCTTAGCATTGGTCCCTTTATGACATGAAATTATGTAGATTCCTTTTGTTTTCAAATTGTAGTTAACAAAAATTTAATGGGGTCTTCCTTTTCGATGGGGGAATTTACATTTTATTTTCCGGTAATTTTTTCGGGATTTTGCATTCGGGAATAGAATGGTATCCCTATCGCGAATTGGCTATATTTTAAAAAAAGACGTTTTCGAAAATTTTTTCGGTATGAAGTAATTAACCCCGTTTTGTGTTCCCTGTCAGGCTGTTTCTCAATTCCCATTCTCCATGAAAAACCAAAAAACCTAATTTAATTTGAATAGGTAACTTAAACAAGGACAAATACTAAACACACTCACACGTACTCATACAGCCATATAAACATATATGTGTGTTAATAAGTACACATATACGAATTCACATCCCAAGTACTACTAAGAATTGGTTTAGGTTAGGTTAAAACTCACTAGATGACAGAATAACGGATTTTTTAAATGGGATTACGTATCCAACCCAAAACATTTTTTATTTTGATTTAATTTGGTTTTGCATTGAATTTATTTTGGGGTTTTAGTAAAATTAAGTGTTTAAAATTTTATAATTCATTTTATTCGAATTTAATTTAATTTATGATTTGTGGGGTAATGTGTTTCATGTGATTTTGTGTGAATCACTTAATATATATAATACACATTATATCCGCTCAAAATTAATTAAACGTGACGTAGTGAAATAATCATCATGAAGAAAAAAATGTGTGAATTGAACATGATTAGTAATGTTAAAAATTTGGATATATACTATATGTCAAAAAACAAACCTAAATGGGAAGTTGCTGTCTGTTTATTTTGAATTCAATTGTTCTTGTCCGTCCAGCACATTTATTGAATTACCGAAGTACTATATCAATAAAAAAAATTCCGTTGTTTCACTAAAAAATAAGAATATAATTATCAAATCCTAGATTACTAAAGGCTTATGTTGAAAGATAAAACTTACAAATAAATTATCTAAAAGACAAGCTAAGAGCTGATCATTGTCAGAACGTTATAGTATCAATCTAAATTTAATAGTGCTAAAGGTGATATAAGAAAGAGCAGGGAATTGTTTAATCAATTATTAACCAGAGGGAAGAGACGTACAGAAATTGATGAAATGGTGGTGGATTGATATCGCTAAGATTTTTATTTACTATTTTGTATGGTTCAGAATATAACCAACATTAATAATACGAATAATTTTTACAAAGAACTGATTTACAGCAAATCAGAAGCTTCATCATTTGTTTTCTATGAAACATTCCCTCTTGAATTTTAGAAGTTAGTTCCTCTCTCAAATGTTGTAACTCAACCGAAAACGATATTATTAGCCGCATTTCTTGACATTTGATCTGTTCCAGATCAGATCGTGTCACATGAAACGACACCAAAGTGCGTAAAATAAACAAACACCAAATTTCAATTTTCTGTCTCGTTTCGTTTTGAATCTGCCTCTCATATTTTTTTGTCGCTTCTTTCCCCTACCAAGATTATGATGAAATATGAAGATAAAAAAGACGCAAAGATAAAAAATTATTTAAATTACCGCCCAATCTCCTTGCTTTCCGTATTTACCAAAATATTAAAAAAGTCAAGCTCATCTAAGAATTAGTGAGTTCCTGAGTAAATAGAAAATTCAAAAGTACGGAAAATGCATTACTGGAAGTCACCAACTTTTTATATAGAGATCTTGATCAAAGAAATTTTGTTGTATCGGCTTTTTTAGACCTGAAAAAGACATTTGATATGAAGAATCATATGTGTTATTTGGGAAACTATATTTTGCTGGTTTTCTTGAACTAACACTACAATGGTTCACTTCTTATTTGTTGGATAGAGTACAGCGTGTGGTAATGAAAAACTGTAAAAGCTAAACCAAATTAATTATTGATGGAGTTCCTCAGAGATCCGCCGTCTTAGTGCGTTTGCTGTTTCTAATTTAATAATATTCTATATTTTATGCGAAGTTTAATTCCGAAGTAGTTGCTGTTGCTGATGACCTTGTTTATATGTACTAATAACATCGTATTATTACAACGTGATTTAATTTTATTGAGAAAATCGTGTATAACACTTTCCATGTGCTCGAGTTCGAAAAGTTGTTTTCAAATTGAATGTGTTCAAAGTTTTAAATATCTTGGGCTCACTATAGATTGCTTCAAGAGTTAGAAGTGTCATATTGAGAATCTACGTAATTGAAGGATATCGATAAATCGTAAAATGTATGTATATGCTGAGGGTTGTTTGTCCTATTGGTGTTTTGGAGAATATTTATTTTGTGCATGCGGAGTAGAAGATGTCATCATTTTGCTTGAATTTTACCAGTGATAATTGCCCAGAAGCATATCATAAGGATTATAAGTAATAAACTGAAATTAACAAAATCTTAGTATGAAAGAAAGAAGACTCTTTGTGCTATTGATTGCATTACTGTGTAGGACGTCCTCGAAATTGACCGACAACAGTATTTAAATACTTTTGGTTTACTATTAGGGTTAAAAAAATCAATCGCTCAAATTAGAAACTGAGCCGACACAATTTTGTTTGTACAAGTTTTACAAATTCACTTTCAAATAGAATAAAAAAAAAATCAATCTTACACAAAGCTTTAACATCCAGTTTCTTACATATATTGATTGAAATATTTAATAGCGTCATATTAACTGAACCAAAAACTATTTGATAACAAAGACAAGCCGAAAACTATTCCTAACCCCCATCAAAACCTATAAAATTAGAATAATTCTATTTTTGTATATCCAAATCCCACCCAACAAAAAAAAAGACAAAAAATAATAATAATAATAGAAAAAAGCTATTCCAGATTAGAGATACGAGAGCCACACAAAATTTCAGCTTTCATGTATAAATTGTTTTATCTTAGAATTGACATGGGTTGTAAAATTATTTTATTGTTGTACGAGTGTATTCTACATAGTTATATATAGTTTCTGGATTATATGTTTTGTATATGACTTCTCTTTACATAAAGCACATAACATAATCGTATACATAAACATTATCAGCGTATGCCAATTTTCGGTTCTAGTTCTATGTATGTACAGAGTTTGTTTGAGGTTCTTTTATATATCTATGTATACGTTGTTATCATAAACATAATCAAATAATGATTTATCTAATGTTTTTTAAATGATTTTAAATGAATTAAAATAATTCAAAAAGTTGTTTTTTTATTTGTATTTTTGGTACATATACAGATGAGATAAAATAGGATGATAAAACCAGCATCTAGAAAAACTATTTATAAAATTACATGGAATATAAACGCTAAATTATCATATTTTATGTTTAGAAGGATTTGGAATAATATGTTTATGAATTTGCATACATTTGTATAATTTTATATGTTTTATTATGTATGTTGAATAGGAAATTAGGAAATTAATTTTTTTTTTTTATGTTGGTCAATGTATGTATGCGATTACTCTAAAACCACAATAACAATGATTTGAAAATTTTACAAGAGTAACAAATAATTGTTGAACTACATTTTCATGAATGTATGTACATATATGTACAAATTTCACCTTATAAAATTTTTATGTAGAGGATCTAAAGACAAAATTTTGTTTTTGGTTTAGTTTTATGTCTCCTTGAATCGATTTATATTCTTCTTATTTTTGTGACATCCTAAGTATGTTTGTATGTACTCTGCTAGAATTTTGGATAAACCTAATAAATATCTAAGTTTTACTACTTTGTTACATTCTAACGAACTATTTTATTTATTTTATTCATTTATTCATTTGGAACTAAAGAATTTTCAATTATACTTAAGATATAATAAAATATGTGGCTCTTAACCGATGTTCCACGGAACGTTCGTGTTCCACCAACATTGATTTTGGATGCATCGAAAATTTAAAAAAAAAAAAAATTAATTTTGTTTCAAAATCGGTTACTTGTTAGGTTAAATCAAATGGTTTTAATTCATCTAGATCCTATGTATTGTAAACATTTATTAAATAATTATTTTTAAAGATTTGTTATGCTGATCCATAGATGGCAGTAAAGTTAGAGTCAAGCTTAATAGAAAGAATGCAATTTAACTTATGTGGACTGTATAGTTTTACGGATTTTTGGCCTCTAAATCTTTTGAATATTGGTACAGCGAAATCTGTTCTTACTTGTAGAAACGATAAATGGGGCTGACTTAACTATAAAACACTGTATACATTTTCTGATTACTTCTCTAATTTACTTCTCTAATGGCATGCTTCATTTCGAATATCATAATGGAATTCTGTATTCCCTCCGACCCGCATTATTCCCTTGTCAGCGATAAACGAATTTAAACATTTAAACAAGGGCCCTTGATTGGTTCCCTGGTTTAATTGCTCCAATGTCTTCCATTGTGTTTTTTTAAGTATAGTTTTACAGCACAAATTGACCGTTTCGACTTTCAAAGGTACCTTTCGCTTTGTGATGTTACTTATATTGTGAGTAAACCTTTGCACCATTGCGGTTATCTTAATCAATTTTCTGAAAGAGGAAAGCTTGTTAATTAATTCATTGACAGCAAATGAGTTTTATGACAATTGTAGCACAGTTCGCTGGATTGGCATTCGTCGAATTATTATGCCAACCGACCCTATTAATATTACCAGTTTCTGAGACGTTGTATTTTCTACAAATGTTTGCCACCGAATAGGAACATCTGATAACTAGTCTGTTAGTTGGCGCATATAGACCACAGCCGGGCAAGCCCGCTCACTTGCATCACAAAATCCATGAAGCTCAATATTATCGATTGGTATGTACAGCCATCTCAGTATTATCTCTTCTGCCAGTCGATGCATCTATTCTCTTATGTTTACCCAAGATTTGTCCCAATCTAATGATATCATTCAAGTAAAAGTTAAGAAAAAGGAAGGATGACATGTAGGTACCTTACCCTCTTCACGTACAGTTTCCAAAAGCATTTAAAATCTCCGAACGAGTAATTTTCGAGACACCAGATACAGACGTCTTCTAGACATTCGGACAATCATACATCCAAACATCCAGACATCCAGACAGACGAAAGGACATTTTTTTTCCTTTTTCAGACTCAGGGACTTCAAAATGTCGAGAAAAGTGGTTTGGGCCCAACTAAGTTTTTCGTTATTTTTGACAGGATTTCAATACTACGATCTTTTTAGACAGAAGTAATTGTTATCTACAGGCGAATTCTTAATTTTAATAGTTTTCATTTGTTTCGTCAAATAGCTAATACCATAGTTGGGTATATAAATCACGTTAAAAAATTAACAACCGAAAAATTCAGTAACTAAAAATGTCTTTAAATTCAGTCATCCAATTTTAAAATTTGGTTGATAAACTTCTCGAAATGCTGCAATAATTCGAAATGTTATAAAGAGAATTGTGGTAGTGGTAATAATGTTTTTTTAAGCCTTGATATACTGAATTAATCAATGTATACTTTGTACTTCCCAATAACGACCATGTTACATAAACATACACATATGCATAAAATCATTTTTACAAAGAGTTAAACATTTAGTCAATCACAAAAAGCTTATTTATGTAAATTGTAACTGTTAAAGCTTCATCTAACTATCTTAATTTTTATAATGTAAATTACTGTAATAATATTTGAAATAATGCACGAAATTGAATACAATGGCATACATAACATATAGCCACAGGTTAAGCACATGTCAGAGTTACAGCACAAGTCAAGCTTCAAGAAGTCTATAAAATAAGGTAAGCTATACAAGAATAAAACCACTTAGTTATTTTTATATGTCATTTAACGAAAGAAACTGTTCCTTGTAGTAACAATAAATTTTACTTTCGTTTACGTTATTAAAATAAAGTTTAGTAATCAGGAAAAATTTTTACCTTGAAAGTTTTGGACATTTATCCGGTCGGCTAATCTATTATTCTGTCTGTCAGTCTGTCGGCCAGTCCATCTGATAATCAGTCACTAGTGTAAAGTACATAAAAATAACTGAAAAGTATAGCTACAAACAAAAGGTAAGTGGCGTTTACACAAAGAATTTCTCCTACAAAATGACTACAACAATGGTTTAGCTTCAGTATTGGCGAAAAAAAGCCATTTAGGTGAAACTCGATTTAAAATATTAAGAAAAATGAACGCAAATATTAAACATTTTATTAAAAATTACCTTGAATGAGTATAAAGCGCAAAAAACTCTTCAATTTTTCAACAAGCTGCTAGTGTGCTATAAAATGACATAAAATTACAAAAGGGTCATTATATTATGTACTTAGATTTGAATTTGAATCAGATGTGTGATGAATAATAAAAATGTTCTCATTAATTCTGTGGCAACAAGGCACAACGTGATAACTCGTATTATTGCGAAAATGAGTTAACAGTTTCGTTAGATAAAGAGGTATATTTCAGTTTTTAAAATTATTTTCTACAATATTTAATAACGAAGTTATTTGACATTGAAAAACGGAATATTTCGTTTTGACTCTAATTTGCTTTTGGAAAAACGGAATCACTTAGTTTTATTTTCAATAAAAATATTAAAATTCAAAGAATTGATATACCAAAAACCAACTCAGGTAAAAAATTAGTCGAGTTACAACATTAAATTTTGTTTAGTGAGAATAACATTTGTGTAAAACAGATATAACACAAACAATATCATTATTCCAAACTGGAGTGCGTATGTTTTTGTGAAATAACCTAAGCTATATAATTGACATATGTGAAGTGTATCCGTTTACCGAGATAAACATATGTATAAATTATTTTATAAATCACCACAATTATATTGCTTTGCTAGTGTAAGTATTATTGTTTAATTGGTACGATATGAATTGTTTATTTTTAAAAATAGTAATGAGGTTGTATTTTGCTGTTAATTTAGAGCTACCCAAGTAATTAATCAATTGGAATGTCTTCAAGGTCTGTCCGAATGCTTGAAATGGCTAAAGCTAAATGTGGTTCTGCTTAACCGACTGCCAATCAAGTATCAGGATTAAAAATTAACCAACGCAAAATCCGATGTTATATGATGGTAAATTTAATCGGAGTGAAATGGAAACCCAGTCACACGTGGAACCAGTTTTAGAACCTGGAACATCTGGCTTAGTGGAATGCATTTTTGTAAACGATGGAATATGTTATACAGAAGCACCTGCGTGTCCGTTTGCAAATGAAGTAACAACATTAAAAATTAAGCCGACGCAAACTCCGACGTTTTGTGATGGTAAATTTAATCAGAGTAAAATGGAAACCCTGTCACACATGGAACCTTTTTTAGAACCTGGAACATCTGGCTTAGTGGAATGCAATTTTAAGAACGGTGTAATATGTAAATTGATGTATCTTCGTCAAAAATAGATCCTTTCGAAAATTTAGCGATAGTGATAAAGATCCCGATTTTGTGCCGTTCGATAAAGAGTATGAAGACATGGACAGTAATACATATTGCGTAATGGCCGCAGAAATCGAACGAAATCTATTAGAGGAAAATAATCTAAATTTACACTCAACAACATTACCACGTAAAATGGGAGACAGAAAAGATTGCCAACTTAAACGGAACTTCGGAAAAAAATATATAACTGCTAAAGATAATGTCAGGCCTGACCGTATTTGTGTGGCGTTAAGAAATTGTCGAAAGAAATCCAGCCAACGTATAACTTTTGAAGCGCAAAAAATTATATCCGATCAATATTGGCACTTTAGAGTTTTGACCAATATTCAGAACTTTTCGATTTTAACATTTTAAGGGATCTTTTTTTTAAGAGTCGTATTCGAAATAATAATTTGTAACAAATATATACAAATTATTGGTATTGTAACCTAGTTACAATGCTATTTGTTAGTGCTGGTAATAAATAAATAAATAACCTTCGTTTGGTATATGTGGCTGGTTTAATAGAATTAAAACCTGCTCCTACTCAGTCAATATACTTATGTGGAGAAAAGATTGTCGTTTGCAAAATTTGTATAAAGAGTACTCTCGGTGAAACAGATCGCTTTATTAATACCGTTATTGTTCTCCTGGAGCAGTCACCAGTTTGGATCATCGTGGTAATAAAAACATCACGAAATAAGCTTCCTGAAGATAAAATAAATAAAGTACGGGCTCGTATTAATGCATTTCCCGCCTAGGAGAGTCACTACACTCGACGTGACACATCAAGAAAATATCTCCATGGTGATTTGACAATTTATAAAATGCACAAGTTGTATTCTGAAGCACACGAACATCCGGTTTACTAACAAAATATAATTAATTGTTTAGCAAATCAAATCTAACATTTAACAAGCCAAAGACAAATACATGCAATACCTGCGAAATGATAAAATTAAAATTTAAAATTGCTGAAAATGGTGACGAAAAGCAAATTTTATTAAAGGAAGAGCAAAACCATCATTCAGACGCTGATAACGCTTATAAAGCAAAAGAGTTTTATAAAAATTACTGCAAAAACATAGATTCTGCAAGAATTTATACGTTCGATTTGTAACAGTGCTTGCCAACTCCGTGTTTGCAAACATCTGTATCCTTTAACACGCGTTCCTTATGGACATACAATTTGACAGTACATGATTGTATTTCCAATGAATCCTTATGCTATATGTGGCATGAAGAACCGGCTAAACGTGGTGGAAATGAAATTGCATTCTGCTTGTTCAGACATTTAAAGTCATTTCCATCGTGTGTAATGAAAGTAATATACTACAGTGACTCATGCCCCGGTCAAAACAAGAACAGTTTTCTTAGAACAATGTTCCTTTGTTTTCTTCAGTGGCAAGAAGATGTTGATGTCATCGACCATAAATTTTTAACAGTTGGCCACACGTACATGGAGTATGATACAGACCATGCCACCATTGACAAACAAAAAAAAAAGAACCGGCATTAAATTTCACCATCCGCGAGATTGGTATATGTTTATTCAGTGACCCAGGAGGATTTTTTTAAATTTTTCTCAGCTGGCAAAATCTTTAGGTAATTCATTTTAATTTTTTTGTGTTTTTTTCTAATGTTTTACTATTTTTTAATTTTCAGAAGGAGACGCATTTTCATGGCATAGAGTTAGATGGCTACGTTTTTCGAAAGAATTCGGTAATATTTTGTATAAGACTTCGTTAAATGAACAGAAACCTTTCAAAATTTTAAATATAAAGAAGCGGGGAATCAACTTAATTTTAGAATCTTAGATAAAAATATCCTACGATGCACCAAATAAAATTAGCACATATATGCCATTGCATATATAGATTTTCTAAAACGATTTTCTGATTGATAAAATGTAATAAATCTACATATTTTATAATTTATTCTAGTTTTTCATTTAGTAAAACAGCACAATTTAAATAATCTTGTTATATTTTTAATTTCAATTTTGGTAAACCGTTATAATTGGGTTATTTGAGCTTTTCTTGGCATATTTTCAATATAGGTAAAATTTGAATATACTGGAGCAAAGCTAACAATATGAAACAATCATTTCTAGCATAAATCTACTTTAATAGTTAATCTATTTTTTTAAAAGTAAAATTTAACCTTAAAAACATTCTACTGAAAAAGTCAGAAAAACGAGTTATTACGTTTCGCCTTATTGCCACAGAATTACAACAATCAACCATTTTGATAATAACAACATACCCTGAGGAGAAGTATGTCGATTGCTACATCCCACAAATTAAAACTTATATTTAGACATAGAAATATCGAGTTCCAGTACATTTTAAAAAGTAAATTGTTGTTCGTATTTTACCTACTTCCAAATTTAAATTAATACTACTATAAATCAGAATTAATTAATTTTTTAACTAATTTCATTCTTCTCTTACTAGTTAAACGGACTACTCGCGTACTGTTCCTAGTAGTGGCATTAATAAATTTGTTACGATTGGATGTTGCGTGTGTACATTAAGAGTGTTACCAATTTTTCTTTTAAACGACATTAAAGCCTTTGGTAAAAAACCGTAAAAAAAAGGATAATTTTTATGTCTAAAAGTAATGTGGATCCTAATCTATGTATGTTGTAAAAAATGTATTAAGTATAATTTCTTCTATTTCAAAATGGCCGTAAATTTTTTTTTTTATTTTCGCCAAAACCTTTCTTTTTGTCTTTTGTGTTATCAATAATTCTATAAACATAACGAAAAATAGATTGGTTTACTTTATCTTGTCTTACAAAATTCGTTTGACTCTCTTCTTGTTTGCACACAATGATATTTAAAACGTAGACCTACATATTTAGTAAACAAGCCCAACATAGTTTTTGTTATGTATAAGAAAATTAAATGACAAAACATAAAAATTTTGGTGGACATTTTCGAAATATCTTTCCTCCTGTTTCCTACAAAACAACATCAACAACAACTCTTAATATTCTTGTATGGATGCAAAATCTGGAAAATCACAAAGACATGAGATAACCACGATGTTAATAGGTATACCTATAAAACGGGTACTGAGTATGTCGAAGGTGACAGGACACAATTATCAACGAAGATTTATGGGAATGTGTAAGAAGACAAAATCACCAATCAGTGAGGTAAATGGCGCCTGACATCTTTAAGTTATAAGGATTTGCTTATAACATAACGATCTAATTTGTAAACGTTATATAAAAGATAAGTTCACGGAATTTCGGTAGTACGTCCGCTGAAATCATTTTGAGCTAGGACAGTCAACAAAATGTTCAAAATTAATGGGTTTGCGTAGCTTCGATCAAGAATGTTTCTTGAAACTACCGCCGGTTTACATTTGAAAAAGGTCGAAACTTTATGACAGAACAAAAGATTAAAAGAAAACTATAATCCATTATGAAGGGATCCCATTTGAAACGCGATGTTTCAAAACCCGATACGGCAAAAAACGCGTTATGGTACAAAACGCGATATTTCAAAACGCGATATGGTACAAAATGCGATATAGTACAAAACGCGATAATTCAAAACGCATATCTTAGTTCTATCGTACATGTTCAATTTCATCATAAAATTGAAAACAATTTAACAATTTTAAAATATCGCGTTTTATACCACATCACGTTTTGAAATATCGCGTTTTGAAATATCGCATTTTGTAACATATCGCCTTTTGTACAATATCGCGTTTTTAAATACTGCGTTTTTAGATATGGAGTTATTATCACGTTTTGAAATATCGCGTTTTTTCTTTATTTCGTTTTGTCATATCGCGTTTTGAAATATCGCGTTTTGAAATATTGCGTTTCGAGTGGATCCCATTATTTTACTTATTTATTTATTTAAATCCTAAAACCAGAGTACAAAAAACACACTTATTTTTGAAAAACATCAATCTGAGTACAAACTTTTGAGCAATCACCAAAGGCCGGACTGATTCGTAGTACGGTACCGCCCCAGCAGCAAATACCATAGCGCAATCTGGACTCAATTAAGGCATGATAAAAAATTTTTAGAACCGAAAAAGAACAGTTAGAACGCAATAGTTACATTTTCCTAATACCAGAATGTAGTGAATTATTTAGGCCAGAGATATGGCACTTCCAATCCAAACGGCTATCTACGATTAACCCCAAATATTTAATGTTATTCACGGAATCAATCGTCAAACAATTAGCCAGGCAATTACCACTCTTAGTACAACGACAGTCGTCATAAATTAAGTCTCGATTGAAAGCACACAACTCATTTAAATTAAACAACATTGCTTTAGTTTTCGGACTTAATACCAATTTATGCACAGCGGACCACTGACTTAATAAACTTAAGTCAAAATTAATTTCAAATGTAATTGTGGAATAATTAGAACTATTGTACACAAAAGCCATATCGTCAGCAAAAGCCACCACTTTACCCTTAAAATTTTGAGTGAAACCCGAATTAATATAAATCAAAAATAAAATCGGGCCAAGTACTGAACCCTGTGGGATACCGGCTTCCAGAACCAATGCTCCATTAACACAAACGCCACAACGAATATTTTGTAAAAAATTATAAACACAACCACGAAAACCGATATTCCAAAATTTATTCAAAACAACGTTATGATTCACCATATCAAATGCTTTTGAAATATCGTCAAATAAAGCAGCTACCATTTTAGAATTATTAAGACCCTCATGAAGTGGATTTAGCAGTTCGATCAGAGCATCTTCAGTCCCTAAATTACACCTAAAACCAAATTGACACTTACTAAAAAAGTTCGATCCATCCGAATAGCGGGATTACTGCACCAACTTTAAGTGACTCAGGGAAAATGCCTTTAGTGATACTTCGATTAAAGAGAATGCATAAAATATCAACAATGTTAAAGATAATTTTTTAAATAAACAATTACTAAAAACAAACATGTCTGCATAGTGTTTATCTCTAAGTGAATTGATAATGTGAAATATCTCTGTAAGTGGACAGTGCCGGAAAAAAACTGCTGCTAGATGATTCATCTAAACTTACAGTAACATCGGTTAGTCGCTAGCTGTCGGGAAGCTCCTTACGAGTTGTTGATACAACATTGCCAAAATATGAATTAAAACAATTAGCTACGTATATCCCCTGCAGAGGCGAAACGATTATTATGTTCATCAACTATTTCAAATATATTGCAAGATATATTGTCACTGGAGGTATCTTTATTTAGAATTTCATTAATTAATGACCATTGTTGTTTAACGTTACCGGTAACCATTTGAAATCAACCCAAATAATACTTTTATTTAGCCTCAAATATTTCCTTTTTTAATTGTTTTGACATCTGACGAAGAAAGCTTGATAAGTCCAAATTACTGGGATTTTTTTTAAGTTTTCTACTAAGCTTATTTTTCTTATTGATTTTATAAAGAAGGGAATTGTTCATCCACGGTTTAAGCTTGAAAGTATTTTTATTCGATTTACCTACGTATTTACATTGGTCAACGTAACTAGAGAGCGTAATGGTAAACAAATCGAAAGCTGCAGAAATATTGTTCAAGTAACAATAATTGGTTTAGACAGTCAAAGTTAATCAGAAACTTCATATCTGTATTAATTTTATTATTAGATTGATCTTTGTTACTACTCTTAAAAGACAAGTCAATAAAAATGGCACAATGGTCCGTGATACGTAAATCCTCAACTATAGACTAAATTGCAAAATTAGAGCATCGATAGAAAACATGATCAATGCAAGAAGAAGAAACACTACAAATCCTGGTCGGCACATTTACATCACAGAATAATCCATGGCTGGACATTAAAAATTTATACTCATCAACTAGTCATTATAAAGATTTAAGGAGATGCAGGATTAAACATTACACAAGGCTGGTGGAAAACAAACGCAAGTAGCTTTTTAACCGAAAATTAACAGTTTTTAAGGTTGGCCTAGTTAAATCTAGTGGAGATACATGATCTTGAGGTTAAGCGATTATAAAATGATAAATTTAGCCCAATTCATAAGAGTTCTCAGCATATAGCACGCGATGGGTTTAAAAAGCAAATAATGTCCGTACAAAAAGTATAGGGAGCAGTCAAAAAATGTTTTAATTGTATCAGGACATTCAGAATATATTGATCAAGTTCCTAATTTTATCATCTTCTCTAAAAACTGTTGATTTGAATTGCTTCTCTTTTTGTAAATAAGGTACAACTAAACTATTCTTCACCATTGCGTTTACATCATTGGCCTTACGTCTAATGTTATCTTCGCTTAGAATCTGTGTCGCTCCGAATCGTAAAATTTATTTCAATTGGAATGCTTCCCCAACTATATACATTATAGCAAGATCATCTGTAGCGCGAAGAGAATTATGTACATAATTTATCCGATTTGTCCGTAGATAGATCCAAATCGGTTTTCTATTGTAGTTGCGCGGTAAAATCTATACAATGCTAATCGCGAAATATTAAATAACAAACGAAACGAAATCCTTTAGCAGGGCTGCCTCTATTATAACAAATCTATAAACAAACTATACGTTGATAGATCGCTCATGCTGATATCGTTCAACTTTCTAAAATTGTTGAAGCACGATAAATTATCTGAAATCATATTCCGTCTTTGGAAGTATGGATTTTTTTATTTTTGTAAAATCACTTAGTCAAAAAAAAAAAACGTTGGAATATTTTGAACCAAAAAAGGCTTCGTTTTTTACAATGGATAAAGTTTTCCTATCAACATTAAATCATTATAATTTATAAAAAAACACACATATGCATAATATTATGAACGACAAACTATAACAAAAATATGTAAATTCATCATTCTCAAATGTCACAAGAAAATTTTACAATAAAGCAAACAATTTTTAACATTTTGTTTTAAAAAATTAAAAAAAAAATTTTTTTGTGTTATTTAAATTTATTTTTCAGTTCAGCTATTAAAATTTATTAAAATTTAATATATTACAAAAAAGCAAAAAATCTACATGCAAAAATGAAAATTTATAAATAAATAACAAGCTGGAAAATATTAAATCCATACACAGTATAGTACGAACACACATTGTGTGTGAATACATGGAAAATTGTTTAAAAATTATACAATTTACAAATATACAACATTTTTTTTTTGTTTTGTTTTATTTATGATAAATTTAACACAACAACACAATGTTAAAATGGGTATACAGAACGGATTAGGGTGTGCCATTTCAAGGATTTTCCGTATATACGTTTACACAATTACACCAAAAAAATAGTTCCCACAATCATTCATTACCGTGACAATTTCTCACTAAAATGTGTATGTGTACTATACGAATGTCATTCTACGTAAATTTATATAAATACGGTTTTTGCCATTTGGCTTGCAACAAGATAACAATAACAACAACAACAACATCAACAAAACAACATAAATATATTTTCCACATTATATAATTGTCAGTGAATATTAACCAGACATTTGTTAAAAACAGACTATGTACACGGCTGTTTGTGTATATTATATACACAATTTTCCAACTATCATCATATAACAAGTTGGAAAACAAAATAAAATAAAATTTGAAAATGCTATCTACATACAAAAACAAAAAAAAAACTTTTGTGTTATACAACGCAACCAAAGTGTTGCAAAAATATTTTTGCTTCTGCGAGTAACAAATTTTATTTGTTTATTTGAACATCATATACATACATTATATTTATATGTATGTATGTATATCTATAACAATGAAAATTTTTCGGGGGGAAATGTAACACATACTCACAAATTCACAACAACAACAACAACAACAACAAACAAAAACGGAATTACTCAGCACTTTTTTCGCATATGGTATACCATCAACAATAACGAAAAACTAAACGAAAGTGTTTTTTTTTTTTACATATAACATCCTTATACACACAATCAACTATATATTATTACCACTTTGCAATTCAAGAAGCTTAATTGATGGCATAAAAACATGTTGATTGAAGGAAAATGCTTTTTGTAGATGGAAAATTGAAAAAAAAAAAAAAGAAGATTCAATTATTGTATTTTATTTTTTCTTGTAATGACGGTGGGAAATTTATGGTTTTCCGACATGACATTGTGCTAAGTAATGCGAGAAGATATGATGTTAACCGAGCATATCGATCGACATAGGAATGAGAAGAATGTAGAGAAGGGCATTAAATTATTTTGCATGATTTGTTTGTTCAAAAATTTCAAAAACTTTAAAAAAAAATATTTCGAATAAGCAAGTCGTCTAGGTAAGCAAAGACTTGAGTGTGTAGTTCATGGGGTATGACACGATGCATCAATCGACACATTGTTTGAGGGGCGTTGCAAAATCCGAAAGGCATCACTGTAAACTGATAAAGCGGTTTACCGGGGACAGTAAAGGCTGTCTTATCCCTTGACCCCTCATCTAATGGTAATTGCCAAAACGCGTCTTTCAAATCCAGGCTTGAGATAAACCTGGTTTTTGCAAGACGGCCTAGCAATCCGTCGATGAGTGGCAAGGAATAAGCATCCTTCACTGTTGCCTCGTTGATCTTACGCGCATCCAAGCACAATCGGACTCTGCCACTAGCCTTCCTCACAAGTGCAATAGGAGAACTCCAAGAACTGCAACTGTCCTCAATGATGCCTAGAGACAGCATTCGATCCAGTTCCTTATTAATCTCGCCCTGCATAGCGGGAGACACAGAGTAGTACCTTTGTTTAATCGCCTTAGTGTCCCTAACATTAATAGTATGCTTAACCAGAGTGGTTCTTCCAAGACCCAAAACAGTTGAGGATGGAAATTGTTGCACTACCAGATCTAGTTTCTGATGTTGTGTTGCATTCAAACTATGCTGTTTCAAAAGGCTACTCTGTGATATACCGCCTTAAGATAATTCGCTAATTTCTAAATTCAAAGAGCTTTCTAAATTTTGATTTTGATCATTATTAGTTGGTAACGTGGGAAATGAAATAAGTATCCCAAATGTACGCCAAACATACATCCCTAAGTAGATAGTAGGTTGGCTCAGATTTGGTGCTAAGTGAAGCAACATCGAATGGGTTTGCCCTGCAAAGGATACTGTAACAAATATGAAACCGATAATGGTTTCGGCATGCCCATTGGCAGTTCGAACTATTGAGGGAAAATTGCGAAATTGTATGCCGGGTTGAAAAAGAAATTCTTCACATCCTTTTCCAAGTAAAGAAATACTAGTTCCGCTATCCAGTAATCCATTAATTGTTTTGTCAAAAACAAAAATTTCAGCGTACGGTCTCGCATCGGTTTAATCGGTGATTAACGAGGCCTCTATGTTTGATTTAATTGTTTTCCGACGTTGCCAATATCGAATATTGCGGTTAGTCCTAAATGTGAGATTATTTTATGGGTAATTGACTTATTAGGTAAGTTTGACATATTTGGTTCGTAAATCATTTGTTCGAACTTTGCAGACGGCGAAAGAATTCCAGGTCTGTGTTGGTACAAATCTCTTCCGTCTTTGGTTTTAACTGGGGGGTCTTCGGAAATCTGGCTCCGCAGGTCGAGTTTCCCAGATTTTGCTTGCATTTTAGGCAATATGGTTTTATTACCATGGGTTCTGCACTCGAAACGGAATCGGTGACTCAGTGGTAATGGACAATTCTTGAAAAAGTGGTCTCATTTTGAGCAATTCCAACAAGGACCATTGATATTTGCAAACGTCGCATTCGCTAAATGATTTGATTGCTTTTGAAAAGTGGTTGATCAACTTATCTTGAAGACCGGCTCTCATATTATCACGCATGATCATCATAAGCTCCGAATCCGATAATGGTTTTCCTAGTGGCATCGATATTGAAAGCATATCATTATAAAAATCATAAAAACCCTCACGCGGTTTTTGTTTACGACACTCTAATTGAAAACGAATTTCCATATCTGACCTTCGATCTTGAAATCGTTTAATCAGAGCGGCTTTCAAGGTTGACTATGTTAAATCTTTGGTTCTTTCAATTAGCAGCCAGTACCAGTCAGCAGCTAACCCTTTCAGAACGTAGCTGAACTCGTTTATTAACCGACTTTCCGGAATTTTCTCAGCCATTGCTAAATAACCTCTGAATTGGAATTCTTGTCGGTGATCCGTCAAATGAAATGTTCCCTTTGATAGGAGACTTGCTAGCAAAAGGTGGCATTACGTTATATAACACAATTTGTGGTGGTGGAAAACGTGGATTATAAAAAACCGGAGCGGGTATTGAATTGTGCTGCATGTAGATAGGGGCGTGACCTAATTGCACAGGCTCGTTAATAATTTCATTTTGACCCTGTGGATGGTTTATATTATGGTTTCCTAAATTTCGGGACTAATTATTAACCTGAGTGCTGCTCACTGCCTCATCATTGTTGCTAGATGGCCTGGGTCGATCTTTTGACAACGTATCACCGTGACCAGATTTTGGTGAACTGTGCGAAGAAATCGAATGCTGTGACTGTGTAATAATAGCACAATTTGATTTAAAAACCGCGATTTCTTTAATACCTGAATTTGATGGAACAAGAGAAAACCTTCATACATTTGTGCGATGTTGTGAAATTATATTAGAACCATTTATTCCTTCGAAGCTTTCTGGTAAAGCTTATGATATTGTTCGCTATAAAACATTTAAAACTTGGACAGATCTAAAATCAACTTTGAAAAATAGATTTGGTGAAATTAGGGCGCTTGAGAATATACAAATGGAACTAATTTCGGTGTATCAATTAAAAATTGAAGATGTGCGTTCATTTGCTTCAAAAGTTGAGAAGTTACGTTCACAACAAAATGAATCGTGCATTGAATCACAGGGTTCAGCCTTAGCAGACCTCATTGAAAAATTGAATTCAAAAACTGCAATTAAAGCGTTTCAAGAAGGGTTGATCGATCCAATTAAATTAATTCTTAAGGCTTGTAGATTCGAAAAACTTCAAGATTCTATATCAAAGGCAGTTGAAGAAGAAATATCAATTTCCAATTCGTCTATTGTAAATCAGCCTTCTACTTCACAAATAATATGTTCTAATTGTGGTAATCCAGGTCATTTATTTCGAAATTGTAACTTAAAAAAAGGTTCTCAATATGCATCTAATATTATTCAACCTTTTCCACCAAATTATTCACCCAGTTTTCGAAAAAATCCCAAACAAATAAATCATTTTCAATTAACATGTGTCTATTGTAGAAAAGCTGGGCACCATATAAGACAATGTTTCAGAAAGAAAGCTGCTGATCAACGAAGTGAAACTTATAACCAATCATCAAACATCCAATCAGCGAATGCTAAGGAGAACTAAGAATGATCCTCGCAGACATTAAACAGCACTCCCTGCCGGATCCAAACCAAACAATAAAGGAGTGTTTCACATCTCGTAATCAACTTAAGCTACAACAACCAGCTATTAACAGTGCGAATGTCGAAAATCAATCAACACGTCTTGAATCATTGGAATTATGATTCGTATTTGTTTCAAATAATTCATATAATAAAATTTATGTCACTCTATGTCTCGATGTAACTGGTCTTAATCAACAGAAATTTCTTGTGGACCCAGGAGCTGACGTTAATGTGATCAAGGAATCGAAACTTTCCAACATCATTAATACAAATTCAAAAATTTTAAATATTAAAGGCATAACTACAGAAGAAATAAAGACACTTGGAAGCTGTAAGGCCGAAATCCAATTTTTTAATATTCCAAATATTGACACGAATTCTATATTGTAGATAATAATTTTCCAATTCCATGTAGCGGAATCTTGGGCAAGGATTTCCTTAATGAAAACAATTGCATAATCGATTTCTCGATGATTATATTTTAGATCTTATACAATTAGCTGAATCAATCGTAGTAGGACCTCGTTCCGAACAAATTCCAAAAATTTCAATCTAAATCGAAGATGATACAGAATTTATTCACTGTTCTAAAGAAATAAAGCCAGGAGTATTTATTGGTAGTTCAATTGTTCGCCCTCGAAATAATACAATTTTTATTGCGATAATAAATACGAATGATTACCCAGTTACTGTCATCCCAACAGATTTAAATTTTGAAAAATTATCCGAATATGAGATTTTCAATTTAACTTCATGGAACAATGTAGTAGAAGATAGGTTTAAATTGTTAGCTTCTCAAATCGATCTTTCCGATTTAAACGAACACGAATCTTCATAAATTTTAGCTTTATGCTACTTCGCATGAAATACCATTATTACGAAACTCTGTGTCGATATACCAAAAACATTATAGGTTACCTGAAACCATTAAAGGCGAAATACACAAACAAGTCAAAGAAATGCTCGATAACAATATAATAGAAGAACGTGACAGTCCGTTGAACTTTCTGTTGTTAGCCGTTCCTAAGAAATCACCAGATGAATCTAAAAGAGAGGAGATGGAGAGTAGTTGTTGACTTCCGCCACCTCAATGACATTATCGTTGATAGAGTTTTTCCAATGCCGAATATAAATGAAATTCTGGATCAGTTAGGTAGAGCAACATATTTTAGTACTTTGGATTTGAACAATGGTTATCACCAAGTATTACTTAACGAGACTGACAAACCTAAAACTGCTGTCAGCACATCGTATGGTCATTACCAATTTAGACGAATGCCCTTTGGTTTGAAGGGAGCCCCTGCCACATTTCAGCATATGATGAATAAAGTCCTTAGTGGAATAAACGGAGTGAAATATTTTGTTTATATGGATGACATTGTCGTCTATGGGATTTATTTATTTGATCATAATCAAAAATTAGAAGAAATACTAACTTGCTTACGACTAAATACATTAAAATTAAACTCTCGAAAATGTCGACTTTTGCAAACAGAAATAGCTTATTTGGGTCACATTGATAGTCAAAATAGTGTCTCAGCAGATCCTAAGAAAATGGACGTAATAGATAAATATATCCGATACCCAAAACTACAACTGAATTTATATCTTTTCTTGGGCTTATCGGCTATTACCGCAAATTTATTAAAAACTTCTCTAAGATTGCTCAACCATTGACTAACTTACTTAAAAAAGATATTCATTACGATTGGACACCTTTCTGTGATGAAGCTTTTAATCTATTAAAATCTTATAATAAAAGAACCTATTCTTCAATTCCCAGATTTTCTAAAAGAGTTTATAGTAACTTGCGACGTAAGTCAATTAGCAATTGGCGCAGTGTTATCGCAACAGTTCAATTTACTAGATCTTCCTATTTCATTCGCCAGTCGAACTCTTTTTAAAGCCAAAATCAATTATTCAGTTATTGAAAAGGAGTTATTGGCTATGTTATGGGCAATATTATTTAAAGTTATGGAAGAAAATTTAAAGTTATAACTGACCACAAGCTTTAGTTGGCTTAAAACCCTGAATAATGCATCATGTCGCTTAATGCGATCGAAGCTCAAATTAGAAGAATTTCACTTCGAAGTTATTCATAAAGCTGGAGCTCTAAATAAAAATGCCGGTGCTCTCAGCCGCTCTAACAATATAGAAGAACCTTCAAATTCAAAATATAATCCTGAAGACTACTGCATCAATAATCTTGAATCCTTTAACTCCGAGACATTCTTTGAAAAGAATTCCTTAAGCAATAATATTCATGATTATTCATATTTAGATCCTTCTTACTCTACACTTGAAGAGCAAGATTTAAGTGTAAATTCCTATTGTGAAAACAGCGCAATACATTTTAATTCTGATCTAATTAATGTGATAACGCGATCGCAAACTAAGAAGTTACCATCAGTGTACCCAGTGACAGTGACAGTGAAATATCATGTTCAGAATCATTACAAAACCCCGTTATAGGGATCACATAATCAGAATTGAGTCAGTATGAAAATCTTTTCTCATTTTTTATGCAAGGAAAACAAATCGGTTTGAGAACCGATTACCTTGGTAGGAAAATATTAGGAATCTACCTACATATGTTGAAAGATATTATTTCTTGAAAATTGTATGATAGAACTGCAAATCTTCGAAAGCGTACTCTTGAACAAATGATGGACAACCAATTATGCCAATCTTTTGAGTTTTTGTTAAACAAAATCCATCGTTGAAATTGGGTGCAACATGCTGTATATGTTGTCTTTTATTTATATCACTGACCCCTAGAAAGGACCATGTGACATTTAACCAACAAGGCTCATACTATAGAGATCCCAAAAATCATAGTCAAACTTCAATCTTCTAGCTTTTATGCATATATGCCATATATAGCAGCAAATATGCCGTATATAGCAGCGATATTCCGTATATTGCCTGAAACCATGTTCGAATATCAAACTTATGATTTTTGTTGAAGATATTTCGTGGTTGAAATTTTGCGCAAGTGACTGTAAATAATATGTCCGTATACGTGCGTGTAATAAAGTTGAATATTGGGTTTCTCCTAAATGATTAGTTTTTTGTATTTTGATTTCGCTTTGGTTTCAGTTGTAGAGTCCAAACATTTTCAAAGGAATATAACTGAAGTATCCGTATAATTATGGCGATGAATGTGTCTTACCCAAACCCAACTATTAGAAACGTGAAGCATTCAAATGTTTAATCCTTTGAATATAGGTTTGTATGCAAATAACTTGTCTCATTATTTGCAGTTACAGGAGATAATTTAGGAAGCCACCAAATTGGTACCTACCAATATTTTTAGTACCTTCGAATATTTTTGTGGATATTGCTACTACACTCAAAGCCTATTATCGAACAAAATTTTAAATTTTTCTGACATTCGAACCATAGAAAATTATAAAAAGGATATACGAGTAGATATATCAGATTTACCTGATAGTCAGAACACCTTTGAAAAAGTTATTAAACGTAACTTTTTTAACAATTTGAATTTTTATCATGTTGGGCATCCTGGACTTTCTCCCTACATCGCTAGCGACCTTTATGAACGTATAATCCCTCTTGATTTGTTGTTAGTGATCAAATATTTTATATTCTTCAATAATATTTTGAACTTAGTTTTGTCCAACCTAAGGCGTCAATTTAAACTTCACTTAAATTTGCCTCAGACTCAATTTAAAATCGAATGAAATTTGGCATATTGGCTTAAGTGTGTTTAAAGTAAATAAAAAATTCTTAAGACTATCTTTGTAAATTATATAACAAAAATGCTTCAGAAATTTCTCAAAATTAAATTTTTTGCTTTTATTCCATATCAGGTCAAAACTCCATCCAAAACATAATTTACTACAACATTACTTTAAGCTTATCCAACATTTTGGCCCACTAAACAATCTTTGGGCAATGGAATTCTAACAGAAACTTTCGCTAACATTGAATTGTCAACGAAAGTTTAAGATAGATCTGCAACGCTAAAATCGTTATCGTGAATGTACTAGAATAACAAATGTTTTATTTATAAAAGTATAGGAATGGGTAAATACCTAGCAACATTTCTAGCAGCGACCGATGCATCCAGACTTATTATCAGAGCTAAATAACCGTCATTCGAAAACCGGCAAATGAAGCATCAACTCAACTCACCCACTTCTTTAAGAACCAAATTAACTTTCTAAATTGAAAGCCAAACTGGTCCAAAAATTCCAATAAACGGAAGGAAACAAACTTTTGTTATAAAGCAAAAACGGCCACAAACTGACAACCTTCTCAAACATATGACTCGGAAGACAAAGTGCTAGTCAAAAAGTACATGGTAAAAATTTTCTCTAACTAACGTTTATTTTAACAATTGCGAAAATATTCGATCAATGGCCGATATTAAACAAGAATTAGCCATTTATATTTCAAGATGAATATTTAAATCTTCAATTTCCGCAACTGGTGGAAATTGCAAAAACTTATTTTAAAATCTTGTTTGAATATTGTAAAGAAGATGTGACATACATTTAGACTAATTTCGAGGTAAGTCTAAATTAGGGTGACCATACGTACCACAATGTGTGGTATTGTACCACATTTTGAACTAACGTACCACATTGCCAAATATACCACATTTTGTATGACAAGAGGATCGAATGTACAAATATACCACATTTCACAGCATTGTATTTAAACTTACATTGAACTTGCATATGTAAATGCTAAAAGTTATGGAAAGAGATGATATAGGAATAGTCGGACCTGCCCGTATTACATACAAAGCAATTTAATTTGCAGCTGGTCGTCCTCCGGTTGTTTCGAAAACAATAATGTGGTTATTCGTAAAGTTGTGAATGATATTCTAGTTCTCGCACCTTAAGAATTTCTTTATAAAATTGATGTTGAACATTAAATATTTTTAAATTTCTGCAATACTCGTTGGCTTTCGCTAATGCCGATGGTTAATGGAATCTTAAAACTTTAGCAAATCTTGAAAATCTAGTTAACGTCGTTAATATCTAAAATTAATCGAATTTTTTTTAATGTTGATACCTCCGAATTAAGATTGAAGTAGACTGTAAAACGGCGCAAGAAGTTTCTAACAGTACTGAGGCGTTAAAATTTCAAACTTATAGCAAAAGAAATACTCTTCATCCATTAGCATTAAATTAATGGTTGAACTGATGGATTCATCAATGAAATTTGGTATTTGTGGTGTTTTGTTGTAAGAATTTGAAAACTAGTCGAGCCAATTGTTCAGCCCTGTGGAGTTTGAGAAAAAATGTTTGGTTTCGGCTGAAGCTCTGAATTTGACTCAGATCCAATATAATTCTAGGATTCACTATTTTTGATCTATAGACGAAAATACAGAAACTGAAAAGCACGAACGGAAAATCCAGAAAAAGAGAATCCAGAAACAAAAATTCAGAAAGGAAAATCCCAAGTTATAATTAAAATTTAGAAAATTTCTAAAAATTCAATTTTTCATTCTAGATATTTATAGTCCTGGAAATCGCTTCCTCAATCTTGCAGACATAGTTGAAAGGAATTGTATCGTTCGAATAGCTTCTACTGATAGATGTGGATCAGAAATGTGTAACAAAAGTCTAAAAATTCCTATAAAATTTAATTTTTTCCATTCATTAGATTTTTTCGTGATTTTGTTTCTAGATTTTGACAGTTTTATGATCCTCGATTTTTAAATTTTTAAATTTTTTTTTCGAGCAAATGAAGTGATACCGATTCTCAAATTGGAGTTATAATTCAAGGACATGTGAAAGTGTAGTAAACACAGTATAGTGGAATAGGAAAATAATAAAAAAAACAGAATCGGAGCCGGCCGATTCCTCAGGGCTCTGGCTCCGACTCCGGATTCTTTAAAAAAACGAAAGTAACCTTAAACTCCGCGGCTCCGACCTCAGCCTTACAATTTTCCATCAATGATATTTTTTAATGGGTTTTCTTAAAACTTGTTAGAAAATACATTGTGCTTGTCCGTACAAGGCCAATTATTATATGAGTTGGGTTTGTTTGCCCAAAAACAATTTCCCCAAAAACGTTTGCCCAAAATTTTTAGAAAAAAAATTTCCCCAATTATTGTTTTCTCAAATATCGTTTCGTCAAATACAGTTCGCCCAAAAATTTATTACGCAAAACTTTCCTGCTAAAAATATAAAACGAGCTCGACAATCTTTAGTTAACGAACCAACTACAGTTCGTGATATAAATATTCCTGAAAATCTAAGAACAGTAGATGGCGAAGAGTAGACTGTTGGCTGATGGATGGAAAATTTGACGTTGATCTAAGCATATCTCGTCAACTATAGCTATAAGAATTTGTTTCAGTTTTGAAATAACTCGAGTACTACTCCTCGATTTGTCACTCAATTATATTAACTGGTAATCCAGAGCATCTATGCCAATCAAAGATTTTTGGGGAATCAGAGTTCTGGGCTGTCATTATGCCAATATATTTGAACGGTATACCATTCAACAGAACATGCAATCCAATTTGTTTCAGTTTCGAAATAATTCGAGTACTGTTCCTTGATTTATCACTTACATTTATTAATTGGTAATCCAGAGAATCTGTGGCAATCAAAGACTTTTGGGGAAGCGGAGTTCTGAGCTGTCTATTATGCCAATATATGTGAACAGTATACCATTCAACGGAACTTGCAATCCAATTTGTTTCAGTTTTGTTTTCAGAATCCGTAATGGCCACATAAATGTTTTAAACAAATATTTGAATTCCAATTCAATTTATTGTCATTGTTTACAATTTGCGAAAATAGGTGTGCGCGTCAATGCATAATTATCTTAAATAATTCAAGTTTAGTATCAAATTATGGCATGTTTATTACCCGACACTTTTAATTTTGGGCTGAGCGTACAATACTTAACTGTCGCGATAGCTATAGCTGTCATGAGAGTATTTTTTGGGATGACACTTGTATATCATGAATATTTATATTCTGTTTAGTATTGCCATAGCATTTTTTGGGTTACATTTTGAATCAATTTCACATACATGGCCATGTCAAGGTATACAATTATCAATAAAGAAATGTTCCTCCAAATAGGTTTTTCCCCGAATATAATACTTCCCTACTTCACTTAATGTTGGGAGATATTAAGAGAATGATGATGTGTGAGACACACAGATCTGTGATACCTTGACGTAACATACCCGGGGAATAAATAACCCACGTACGTTTTGTGATTTATTGTAAGATAGTGAGAAATCGTTTGACACCTGTAAACAACAGAAATCAGTATCGCAAATTATATGAATAGAATTAGAATTATAGTAAAAGCTTACTATAGTACTCGGAGGCCAGTTTAATCAGAAATGCTAGTAGCTCCCTTGTTTTTTTTTTTTTTGCTTCTAAATAGAATTGACGCTAAAATAGAACACATTGCGAAACTTAGAACATTTTAGTTTAAGTAATGTTACTGAAGCATTATCATTATATAGCTCCGAAGATTTAGTCTACTTTAAGCAGAAAAAGTGTCTAACATTATATTAGAAAACATAATTTTACAAGGGTGAATTAATTTATTGAATTACATTTATTTGGGAGTTAATTAGCTAGTTAGCTAGTTTTAACTATCGTCTAGAAAATCCTTTAATAATATTACATAAACAATATTTGATTAGAGAAAGATTTGGATTGAAACCAAATAGTTAGAAATTGGTCACACTTTTGTCCTAGGGCGCCTAATAGTGTGTTAAAGAAATTTAAAGTTCAGCATTTTAATTCCACAAACCATTGACCTCACATAACCGACAACTTTTATTATTTTTATAAAATAAAATATTGAAATTAATTATTTAAAAATAGTTGCTGATTCGGACGCCAACGTCTGCCATAAAATATTGTCCCATTTCGTTGAGGATATCCTGCCACAGACAATAGGTTAAAATAATATTAATTTTAATTTAATTTAATTTATTTTTTTCAGCTTTTTCTACTGAAAAAAATTTTTTTTTATTTTTAATTTTATCATAATTTCTCCAGTATGTAAAGCTGCGTTGATATGAAAAGCGTTTTTTTTTTATAAATGTGTGTGTATGTATACTTTTATATATGGAATTGTTGTAATTTAACCCTTTTTTTTTAATATTTATAATTTTATATTTCATTGTTAATTAAAAAAAATAAAAGTTTATTGCGATTTTACTGTACGTACATGCATATATGTAACCGAATTTTATTTTTAACAATAAAAATGTATTTTATTTGAATTTTTAGTTGTTTTTTTTTCATTTATTTATATTTTTAATGTTTGAATAAAATTTTTAATTGTTTTTAATTATTTAATTACACTCGTATCTACAGCAGGTTCAAAAGGATATTTTTTATTTTGCGTCGCTTTTATTTTTAAATATGTATAAAGCTTTTTTATGTCTACGAGTATACGGTTGTCAGTCACAAGAGGATGGATAAATGATTGACATCCTTGATGGGATTTGCGAAATTGTGTTGTTCCAAAGTATCGAATTTATTTACTGATTCACAAAACAACTGTAAGCATTTCTAACCCATTTTTTATCAAGTAGATCAGTGTTTTTGAGAATAAAAAGTTCTAATTTAAAAGTAAGGAGAAAATGAGAGTAATTTATAAAAGTTATAAATTGATGAAAAATTTACTATTTTTGTATAGTATAGGCCGAGGAAAAAAATTAACAGAAGGGGAACCACCGGTTTAAAATATTGCTTTATTCTCTGATGAATTAAAAAAAAAAAGTCGGTTTGAACAGGAGCAGGAGGCAGAACCTTCAATTGATACTAACATAGAAGAAGACTAGTATGAAGCAGTGGTCCCGAATATTGACATCGAAATAATCGACGAATTCAATATTTAACTGATTGTCCGAAAGACTGTACTAAATGGAAATGGAAGAAGGTAATGAAAATGAATCGTGCGACTTACCAGGTCATTACTTCAGTAAATATTTTAGAAACGAGTTGCTTGAAACGATGGTACATATACAAATATATATAGTCTGGACTTTAAAATAATCAGGCAACTTTTAAATTTACGGATTTTATCGAACTCAAAAATTTTAGACTTGCATAAATTTTTTGGGAGTATAAGCTTCCCCCAACTCAAAACTTACTGGGATCATTTTATTGGAATTAAAATGGTGAGCGGACGTGCTGACTAAAAATGAATTTCCTAGTCTACGAGAAAATTTACATTTCGTGGATAATTTGGCGGTACTTGCCAACGCTAACCTGAGACCAATTTATGCGTAGACGAGCAAATGATTCCTTTTAACGGACAATTATATGTCTATTAAACAATATGTAAAAGGTATAAAATAGATATTTTAGGATGCCTATTTGGAATAATTCAATATTATATTTATTTATTTATTTAGCAAATTAAAATTTCCCTATTCGAAATTCAGGGAAACCATGTCCTTGATTTTAAAAGTTTTTGTATTGTGCGGGATTAACGGTTAGCTCTACTACTTTCCAATATATCAAGGTGGAAGTACTGAATTAGCACTTCTATATAAACAACAATTTGATCTTGGTGCAGCAGTTGCTTTTCACCTTTGCCAGAGACCATATTTTATATCGTACTCCTTACTTGAAGTTTTAAAACAAAACGGAATAACCGCTGCCGGAACGATTTATCTAAATAGATTTTAATAAAAAGTTTGAGAAGAGGTTGAAGAAGTAGTGAGTCGCGAAAACAAAGTAGTCCTTATAAAATGGTTAGACAGCCGTTCCGTTCATTAAGCATCGAGTTTTATTGGTAAAAGTATGCTGAGCACCGTATATAAATCCAAGACTAGCAAATTGATTAATAAGAGCCAACCAAGTAATAAGCCTCTACAATTAACTAATGGAAGGCGTTGATTTTTTAGATTAGTACGTCATTAGTATCGCATTATTATAAAATTAACACAATAGACGTCAAGAGTAACAAATCCTTGACTTTTTACAGTTTCGCCTGAAAATCGCCCAATTTCGAATCAACTTTAATTCAGAAAAGAAGCCCAGCAGGCCATCTGAGAACATTTCACTAAACGCAAGCTATCAAAGGAAATTAAGGACCTATTTATATTGTGGAAAATGTAATAGGCTTCCTATAGCTAAACGGAACTGCTTTTACAAATTTCATACAAAATATCAATTACATTTGCTTAAATTTACACCACTTGATTACTACTACTGTACTGTGATTATTACAATGTACAAATCGAAAAACCCGGCAAACTGAAAAATATTATTTGTTCCTTCCGGTTTAGAAAAGTTCTGAAAGTTTTAAAATATTACCAAACTTTTTTCCTCCTTGCACATTTATGATTTATTTAGTGGTAACCAAACTGACCAAAAATTTGGTTGGGCCAAAAACCACTTTTACCGACGTTTGTGCGTCGCGTCAGAAAAACAAAACAAAAAATGTCCGCCCGTCTGGATGTCGGCCATTTTTTTCGTCAATCTGCTTTCTTGGTCCAGGCGGAGAATTGAAATGCTTTTGAAACTTATACTTTAAGAGGATCGAGTATCTGCAGAAAGAATTGACCCAAACGAACTTTTTTATATAATGCTAGCAAGTTGGGCGTTAAGTTAGGGATTTATTTTCGTGTTGATTGGCCTTTTGAATTAAAGTTAGTTTAATTTAGTTAAGTTTAAGTTCAGTTTGGGATTGATTTAAGGGCTAAGTTGCAGGTTGAGTTGAGGTTTGGGGTTTAATTTTTATTGAGAGTAGAGCTTATAGTTAGCTTGAGTTGATAGTTCATATCGAAGTGTAACTTTTAATCGCATTAATATCGCGTTGAGATGGGCGATGAGGTTTAAGTTGAGGGTCGAGTTGGAAGTTGTGTTGGGATTGACTTGAGGTTTAGTGAGAGGTTTATTTGTGGATTTGGGGAGAGTTACAAGTCAAGATTAACGTTAGCTTGAGTTGTTTGTTAATTATGATAGAGCTAAGATTGAGTTTTGATTTATTCAGCCATCTAGTTTGGGATTTATTTGGGGATTTTAAATCACCATAACGTTAGATTTGTCTTTCTTTTTTTATTTTTATTTCTGTAGTACTTCAAAACGAAAACTTATCGTTAGGGAATGTTGTGTTTTCAATGTTAATAAAAAATCAATATTGCTAAATTGGACTAGCCAAATTTTCTAACATGAAGTTTAGGAATTTAGTTTTAGAATTCAAGCGAATATCAATCGGAAATTTATTAAAAATGTTATGACTAAAAAATAATTATAAAAATCCGTTTGGTAAAATTTTGGAACAGAAGAGACGTATGACATTTTTACGCAGTAAATAGCTGTGACAACTCAAGTAACGATTCCCAATAATTTCAAAATATTTATTCACAATTTAAAAACATAAAGATGTTTCAATAGAAGAAGTCTACTGCGAAGAAGGACTACGTTTATTCTTGAAATGCATCAACCTAACTATATGCTTTTGAGCTGTTACTAATAGTCTGATCGTTTCAAAATACGTACCACTCTAGAAACAAAAAAACATAACGCAGTCTGGATTTAATTAAGGCGTGCTAGAAAATTTTAAGAGTACCAGGTGGACAGGGTGACCGCAGGAGATACATTTGCCTAATTTCAGAATGAAGAGAGTTTGTTAATTCTAACATATTGTTACATTTTTGCTTTGTCACTCAAGGTTCGTATCACTGGATTGTGAATAATACAAAATCAATTTAATTTATCTCCAACGAATTTATTTATTTCACAAAATTTATTACAACACAGTTTATCAATAAAAATTCACAAAATCACTTTATATAAATTATTCTCAAATTTTACTGATCACTTTCACTTTTTAATTTCTTTTTTAATCTTTACACTATCGCTTACCAAATACTACTAATGCAATTCGACTTCGTTCGCCTTTTCGTATAGACAAACCAAACTTCTAGAAAGCTCCTGACTTTACCAGTTAGAATATTGTAGAAACATTTAGAACAGTTTTATCATGGAAAATCCCATTTTAGTACAGTAAAACATTGAGCTATTCATTTAACTTGTTCTATTAGAATCTAGATGTCACCATCACAATATAAATAATGTGACGGTGACACCTAGTGTGTAATAGAATAGTTAAATTCTTAGGTCAATGTTTAACTGTACTAAAATGGGATTTTCCAATATAAAATTATTCTAAGTGTTTTTTCACTATTCTAACTGGAAAAGTCATGAGCTTTCTAGAAGTTTGGTTTGTGTATATAAAAAGGCGAACGAAGTCGAATTTGGTAATCGATAGTGTAAAGATAAAAAAGAAATTAATAAGTGATTTAAAAAGTTTTTTGTGCGAAATAAAATATAAAAGTGATCAGTAAAACCCTGCGAATAATTTATATAAAGTGATCTTGTGAATTTATTTTTAATAAATTGTGTTGTAATAATTCTTGTGCTAAATAAATAAATTCGTTGGTGATAAATTGAATTGATTTTATTTTATTCACAATCCAGTGATACGAACCTTAATTGACAAGGCAAAAACGTAACAATAATGTTACGTTTTTGTCTTGTCAATCAAGGTTCGTATCACTGGGTTGTGAATAAAATAAAATCAATTCAATTTATCATCAACGAATTTATTTATTTAGCACAAGAATTATTACAACACAATTTCAATACAATTTATTAATAAAAGTTCACAAAATCTTTTTATATAAATTATTCTCAAATTTTACTGTACACTTATAAATTTTACTTCCACTAAAACACTTTTTAAATCACTTTTCAATTCCTTTTTAATCTTCACACTGTCGCTTTCCAAATACTAATACTTCTTACAAGTTTACAATATCGCGTTTCAAATTCAAATAAAATCCAATTCGATTTCGTTCGCCTTTCAATATACATAAACCAAACTTCTAGAAAGCTCATGACTTTTCCAGTTCCAATAGTGTAGAAACATTTAGAACTGTTTTATCATGGAAAATTCCATTTTAGTACAGTAAAACATTGAGCTAATAATTTAACTTATTCTATCACACCCTAGGTGTCACCGTCACAATACTTTCAGTCTAATCTTCAATCAACGTTTAAATCTAAATATTTAGGCAATTAGACACTGCCGGTAATGATAAATTATGCCACTAATTAACGTACTGTTATCATTTAAATTAAAGATAATTGTTTCAGTTTTGGAGCTCAATAATAGCTTGTGCGCTACGAGGCAATTGGTCAGAACTAGTAAATCATGATTAGTGTATGATACTGCAGATAAATAATCACAACTATTATGTGCAAACGCCAGATCATCAGCAAAAGCTGATAACTTTACCTTTAAAATTTTGTTTAAAAATAGAATTAATATAAATTTAAAATAAAATTGGCCCAACTACAGATCCCTGGGGGATACCCGCTTCTTGTACAAATAAGTCACTTAAACTATTTTTACAAGTAACCATTTGCAACTGATTAGTGATGAATGACTTGAGCCAGTTCAATATACAACCTTGAAAATCAATACTCCTCAGCTTATCCAAAATAAAGCAATGATCAACCATATCAAAAGCCTTAGTAACATCCACAAATAGGGCAGCTACTCTATTAGAATTATTAATACCTTCATTAAGTCGATTCATAAGGTCGATTAAAGCATCCTCTGTACCCAAACCAGAGCGAAACCCAAATTGACATATGTATACTGAAATAGTTAAAGCTATTCAGAAATTCTGTCATTCGTAACTGGTTTTTCAAAAATCTTCGAAACGACAGAAAGGATGGATGGAAACGACAGAAAGGATGGGGGTATAACAGTGGCCATTTTCAGTGATTCCGGAAATGTTCCTTCAGTCATACTTCGGCTAAACAGTAAACTTAATATATCAGCAATGTTGAAATTAATTTTTTTAATATTTGCACTACTAAGGCCAAACAAATCTGTTGAGTGTTTATCCTCAAAAGAATTGATAATGAATAGCAGTTCCATGGAAGAAATTGGTTGAAAGAAAAAGTTTAAGTTGAATTCCAGACGCGGTTTTGAGACAGATATTACAAAAGTAATTGTTAAAATAATTAGCATTGTCTTCTGAGAATGAGAGCTTAATATTTTGTTCGTCTAATATTTCATTAATTTCATTACTGGAAGTACCTTTCTTAAGTATAAGGATAATTCCTGCTTACTATTATTACCTGCGTTTTGGAATTTAGTCAAATAATATTTGTTTTTAGCTTGTTTTATAACCTGTTTTGGCATACTGGTGAAAATGATTTTTCAAATCTAAATTATTGGGTGGATTTTTCATTTTTCTACTGAGTCCATTTTTTTTTTGTTAACCTTAGGGATCCACGAATTATTGATCCATGGTTTCAATCTATGAAATTTCACAGGCGGTTTAAAAAAAATTTGTTTTGGGATATGTAGTGTGAGAGTATAGCAATAAACAAATCAAAAGCTTCTGAAATATAAGCTATAGATTACATCGTTCCAAGACTCTACTAATAATACTTCGTTTAAAAGTTCAATGTAAATTCGAAATTAATGTTCAAACTTGGACCTTCTTATTCGGGAAACAGAATTTACTTTAAACATCAAGTTGACAAAAACAGCGCAATGATTGGTGATGCATAAGTCTTCAACTAAAGAATTTATTGCAACATTAGAGAATCTGTAAAAAACATGGTCAATACATGATGAAGATAAGTTTGAAATTCTAATCGGAAAATTTACCTCAGAAACTAAATCATTCACTTTAACATCTAGACTCACATCAACATTTGCAGCTACACCACCTGAACGGTAATCATGGTTGCAATTAGCAAAAATATTATATCCAGTTCTTGAATAATTAACAAGTTCATAATCGTCTATCCAGATATCTGTTAAAAAAATCAATCCAGACGTTTCGTCTACTGTTTAAATATGACACACCAAATTGTCTAAATTTTGCCGTAAACTACGAATATTTTTAATCAGTAGCTTGCATTCAAAACTTGTATCTCCTGAATGTATACAGGAGGGAAGTAATGGATTAATTGAATGCACTACATCATTTAAGAAAATATTATCACTATAAATTTATGTTTTATCCCTGTGTAGGTAATCTGCTATGAACAAAAATTTTCGAGGTTTGCAACTAAGTTGTAATTTAGACTTCAGCAAACGAATTCTCATTCATCGTAATCTATAATTTACAATCCTATACTAAGTTTTTTTCTCATGATGCCAAGCAATGAGTTGTGGCCAGTCATTATTGTTAAGTCTCTTACATAAATTAATTTATGATACTTCTCGCATGTAAATATTATAGCTAACATTTTTAACAAGACTACCTGATGCGAATGACAATGGTTGGTCTTTCTGCATCAAACAACATCCAAGTTCATTTTTGGCTGCATTACATTGAATTGTTATGTGTTTAGTGGAATCAAATGGTCGAAGGGACGGTGCATTTTGAATCTTGTATTAAAACAAAAGCATTTATCAGTCCAACCATAAAAATTCTACATTCGTTATCGTTAATCCTCTTATTGTGTGTCACATTTCAGCTAAATTTGATACACAATTTCTTGTATAATTAAAAAATCCTAACAATTTTTGTACGTCCTGTTGACCCGTGATAAATCAGCATAATTTTATCATGTTCATCCATTTATATGATTACACCATCGATATCTGAAAAGTTTTCTTCATTTAATTTTTGAAAAATTTCTGAAGCATGTTTTATGCAAAAAGAAAGCCTTAAAAATATATAACACTCATACGAGATGCCAAATTTAACAATTTAAATGAATATTCAGTCAGCTTGACTGGCCAATAACCATCCCTTAAGTCAGAACGCTCAAATATTTTTTGTTGGCTAAATTCGGTAAATTATCATTAACAGTTGAAATTTAGTAAGCTATAGATTATTTTTTGGCCTGATTTGGTATTCTCAAATTACGGCAATGCAATGTTGTCTGAGTTACGTCAAAGAAGAATCGAGGTTATCACTAAACACTGCAATCCACCAAATATTCTACAACGAAGGCCAATTGAAACATTTTGGACAAATTTGAAGAGAATGGTATACCGCAACGGATATCGTGCCAAAAATGTTGATTGTTTGATTAGAAAAGTAAAAAAAAATTAAAGAAGATCTATACATCAAGGACGCAGGCGGAAAAAGGGATTAGGTAAGCCAATCGATATGGGGCGCAAATTTTTCTGTAAATTTTATCTAAGAATTAAAGTTTTAAATAAATTATGAAACAAAATTATTTTATTACTAAATAATTTTTTTTTTTACTTGTTATTGTTTGTCCATATTTTATTCCTCTATCACTCTATTGGAAAAGAAATCTTTTGGAATGCAAGTAATTGAAATTCAATAACTCCTGTTTATTGGAATTTCACAGCACCTCCAACCAAACCCTTTACTCAATAATCAGATCAACCACAAATCAACTTTCAAATTTCAAAAACAATGCTTAACTCAATCAACGAAACAAGCCCCAAGTAAATTCCTAACCGAGCCCCCTACTCAACCTACATTCAAGCCAACTCAACCCCAAATAAACTTCAACTCAACTTAGCTCAGACAAAATCTGGGTGTGTGAACTCAATTCAAACCAATTTAACTTAACCTCCCACGGAACCCTCAACTCGACATTAAATTAACCACAACCGAACTTCTTACTTAAATCCAACCCAACTTACCAGAACACAACTTAAGCTAGCTCTAATCTAATTCCCAATTCAACATACAAATAAATCTTCAGCTGAACTGCTCACTAAACCCTAACAAAACCCCAACTCAACTCGAACTCAACCCTCAAACCAGCATATGTATATAAAATTGGTGAACTGCTCACTAAACCGTAATTCAACCCTAGCTCAAAACCAATTTCAACAGCAACACAACACGCAAGTAAAACCCATTTCAACCCTTAACCCAACGCCTAGCTCAATCATCAAACCACAATGTATAAAAATTGGTCAACATAGTAATATCAATACTGTTAAAGTTAGCCGAAAATGGCCAGCCGAAAGTGAGAAGCCGATAATGCAGAGTGTGTTAGTTCAGCCAAAAAAAATATGATAATGCAGATAGTCTAATCCCAGCCGAAAGTTTCCAGCCGAAAGTAAAAAGCCGATAATGCAGATTTTGATATTAACAATCCAGCCGAAAATAAATAGGATACATTGATTTAAATGAAATATTTTCTAAATAGTTTTACTTGTACAACTTTTCTTAACCTATTCGTAGAAAATATCGAAAAATCAGAAGAATCCACAAAACTGAAATAAAATCAGCCTCTAGAGTGCATATCCGAAGTTGAATCGTTTTTATGTGATTTGTCAATTGCTATCGAATGAAAAAATTCAGATCAAGTTTCCCGAGGGAAATCTCGGAAAAATCGATTTTAAAAAAATTATTAGGAAATTTGTATAAAATCAAAATCTAGAGTGTTATGTCTGGAGATGGATTGCATTGATGTGATTTGTCAATAGCTATCGCAGGAAAAAAATTCAGTTCAAGTTTCCCGTGGGAAATCTTGGAAAATTCAAAAAAGTTTCCAGCCGAAAATAAGAAATGGATGAATAAAATCAGGCTCTAGTGTGTTATATCTGGAGATGGATTACATTGATGTGACTTGTCTATAGCTATCGCAGGAAATAAATTCAGTTCAAGCTTCCCGTGGGAAATCTCGGAAAATTCGATTTTCCAAAAATTATTAGAAAATATTTATAAAATAAGCCTCTAGAGTGTTTATGTCTGTAGATCATCCATTTCTTACTTTCGGCTGGAAACTTTTTTGAATTTTCCGAGATTTCCCACGGGAAACTTGAACTGAATTTTTTTCCTGCGATAGCTATTGACAAATCACATCAATGCAATCCATCTTCATACATAACACTTTAGAGGCTGATTTATTTTCGGCTGGAATGTCAATAACATAATCTGCAATATCGACTTTTCACTTTCGTCAGGAAACTTTCGGCTAACTTTAACAGGGTGCAATATCACCGCATGGGTTTGAATCAATTCGTATGGCAGGAATCAGATCCTTTTGACGTTCAGATTCCAAAAGTTTTTTAATTCTGCATCTTCACGAAAGAAGCAGAAAAAATTCAAATCTAAATCATTGGTACAAACAAACCGGTTTGGGTTGGAAGTTAGTTAGCATTGCTTAAAGCTGAGTTCATGTTGGTTTGGGTTAAATTAGGATTTGCGATTCTCGGACTATCTTGATTTAAGTATTCACTTAAGCGTTGTGTTTGGGATTGAGTTTTTAGTTGAGTTGGGGTAAATTGAGAGAGAGAGAGCGTTTAGTTTTATGTTGAGTTGGAGGTTGAGATGAACGTTGTGTTGGGTTTAATTGTGGGTTTGGATTGAACAACGGATTAAGGGTTCAGTTAGAGATTGATTTGAGATGTGGGTTGGATGTTTGATTGAATTGACTTGAAGTGAGCTAAACTTCCTAAGGCTTCAACGAAATATTTTGTTCTTTACATAGTTTCCTTCTTTCCATAGCTTCTCTTTATATTCCATTCTATTTCATTTTATGGATAACGATAGGTCATATATTATTTGGTGTTTACAACTTGTCACAAATATGTACATATATAAAAAAAATTAAGTTTTTTTGTAGACGCATGAAAAGTATAAACCCAAAAAAGTATAAAAATTCCATCAACAACAACAAAGTAATAACAATAATAATATTGCCACACCATAAAAAAATTATTATTTTCCACCCCTTCAAAACAGATCCACACAAAACATTCTTTTTGTATCGCGAAATGAAAACGTGCAAAAAAAAAAACCAAAGCGAGAAATATCAAAAATTGTTTACGGTATATGTGGGGGAGGCCATAAAATAATGAAATTTCATATACATTTTATTTATATATTTCAAAACAACATCAGCTAACAAAAAATCTATATTATCTTTGTGTAGCTTAGAAAAGACAACAAAATTTTTTGAACTTTTCTCAATAATTGTACCTGAGGTTTTTTCTTCTTTTGTTTTCAATATCGTACAAAATCAGAAAAATTCCCGCGGGCCATGACTTATTTATTTATTGTATTATGGTTAATTTCATTTACCGCCCCCAAAGCTACATAAACAATGTAATATTAGATTGAGTGTTCAAATTGGAACAAACCATAAATTTGTAAATCATTTGGGGATGTACAATAATTAGTGCCGCAAATTTTCTATGAATCTAATTATTAAAACCAAAAAAATAATCATAATACTTCGAATCATAAAAATACAATCAATAGTGTTATAAAAATTCTTGTTTTTATAGATTATGTTCAAAATCTTTGGTTATCGTGCATACATACGAGTACATAGAATTTTTTTTATCTTACATCATAAAAATCATTCCTTGATAGCATTTCTTAGTTCTATTCATTCATACAAAAAATAAACATTTTTTAGACATCATCTGAGCACAAGAATGAAGATAAAATAGAGCGTATACACACAAAAAGTGTAACAACCTCTAAAACCATGATAAGAATTTTGGAATAACAAAACAAAAAAAACGAAAAAAACTAAGAATTTTTATTACCAATGGGATTTCGGTGCCCCCTCCTCCTTCTGTGTTTTTGCACTATATCAACAAAATTTATATACGTATGAAATAAAATAAAAATGGTTGGATTTTGATATTTTTGGGTTCCACAATATCTAAATGTACATTATCTAATAGCCAGATCAGTATTGTGTATCTATTTAAACGGACACGGTCGGTCATTTGAGGATAATTTTTTCACTATTAAGAATTTCCTTTTCTTACAGATGTAACATTCTAATACAAGTGCGATATAACAGTCAAATGTTTCTTTGATATTTATACAAAAACGTGCTGGTACATTATTTTTGAGCAAGCTCTACATTTCGGGTAATTACCACTTATATCTGCTTCAAAATCATTGCTTATGCAATTTGCCTATTTATTTAAATTTAACTACTAGTTTTCCAGAATCAAATTTAATAGTGTTTAAGTGTAAGAACATATTGACACTGGCAATCAATTTGTTCAATTTAAACATTGCCGTCATAAAGCGGGTGAAAATAAGCCGTTTACTACAAAAAAACTGAAATGATCATAGTTTATCACTTGTATTTTCAAAATTGGTAAGTATAATTACTTACCATAATCAATTTCTTTCAGTCCCATACATATTCTGCCAGATATTTAGAGAATTCATAGTTAGACACGAAACTATAGTTTAAAAGACACGATAGTATTTCGATTATGCCAATAACAAATTCTTTTTATGACTAGTTTTCGTTCCCTATTAGGTAATTTTAATGATTTTATCACAAAGACCGATTCACTTAAAACTAATAACTGTATTAGATTAATTAAAGATTAGAAACACAATAATTTGTCATAGTTACGGTTTTTCGAAAATGGTTTTTTTCCCATTAATCGTTCTCTCCTCAATAGTTCTACAAATGAGACAAACAAAATAAACAATGACTTCTCGAAATGTGATACTATTGGTTGCTAGTGTCAATAACATTTTTCCAGATACTCTTTCAGCTTGGCTCGTACAAACTTTTCCAACTAAAGATAATTTAAAACTTGGAGACCTCACAAGTGTAATACGACCAAAGAAAGTTCGTTAATAGATACCCGAAAAACTAAATAGCGCCTTTAAAATTACTTTACGGTGATTAGGTCGACACATATGACGTCATCTGACAGGGTGTTGGAGCCCATCAAAGAATATCTAGAAAAACGGTTTACAACATCCTTATAGGTGAAACGGTGTAAAGTTTTTGGAGACTTTTTTTTTTGGGACACAAATTTAAGCGAGTGTACTGTGAAGATTTTGAACAAAATTTAGATTTAAGAAAAATGAGGTTTTTGGACATATATTTATGCGGGTGTACATCCTTTTAATAGTGTATTCAACAAAAATAAAGTTATTCAAATAAAATAGGCCTTAAATAATTTATAACATTCATTTCTAATTTACTTTTCAACAAATCAACGAATTAAGCGCCATTTTGAAATCTTCATATGAGCCGTAGGGCTTTTGCAAAAAAAAATTTTGAGTTAACAAATCGACAAATTTCGTTTGGAACAAGGACGTTGTTCTCTATTATACCAAATAGCAAAAATCTCAAAGATTGGCTCATATAGTGACTATATAGGTTGTTAAGGACATACATTGCGAAATTGAAATCGCTCAGTGCCATTTTGATATGAGCCGTTGGGCTGTTGCAAAAAAATTTTAAAAGTTAACAAATCGACGAATTTCGATTGGAACAAGGATGTTGTTCTCTGTTATACCAAATAGCATGAATCTCAGAGATTGGTTCAAATAGTGACTTTATAGCTTGTAAAGGGCATATATTGCGGAATTGAAATCACTTAGTGCCATTTTTGTATGAGCTGTAGGGATCTTGCAAAAAAATTTTGAAAGTCAATAAATCGACGAATTTCGTTTGGAAAAATGGGAAATTGGCTCATATAGTGACTATATAGGTTGTAAAGGGCATACATTGCGGAATTGAAATCACTCAGTGCCATTTTGATATGAGCTGTAGGGCTCTTGCAAAAAATTTTGAAAATTAACAAATCGGCGAATGTCGTTTGGATCAAGGACGTTGTCCTCTGTTATACCAAATAAAGGACTATATAGGTTGTAAAGGACATATATTGCGAAATTGAAATCACTCAATGCCATTTTGATATGAGCCGTAGCGCTCTTGCAAAAAAATTTAGAGAATTAACACATCGACAAATTTCGTTTGGAACAATGACATTGTTCTCTATTATACCAAATAGCACGGATCTCAGAGATTGGCTCATATAGTGACTATATTGGTCATAAAGGGCATACATGATTTGAAATCACTTAGTGCCATTTTCATATGAGCCGTAGGGCTCTTGCAAAAAAATTTTGAAAGTTAACAAATCGATGAATTTCGTTTGGAACAAGGACGTTGTTCTCTGTTATACCAAATAGCACGAATCTCAGAGATTGATTCATATAGTGACTATATAGGTTGTAAAGGGCATACATTGCGAAATTGAAATCACTTAGTGCCATTTTGATATGAGCCGTAGGGCTCTTGCAAAAAAATTTTGAAAATTAACAACTCGACGAATTTCGTTTGGAACAAGGACGTTGTTCTCTATTACACCAAATAGCATGAATCTCAGAAATTGGCTCATACAGTGACTATATAGGTTGTAAAGGGCATACCTGAAAGATATTTCAGGTACCGGGGAAATCAAATACTCGGGGCGGACCAAAAACTGACTGATTTGTTAATTTTCAAAATTTTGTTGCACGAGCCCTACGGCTCATATCAAAATGGCACGAAATGATTTCAATTCCGCAATGTATGCCCTTCACAACCTTTATTGTCACTATATGAGCCAATCTCTGAGATTCATGCTATTTGGTATAATAGAGAACAACTTCTTTATTCGGTGATATAGTAAATGTCCACTTCTCTTGTGGTGGTCAACATAAATCTTGCTGGATATACCCACGATATTCAATCATTGAATATTGCCACATGTTCAATAATTGTAACAATTTTAGAACTTTCACAGCACTTTTGGGTGAATTTCCTGCCAATAAATAAATAAGTACCATCAGCTAGTTAAAGACATATGTATATGTAGAAATAATCCCTAAGTGTTTTCATTGTTGATTTATAGTTGATACTGGTTAAAAGTTAAACATGAATTAAGACAGGCAGATTCTGCAAACAAAATTGCAAAGACTTACAAATGCCCAACTTTTCTTGTGAAGAAGATCAAGAAACGTTAGGTAACCATTCTAAGGTTAGATATGTTTCGTTAGTAGCTTATTAATTTGCTAAATCATTAAAACTATAAATAATATTTCTAAATTTTATTGATTCTCAAAACAGGTCTCCTATTTATCAATATACCTAAATATCAATATTGATGACGAAATGTTACCTTTATTTTGATAAAAGTGTTCCACCTGCAGCAAATTTCAACAACTTTGAAGAAAATTTAGAAACCTAGTAATTTAGAATTTACCAATATTGGACTTATTGAAATTAAATTAAAATTTGGAAGTTAAGAAATAAAGAAATCGAGTATGTTACGAAATTTATAAAAATGAGGTATACGCAAATTTGATATTTCGGAATTTGAAAAAATGTAAGTCATTTGGAAGGTTGACATTAGGCAACATTTTTTAATCAATTACAAAAATTTCAAACAATTTTAGGCAACACACAATTTTCTTTCGCATTTGCACTCATCACTCAAACTAAACTTTATATTCGCTGCGTTAAAACGAAGAGAAAAGCATTTTGAATTGTGCTTCCAGGCGAGAATATTATATGAGAAGAAATGATGTTAGTTCCATTTCTTCGATCATTGGCTTAATGTCCAATAACAATATTTATCGAATTAATGAAGTTCAAAATGGTTAAGTGGTCATTATCAAAGATTTTTTTAAATTTGCGTAAAATCGTGTTCCAATAACAACTTTAACTTAGTTTGTTTTTAGGGAATCTACAGTCGATCATGTTGATAGTTGAGGAACCAAGCCACATTTTAAATTCGAAGCATAAAATTGCTTGTAAATAAAATGGAATGCATTTTCCAAAAGACATGGCCAAAATATCTAAATGGCCTAACCGACATCTCAACCCCTTGTATTTTCTAGTAATATTAAAAAATACGATATTCAAAACAAATTTCCAATATAACAGAAAAACCTCAATAAGATTCATTCGGCTTTTTATGGACAAAATATATTCAAAATAATGGCATTCACAAAATTTTCGAATTGTTAATCAGAAAAATAAAGAAGTCAATCATTTATAAATATATCTACCAGAAAAAAATAGAAATATCACAATTCCCCTCCCCCCTCCCGAACTTTAATCCGTGGTCAATACAAAGTGTACGACTGCAAAATAAAACTTTTTTTGAGCTCTCTTTGTATAGTTCGGTCTTCTCATCAGGTAGTTACGACAAACTATAAAAATGCAATTCCAACTTCATACATTACGTATGAGGCAAGAACGCGTTGACTTAGCGAATTATATAATTCACCAAATCAAAAAGCTCAAATAAAAGTATCATTTCTATGTGTTTATGCCCACACAAATAATAGAAAGAGAAAGTTTGTCTATATTAAATCAATAAGATTCTTTCGGCTTTTTATAGACAAAATATATTCAAAATAATAAAATAAATTTTGATTTTGTGAATTAGATAATTCGCTAAGTCAATGCGTTCTGATTTTCTACGTTTTAAAGTATGAAGTTGGAATTGTATTTTTGTAGTTTGATCGTAGCTACCTGATGAGTAGACCGAACTTTTTTGTTTGTTTGAGCTTGTCAGTACGAAACCAAACTACCACAGAAAAAGCTCAAGGAAAGTTTTCATTTTTGCAGTCGATACACTTTGTATTGACTTCATGTTAAAGTACGTGGGGAATTTTGATATTTCTACTTTTTTTGGTAGATATATTTATAAATGATTAGCCTCTTCATTTTTCTAATTAACAAGTCGAAAATATTGTGAATGCCATTATTTTGAATATATTTTGTCTATAAAAAGCCGAAAGAATCTCATTGATTTAATACAGACAAACTTTCTCTTTCCAGAAAAACTTCGTATAGACGTAGTATCCTGCAATAATCTATCTCAATAATTTTCCCAAAAAAATTATGAAATCACTAAGAATCTCAGCACTAAGGTATTAAATGAAACGCAAACTTTAGTTTATGTTTATAATTATTTTAATTCACTTTAGGTTTATCTAATTATTAACATGAGTTTTATAATTATTATTTTAATTACTGGTAGGTAGTAGACTAATAGTCCGATGTTGCGATTGTTTGCGCGTATCGTGTTGAACTGATCATTCTCTGATTTTTTGTTGTTTTAATTTTTTTTTCAACATATCCATTTTGGTTGCGTACAGAATATGATTAAGTTAGATCGATAATCGATGATTATAGATATAAATATCTTTATATCGAGTGTCGAAATATTTTTATTTAGCCAGCGAGCACTATCTCGCTGAAGCGGCGCAGTATAAATATTTTTGATTCGATCGATGTTATTTTTAACCGCTACAACTTCATTCCAGAACTTCTTCGACAATATTCAATTTTATGGTAATTTCGATTAATCCAAAACCTCAAAAAGTCTAATTTCGAGAATCTTATTTCTGTAAGTTCATGCAACTCAGTGCTATGTCTAATTTAACTCTAAGAAAACTCGAATAATATCAAAAATCTCCTTTAATCTCAAACAACACTTTACAAATTTAATTTAAAACGGGAAACTCGAATAGAAAGGAATGAATCAGAAAAACTCGAATAATCTCGAATCAACATAAAATTGTAGAATAAATCGATATTATCTAAAAATTTTCAATATTCCCCAAAAGCTCGAATACTTTAGTAAAGCAATCTTCAAAAATCTCAACGTTGAACGGTTCAAAAGCAAGAATAAAAGTATTTTTTCTAAAGATCACTGAAAGTTCATAATTTTTAATAAATTCTCTACTTCAAACCAACATTCTCGGATTTCGAGAATTTCACTCACTCAGAGAATTTCCTTAATTTAATCGACATAAACTCGAATAACATCGAAAATCTTGAAAATCTAGCAAAATCTCTATACAAAATTTTAATTTATTTTAAAAATATATAAAACCACCAAATCCTAAAATTGGGACGCCTGGTGATCAATTTTTTAAGGATTATGAGTTTCTAAATTTTTTAAAGCACTGCAACCTTTGAAATTCTCATAATCTTTAAATAATCGTATTTTCTCGCAATTGGGACTTTGTTAATAAAGAGTTCTCGACACTTGTAACTCGAAATACGAGAGACACATAACTGGTGAAATGGCGGATGATTTATGATAATCGTGTATAACTTGCTATAAAGTTGAAGTGCAGCAGGCAGATAATTTGCTTGAAGAAATGTATTTTTCCCCAAACCGAAAGCAGTTGTTTACTAAGTTGTTAAACATTTAATTCGATTTATTGCATGCTTGAAAATTATAAGTGAAAACTTAAATCAGCAGCCGTCACTGTTTAGCACCAAAGAATACAGTAGTATAACATCTTCTGGCGTGCCTGAATGATGAAACAAGACAGATACGGACATATAGGCGGGGACTAATTATTACGTTTGTACGGTTATTTAAAACTAGCGAGTTTAGGCTCCTTCTTCATCAATTAATTTATGCTAATTAGGATGAACGGTAAAAAAAAATTAAAACAGGCCTAGTTTTGGAAAAAAAAAAGTGATTTTTAATTGAGAAAAAATAAAGACAAACACGTTTTATGTTTGGAACTAGTTAGAAACTTCGATATATGTAGTTATGCGACAAAAGGCGCTAGATGTTTGTGTCACACGATCTCTCGCCGCGATACACAACAGATCAACCTTTTTGAAATGGAAATTTAGAAACTGTTGACTTTTAGAGGTTAATTTCAGGTACAAATAAGCAAAATTAGAGATTCGTTCATTTTAGCTTCGCTTACAGATGTTACCATTACCATGATTATTTGGATCTTTCAAGAGATTATTTTAAAGGTACCACCTTCTCGATTAGGAAAATTATGGTGCATAATGCAATGTATCACTACTCTCATTTCAAAACACTTAGTGATTTTTAATTGAAACTCTAAATTACCAAAGGAATTAACAGCCCTCACCGAATCTCCAAATTATAATGTTCCGTAAAATCGCTGGAAAAATATCAATTCAAGTTTTCCGTGAGAAATCTGGGAAAATGTAATTTACCAAAATCATTAGAAAATTTGTATAAAATCAGCAACTAATGTGTTTTGTCTGGAGAGGGATTGCTTTGATGTGACGTTTACTGTGCATCCCTAGAAAGATTTTGAAGTAAAGTAAAGGTCAACTTTCTGATAAAAGCCGCCAGCCGATTCATATTTTATTTGTTGAGAAATCCGAAACCTTCTGATGGATTATAATCTCACATGTAAATAGTACATTTTCGAATGTCTCAGGTGAGAGATTTAAAAAATTGGCCATTCATCTTAGGTGCATTTCCCAGATGTGTAATATTATAACTTAAGAGCTTTTTGGCTTGTCTCATTCCAAAGTAAGACCACCGGAGTAATTTCTCACATTTCTGTTTCTTATTCCTAATACCATTGGCCAAGTAACACTTGAAATAAGCAATGCTTGGCTCGGGACAAATGAATGAAAGGTTTGCTTCGATTCTTCCACGAAGGTTTCCTGACTCGTTTTTTTTTTTATGTCAGATACAGGCAATAACTCCTAGATGTCCGAGGTTATACTTTATCTATCTTCCAATATTTCTTTTTTAAGAAACTGAAGCAAGCATACCAGGATCGCCATGGTCTCTGCTTGACAGGCTGAGCCCGATTATACTCGCACTATTGCCCGTTTTTGTTTTTGACCCGTCAGTATAACATGCAGAGGCACGTTGACCTCTGTAGCCATTTGGAGTGTTTACCCATTTAAAGTTTCCGATGGAAAAATGGTTCATAGCTGAATCTGTAAAGTCTAATCATATAAGGCAACAAAGGAAATTTTTGCTCTTCCTTAGAGCTGTGTTATATTGAGTAAAAGATTCTAATCCAGTCGCTTATTCCAAGTTTCACAATAGCATGTTGCATGGCCCTTGTCTCTATAATGCGAAGAAGGGGTCAAGTCATAAATTATTGCCTTGATAAGGTCATTTCCAACTCTGTCGAGGTATCGATAGATTGGTAGTGGTCTGTAGACCAGCTAGCCTTTCGTGAAGTCTGTCATTTTAGAATGGTCTACGTGTATATTTTTAAATTGGCCATGCAACAAAATCTGATTCAATGGAGTTTAGTCGGCCAGTGCGGTGTGGGTCAACAAAATTGAAAAAAAAAAATTTATTTTGGAAGGCCCTCATCAGTTTTCTGCCAAACGCTGAAATCTGATGTACATAGGTCTAATTCGAATTTATTAATTTGGGCGATATTTTACTCAAGGCAAGTTCTCTGTTCTCAGGCCATTGATCGGCAGAAATGGTTGGTCATCCTCAAAAATCTTCCTATGGAACACTTCTCAGCGATTTTTTAAGAGATTTTAATTCCGCTAAAATAATTGTTTCGTAGAGTTTTAACCAAAGATCTAAGAGACACTAGATTTATTTTAATTTCGCTTCAGAAGGACCAAAGTTATTGAAATCTGTCAAAAATCGCCAATAAATTTTGTTGACTTTTGAAAATCCTGAGCTTAGGGGTTGATTTAGGATCTAGTGAGCAGTCCAGCTGGAGCTTTTAAATATGTCTTAAAGCGCCTTAAAGGGGTGAGATGCAGGGGAGTTAATGTTGATCTGGAGATAGGATAGGGTCAAGGTTGATTTTAGATTAAGTTGGGAAATTATTTGATGTTGTGTTTAATGTTGAGTTTGGGGTTAATTTGAGGTTTCAGTTGGAAGGCGAGATAGAGGCTGAGTTGGGTTTAAGATGAGTACATAAACAAATGCAGTTTTCGGACCATGTTGATTTAGGGTTTGAGTTTAGTGTTAAGTTTAAGGTTGAGCTAATGTTTAGTAAAGGGTTTAGTTGAGGATTTATTTTGATTGAGTGGCTTGATAGTGTGACGTATTCTGAGTTGAGTTCATAAACGCATTTAGTTGGGCGTTTAGTTGAGTGTTGCGATGAAGATTGAGTTGGTGTCAAATAAGTTGTTTATTCATTAATATATTAGAAGCTAGGACCAAAAATGAATTTTTAAAATTTGTGGTTAAGAATTTTGGAAGACGAATATAGTATATTAAACTATCGTAGGCTCTGACTTTCGAGTCAGTCGGAATTTTTTTATAATTTTTCGTCAAAATTAATTTGAGTAATTAATTAAAAATATGTATGTGAATTATGCCGAATATACCTCAAATCGACGGACATATGATGGAGACGATCTCCATCGATTAAAGTAGCGCTTTGTCCGAGAAATTTTGACGCTATGATGTGAACTGAGCTGGGTTATACGTACAAATTTTATTATTATGTTGCCAAAGTTATTTTATATTGACACCCTATTGTGAATGAGCTCATGCTCAAAATGGGGTGCCATAAATTTAGAAGTTAATAGCAAATAAATAAATAAATAAATAAATATTAATTATCTCTAGCGACTAAAAAACAACCCATGATGCAACAAACCTCTCTTCTTTAAGAATAATACTAATTATATGCTTTTGTACTTTACTTTTCAATAAATGAATCCGCATGAAATTTGGATCCAACAAGTGCCAAATAAATGTTTTAACACAGTTGTAAGCACATTGTACGTAAAATATACGTTTTTCGAATAACCGAAACCGCAGCTATATATGAAAGATGTCAAAATGAAGCTTCCAAGTAATGATGGTATATCCACAAACAAAATTTATTCCAAAACATAAATCATTACAAGTAAGTTAGTACCACATTCTGGGTGATTATTCGGAAACTTCAGGTCATCAGCGAAAGTGGTTACTTGCTAATTAAAAATCAATGCAAAAAATCGAGTTTAAATAGATTATACCATAAATCAAGACTACTTGGGTTCTGTCACAATTAAAGATTTAGTCCTAAGGCCTATATAACCAAAAATTGTTACAAAAGTGTCTCAACAGAATCAACCACCCAAGTTAAACTTAAAATTAAACGGGTATACTCATACCTCCTGCAAAAAGGCTATCTATATGCATCGAATTTTTACCAATGCCGACGTAATATAATCAATATTCAAACAATGTGGCAAGGGAGATGTCAAACTTTCCAACTTTAATAAAATATTGCTTGATAAAAGTTAAAATACGCGAATTTTTGTTTTCCAAAAAACTTTCGACATCAATTTTATACTATCATCCATACAAAATATACATGTTCGAAAATAAATCGATATATCAAGCATTTTCTAAACACAAAAAATAGGACTAGGAGATAAACTACAATATATATGTATATTGAATATATAGCCTATGGTACACAAACTGTTTTAGTTTGATCGGCTGGCAGCTATATATAGTTATGTACAAATAGAGTTTATACTGCAAAAATATTTTATTGCGATTTTATTTATGGTCAAAACGCGATATGTACACATCGAGAATTGTATTTTTTTTATTGACCATTTGCAATTTTATCCCAATTCTGAATATATGTGATAAATATTTAAACATATACTTTTAATACATAATCAAAGCCATGTACCAAAAAAAAAAAACGATTTTTTTTTGCATTAAATCGAGTCGAATTGCAAATATTTTATCGCCAACAAATGTATTGAAAACAATAAAAATCTAAATAATCTATCATAAATTTTCCAAATCTAATATTCTTTATTGCAACACCATCATAAATAGTAGATTCATATTGATCATCCTTCCCTCGGCTCTTCAAACTCAGCACACAATAAACTGTCGATGGGGATCGCACGATTCCAGCTGATATTTATTTGAAAAGTCAGTCCATGCCGGACTACCACATATTTGTGCAGTTAGACATAAATCGCACGCACCAAAACTTGATAATACAATGTATATTACAGTAAACTAAAAAATTGGTTGTAGTTCGATAACGGATCAAACAATATTAAAAAAATTTGGCGAAACCAAAACTGAAAAGCATATTTAAAAGGAATCCAATTATATAAAAACTGTATTGATCGTCCTAAACATTTTTTTGTTTATATTTTTATTGTGATACGCCAAGGATGTGGGAAAAGCTTAGAATTTTACATAAAAGCCCGTTTTTATATTATTAGTATGAGATTATATATTATGATGATTATTTGTCGAAAAAAAAAAACCAAATGTGTTAGAAAGGATACGTATAAAAGAGGATAAATCTTATATTTTGTGCACAGTCATCAAAACAAACTGAGTTTTTATTGTTTTGGTAATAATATGGAACGAATTGCCGCATGCCTGATGTGTTATTGCCATAATTTTGAGTACATATATCCTTATCACAAAATATTATTATTGTTTTATTACATAAAAAAATATAAAAATATTTTATTAATTTTTTTTTAAGGATTTTCGCATTTTATTTTTGTTTCCCATTCATTACGACGTGGCAATATAATATTAAAACAACGGCTTAACTTTCATCATCATGTGTTGTATTCATGTACATTTTCCGTATATTATATAAAATTATTATACCGGATTCGAATGACAGAACACATTAAAAATTATGTTCAGCTAAGGATTTTTTTTTTATTTGCAATAAAGGATTAAATAGGGCCGGATTTCAGAGATGAGATATCCAATTTAAATCATTAAATGTAAGTAGTAAATCTGTGGCCGTACAATATAAATGAGAACCGGTGGGTTACAGTAATTCAGTAAAGCAAAAAATGAGTTGTAACGATTAGCATTTCATTTCTCTTGCTTAATGTACATCCTTCATTTTACTTTCATATGCCACAGAAGCGACTTCAATTGAGCATGCAAGAGAGAATAGAATATGTGTGGAAGAGTTTTTGTGACTTTAAAACCTTTAGTTTTCTTCTTTAAATTATGGTTCCACTAATAACTTTCCTGATTTATTTCTGGGGCTTGAATGGTGTTAACTTGATAACTAATGAGGACTGCTTGGGTTTTGCTTTTGTTTAAAGACAATTTTTTCATATTTTTTTTATATTTTTATTTAATAAAATTTTGTAGTAGGTAGGTATGTACCTTCATATTCGTAAAAATAAGAATCCCAAAAAATGCAAAATAAAGTGCCCCATTAAAAAAGAAGACTCATGACAACGGATTGATCAACATTAAATGCCTCTGCCAATTCTTGTCGCGTTTGTGTGTTGTCTTCATCCAATAAAGCTTGCAATTTTTCATCTTCAAATTTTTTCGGTCTATACCTTCACGTCGTGCGTCTTCAACATTCAATAAACCTTCTTAAACCCTAAACCATCTTCTACACATACTATCAGAAAAAGCATATTCACCGTAAGCTTTGACAAGTAAACGATGACTTTCAGCAAAGCAACCTTGATTACACAAAGCCATAGTCTAAAAAACGAAGCTTTTATAAGGGAATTAGAAACGAGGAAAAACCAAACTTTTCATAGTAAAACACAAAAAACTTTACAAATTCTTAATTATGATTTCTGAAATACTTTAAGTAAATTGTTTTCATGTCGTTTAAGTAAATTGTTTTCATTTTCTTGTAATAATTGATTTAATTAAACCAAAATTTATAAAATTTTCATAACAACAGCATTCTGGTCAAACTGAAATAAAAGCTTACTACAATTCGTTTGGTCATTAAGTCAATATACATTGCATAGATGGCAGTGATGGCCGTGAAAATTTAGTAAAATCATACTAAAAATTGCCATCTGGGGAAATTTCAAGTTCAAAAATTGTAGGAAAAGCAAAACAAATTCACAAAATATAGGATCGTGTGATAATTTTGTGATTAAATAATTTTTTTTCGTATTTTTCTGTAAACATTTTAGACATCTTTTAGGACCGGTTGCATAGAAAAAGAGCTAACGGCCAGATATTATTATATATTTCCTAATTTTTTGTATAAATTTGGGCTTTATTTCAAAATACAAAATCAATGCTACCTGATTATATTAATGTTTTACATGAACATTGTATCTGGAGAATTAAATATTTGTCTACCCAACTTCGTTCAAATAAATGTTTAGCTAAGGCATAAATGTTTTTTAGTACAAAAATACAGGTTGCATTGAATTTGAATTTTGAACCCTTTTGGTTATTTTTTTAAGAACATCATATTTTTATTTGGCCGAGTGAAGGTAATTAAATTATTAATATTTCCAGATTGACTCGGACTGATTTCATTTATTTACCTCGTCGTATATGTGAATGTTTTGACAAATAAATTACTTCAACCTAATACATTGCGGGCTGTCGAGCTCAGAAACCTTCCGGGAAGCTGTATGATAGTTATTGCTTTTACAGAAAAAAATTATCCAATAGCGGTTTAATTTGTAGACGACATCGTACCAGCATAGAACAGAAAACTGTTATTCTAGCACCCATAGGTAAAATGTAATTTATTTAATATAATTAATTGGTTATAGCATTTACATAACCGCGAGCCTTAGGATGAATTAGTTCCGAAATGGAGAAACTCGTATTCTAAACGCTTACAGTTATTGAAAGATTCTAAATTTTCGACGCAAGAGTATATTGAGAAATTTCCTGCTTTATGTGAGACCAACGAAGCACGACAAATTGAGCTAGTAAATAAACATTTAATTCATTTTAAAACGAGAGAAGTGGATTATGAAAATGTAACGAAGAAGGTTCGCAAAAACAACATTTCAGTCAGATTTAGACGTTTTTAGAAGCGAAATTTTTGTCTAAAGGATGAAGTCGACCTGTAACAATTTTTTAATTTTAATATTATGAATCAGGCTGAAATATTCATTTTGGGAATCTATTATTTACCCGCAAACCTCTTCGCTAGATTTTCGTACTTCCAGTCGGTTTAACTGAGTGTAATTCAGTATGTAACCCTTAGTTTAACTTTAAAATGTTGCTGATTTTAGCTTAAAATTGATGATGAATTAGCCTGTTAAGACACTCAAATATTAAACTTCGCAGAAAAATGGCATGTATATTACAAACAAATTTTACTTATGGCCAAAAAATCTACAGATTTCTCTGTTAAAACTTATTGTGCTCTTCTTGGCAGCTGCACCGAAGGTAAATATTCAACTATTCTAGTATTTGCATATTGAAATATATAAACCTAATATTTGTGATAATTAATTTATAGAAAATAACAAGAAATCTATGGCATTTGTTCTTTTACCCTGCATTTTCCCGTATTCGAGAGAGAACAAAAGCACGATCAATCAAAACAGCTTTAAAATAACGAAAATTGAAAGTCAAGAAAACTTTGTGGCTTATTTTAAGGTAGGCTAATCAATCACGAAATATATGTGCGTGCATATTTTAACTTTTTTTTTTTATACTACAGACGATTCAAAAAGCTGAAGAATTCGAACGGAAACTATTTGATAACAAGAAAGGACTACAGCCTCGAGTCATATTTATTGGAGATATAACATCACAACTAGTAGCATATATCATGCTAGTTAATAAAAAAATTCAATTTTAAGACGTCAATAAGGCCGTGCAAACCTGTTTTCACATATTTTACGCACTGGATATAGCATATCCGGTTGAGAGCGTTTATATATGGACGTTCATGCAACTACACTTTTTTGGTGTAAATGTTTCAAATGGTAACAAAACACAGCCGACCATTTCGATTGTGGAATCAATAAATAACGATTTATTGAACTTATAAGTAGGAACACGGATAAGTTGATTGTTTAGTCTTTAGTAGTTAATTTTAGTTTTTTAATATAATTTTAAGAAATTTGAAAAGCTAAATTTCGAACTAAAACATACATTATACAATGAATTTTGCTGCCATATTTGTTTAAAATCTTTCAATGAAGCAGAGAAATATAAACAGCATTTTAGAACGTTACATCCAAATATTCACAGATTTGTTTGCATGGAAGTTGATTGTGACAGAGCTTTTTCAAATATATTTAATTTCGTTAAGCACATACGTCGTGACCATTCGGAAAAACCAAGTTTACTTTCAAGCTTAGTAGATAAAGAATTAACTAAAGCTGAAAATAATTCTAAAGACCTGCACCTAACAGCAGATTTCCCAGATGATGAATGTCATATCAGACTAATACAATTCCACACAATTATTTTTTAAAAACCATACTTCAGTTGCTGGCAAATGAAAGTATTCCTAGAACCACTATTTTCAATATTATAATGGGATTAACTGGTTTTTATAATAAACAGTTAACGAAAATTATGGATCTTGTCGAAAATAAATCTGCCGATAAATCTTCAGAGATTTCAGCCATTTTTAAGTTAATTTTTTTCGGAAACATCAATTCATTCAGAATATATGATTTTTAAACAGCTAAAATCTCAAGAAATTCTTATAAATTATAAGACTTACTTAATATCTGAAGAAGAAACTTTTGAATATTCTAACGATAATAGTATAAAATTAGTTGCAAACCCATTCGTAACAAAAACTGTTAGTTTAGACTGCGAATCAGAGCACCCTGTATTTTATAGAGCCATAATCAAAAAATCTAAGCTTTTATAAGGGAATTAGAAACGAGTAAAAAACGAAACTTTTCATAGTAAAACACACAAAACATATGGGAAATCACTTTTTTTCCAAAGACAAATTTTTTAATGAAAACGTTACAAATTCTTAATTATGATTTCTGAAATAATTTCATAAATGATTGAATTTCAACATATATGAATATCGTTTAAGTAAATCGTTTTCATTTTCTTGTAATAATTGATTTATTTAAACCAAAATATTAAAAAAAATTCATAACAACAGCATTCTGGTCAAATTGAAATAAAAGCTTACTACGATTCGTTTGGCAATTAAGTTAATATACATTACATAGATGGCAGTGATAGCCGTAAAAATTTTGAAAAATCGTAACAAAAATTACCACCTGGGGAAATTTTAAGTTCAAAAATTGTAGGAAAAGCAAAACAAATTCACAAAATATAAGAACGTGTGATAATTTTGCGATTTATGCTGTGTGCCTCAGAAGACTTTTCAAACTAAACTTTTGTAAGACACAGTAATTCATGCAATATTTAAATAGATGTCACTAGGTTAAAAGTTTCAACTGTGCCATATACCAAACTAAACTTTTTAAATGTATATTTTTTGTAATTTGTGAATGTTTGTTACAGTATTATTTTTATTTTATTGGTAGGTAACAAGAAACTATAACAAAACTGAAATTTACAAGCATATATTTGTTAATGATAATGCTTATATCCGCAAACAATTGAGTGTCTGCTAATTCGCTTAATAAAACTTGCGGTCTCTTCGCTCAACATCAATCCTTTAAAGGTTTCAAATTTTAAATAAAATTCCGTGTTTCTGTTTTTCTATATTGGATGGACAGTAGAGAGCGGGCTATCGGGTCACTGGTATAATTTGCATTCTATAAAGATATTCTGTGAGAACAATTGGTCACAAAATTCTTGATGTTTGTAAAGCTCGCACCAAAGTTAGTCAAACTGCCAAGTTAAATTCATATCGGCCACTTCAATATTTTCGAAAGCGTTAAGTGCTATCGATGGATATCACATAAAAATTGTTGTACCTACTGCAATACACAGTCAATATATGAATCTTAAACTTGATTAGAGCATTAATTTAAGGGCAGTATGCGACAGTTCTGGTAAATTTATTAACATTTGTTGTGGATACTCGAATATTCAATTATATCGCAAACAAAAATTCCCACCTCATGGATTTTTTCTATTGGGTGACAGTGAATAAAAATGTTCATTAGACCCGGTAGCTATTATCGCACCGTTCGTAAGAAAAGGCAACTTAACCGCATTAGAAAGAAACTTTAACGCTATGCATAGCAAAGCACGAAGCCTTGTGGGAAATGCATTTGGAATAATGAAAATCGATGACGGGCGATTTTTTTAAAATCACTGGAACTGAACATTTTTTGTTTTTCAATTACATTTATATACTACGCATACTACATGTTTTAAACAGTATTTATTTATTTATTTATTTATTTATTACATAATTAAATTATGGTACGCCTTATTTTGAGCAGGAGCTCATTCATCATAGAACGTACATACTGACCAACATAAAATAACAGTACAATATGAACTGCTAACAGCCGCTACATTTTGTCCAAAGTTATTCGTTCACCATATTTACGATTAAAAATTCTAATCCCAATTGTCTGAGCTGCTTGTTTTTAACCATATTCAGCACTGCTTCTAATCTAACAACATCGGTTATTATCCGTTCACTTTAGGTAACTGTGATGAATGCGACATCGCGACTTCATGGGTTCGCGGTTAAATTTTTCTTTCTATTTCAGATCATTTGTATATTAATTTATACAAAAAAATTAATTTAAAATTTTCTAATAATAAAATACAAAATAAAATTCAACTGACTGACTCTAAAGTCAAAGCCTACTCATCAGGGATGAAAAAGTTGGTCCTATAGGACTTTTTTCGGTCCTTTAGAAAATAAAAAGTCCTTCGATCCTTTTCATCAAAATTTCAGTCCTTTCGAAAAAATATTTATATTTGAATTTTTTCTGTAAACGTCTGCTGCCTGACGTTTACAGAAAAAATTCACTGATGTTTTCTTTTCGGGAGAAAACAACCAATCCTTTTTTTGCAATAAAGCAAAAAAGAAAACATCAGTGAGAGAATGCAGCTAATTATAGAGGGTGCCCAATTTATCTAGAATTGAAAGTGAGCACGACTAGAAATTGTAAACATAAACGCTCAAAATGGAAAACAGTAAGCAACTGTAAACGGTAGCGTGCACCAAGGGGTTTCACACGGAAGTGTTCTTAAAGATACCGCTCCTAAAGTGCAAGCAAATGAAAAGTAAAACATCTCAACAGCTTTAAGCAAATTGACTAATATAATGCAGAGCTTCATGGCGATGATGGAGAGAACCATGGATCTAAGATAGTCGTAAAAAGCCAAAAATGACCATCATCAAAATAGCCATTTGGAATGCAAATGACCTAGCACAATATAAAGCGGAGTTACAAGCATTCCTCATTGAGCACAATATTGACATAATGTTAATATGTATCTGAAACACGTTTTACCAAAAATAGTTATTTCAAAATTAATGGGTACTCTATTTATGACATCAAGCACCCAGATGGGAAACCACATGGAGGCACTGCTGTATTGATTAAGAGAAGATTAGCACACTATGAATTTATACAATCAACGAGCATCTGTTTGCAGGAGTGGTCGGGAAACTGTGTTATATTGGCAGTGTAATGTCTTTCAAAACATGCTATAAAAAAACTCCTGTTCTTGGATTATATCAGCCAGCTGGGTAATAAATTTCTTGCGGGGGTGATTACAACGTAAACCTTACTCATTGCGGTTCCAGATTAACATCGCCGAAAGGCAAACAACTTTATGAAGCGATAAAGGAAGTCTCTGGATTGTTTATCTGCGGTAACCCAACTTATTGGCCCACAGAAAAAAAGGAAATTTCTGATTTAATTGACTTTTGTGTAACTAAGGGCATTCCACGTACATTTGCTAAGGCCACGGATTGCCATGATCTGTCTTCTGATGACTCACCGGTAATAGTACCAGTGAGTACCGATGTCCTAAAGAACGAAATGCCAAACCGTCTAGAATTTCTTTTTAGTTGTTTTACTGAATCTCGTTTTGAAAAGGTATTTCAGCCACAAATCAAAAAAGAATTCCAGTCATAAAATTTTTGACCTAATGCCTTTTTATTTAATTTTTGGTTGAACTACCTTCGGAAAAGGCATTTCAGCATAAAATTAGTGTACCTTCTAATTTTTGACCGAAACTCCTTTTTTTACTGAATTGCTTTTGACTGGACCTCGGGAGCCAATAATTAGCCCTACGGCGGCATTTTAGTTAAAAAAACCAACCTAACAACCCTAAAAGGTGTTCTAGTCCAAAAAGTTGTGATTGAAATATTTTTCAAGAAGGTTGTTCAGTCCAAATACACAAAGAATATTTCAGTCAAACTGTTTTTTGACCGAAATACCTTTTTTGGACTGAAGTTCCCTTTTTAACGGAGTTTTAGTCATAATATTTGTACGGGGAAATTGTTTGACTGAAACTCCTTTCGGTTTTTGACTTAAATGTTGTTGACTGTATTCCCGGAGATCTATTTTGCCTGGAATTCCTTTCTAGTTTTATTTGACTGAATCTCCTTTTTAAAAGATAATCAGTCACAAATCCAAAAAGGACTCTGGTTATACGATTCGACTTGAATTCATTTTTAGTTTTTTGATTGAACTTCCTTCTGAAAAGGCATTTCAGTCTAAAATTGTTTTGACTTAGTTGCCTTTTAATTTTTGACTGAAACTCCTTTCTGCTTTTGACTCAAACGTTTTTGACTGGTGTTCGAAGATCGAATAATTTTTCGTTGGGCAGCTAAAGATAAATTTAGCAAGTATTATTTTAATTTGTAAGAGCCAACTTTGATGTATTTTTCAAAATGAAAGTTCGAAAAAATATATTTTAGAAATAATTTAATTTTAATATTTCTGCAATTAATATTTACTTAATACCAATAGCCTTCTTGTATATTGTTCTTAAAGATATGTAGAAAACTTTTATATAAATATTTTTTAATATTTTTGCTTTTTTCATTGAAAAACTTGAAGCTAAAAAACACCATTTTTACTGTGAATTCCTATGGAAATCAGTGAAAAGTTATACCATTAAAAAAGCTTCTAAAAAATACGTCATTAAGATTATGGCTCTATACTCTAGAAGGCTCTGATATTGTTCCTAACGATAAGTAGAAAACTTTTATATAAACATTTTGGAATATTTATGCTTTTTTCATTGAAAAACTTCAAGCTAAAAAACACCATTTTTACTATGGATTCCTATGGAAATCAGTGAAAAGTTATACCACTAAAAAAGCTTCTAAAAAATACGTCATTAAGATTATGGCTCTATACTCTAGAAGGCTCTGCTGAGAATGCGTTCAAAACAACGAGCTCAAACAACGCCAAGATCAAAAAATGTTACTATACGGCCATGACGTCACTACCAGGCGACATAGCAGCCATGCTGGCCAGTGAGGAAACAAACTGGCACTTTATACCATCTCGTATCCCTCACTTCGGAGAGCTATGGGAAGCCGGGATAAAATCGATCAAATTTCACCTCAAAAGAGTGATAGGGGAACAACCCTCACTCAAGCAGTGCTCAATTCTCGACCTTTAACTCCGCTGACCAACGGCGCCTCGGACTTAACAGCATTTCCATTTTAAATCGAATAAAAACTGTGCTGTTTATATTTTAATCAAATTCATATACTAAGTTAAGAAGGTTATAAAGAGACTTTTCAAAAACATGAATTACCAGATTCACACAATACATATAAGAATAATTACGCCATCTATTAGAAAAACGGAAATTACTTTTACGTATGTATGTCGAATCGTATGTTCGCTTCAAAGAAAAGGTTGCAGTCATAATCAGTTTTCTTAATTCGAATATTGTAAACTAACTGTTTGCAACGTGTTGAGTAATATCAACACGATGATGCCTGAGCTCTCATAATACTTTTAAAATTTCTTGACAAAGTGATGGTTTTGTAGTGATTCACTCATGCAATCAATTTGTAATTCAAATAAATACAATACATACCACATATGTATTAGTACCTACAAATCACTACTTTGTACTAAGAAATACCCTGGGCACCTTAGTACTACACCAAAACAGTTCATCACCATTTTTTGTCGTCATTCATAACCAATCAGCAATTTTTGCTTAAATTGCACCATTTTCGTTTTCATGCTGTCTCAACAAAAGACACACAATTTTTGAAACACTCGCTTGTTAACTTTCGGTTTGACAACACGTCAACAGTATTGTTACGTTTTTGCCTTGTCAAATAAGGTTCGTATCACTGGATTGTGAATAATACAAAATCAATTTAATTTATCTCCAACGAATTTATTTATTTCACAAAATTTATTACAACACACTTTATCAATAAATATTCACAAAATCACTTTATATAAATTATCGTCAAATTTTAGTGTTCAATTGTAATTTTTATTTCCACAACAACACTTTTTAAATCACTTTTTAATTACTTGTTAATCTTCATACTGTCGCTTTCCAAATACTACTAATCCAATTCGACCTCCTTCGCCTTTATATATACACAAACCAAACTTCTCGAAAGTTCATGACTTTTCCAGTTAGAATAGCGTAGAAACACTACGTCACAATTTTATCATGGAAAATTCCATTTTAGTACAGTTAAACATCAATTTTTGACAAACAAATCAATTTTTGTAAATGCAAATCAATAAATAAAAATTAACTTTAATAAATAAACAACAATATAAAATAAAAGCAAATTGTGTTCGTGATCTTTTATTGTGACCCATAGTTTAAATGTCATTTTTCCCATCGGTTGACTTTTGATGCCAACATGTTCGGGGACCCATTGTAAATGTCTTGAAGAATGAAACATTTTTAGTTCTGATAGTATAGTTATGAAATCCATCGTTACTGCGCTGGTGGTATAACACATTTACATGTTTAGTCCTCACCGATGTCTCTTAGAATTGAAAATAATACTTTGTAATCGTTTTGATCGGGAAACGCAAAAAATCCTAAAATTTTAGGGCTCGCCATCTCGGTGCGGTGATAATCATTTTTGTCCAGTTGAATATAAGCTTACTGTATTCCGAAACACAGCTCCACAAAACTGCATCAGTTTGATATTCGACACTTAAGTTATAAAATTTGCCATATACCATGGTTTAGTGATTTTAGGGAGTTGCTTATTTTTACAGTTCGAAACAAGTATATCCTGAAAATTATAATAAAAAGTCACGTCACGGTTATAGCTCTTCTATAATCGTTCAACCGTAGATACATATGTATATCCGTTGTTATCGGAGCTTGCAAAATGAACGTATAGGTTAAGTTGCGAGTTGAAAATAAATTTTTTGCTGAAGAAAACGATCGATAAAAAGTAAATGTGATGTTTTGACACCAACATGTTCAGCAAATGTGGTTGTTACAGCTTCCCTGCGAATCTTTACAATATGGAACAAATTTTGAGTTAAATCATAAAGCAAGCAGAATGATGATACATTTAATCTTTCGGATTTGTTTCAAATTTTCGATCGGGTGGCATGGATTGCAATTGGCACATGACCAGCAAACCTGAAGGAGAGACAATTTGCTACATGGCAGAAGATTTGATAAATGATGTGACTTAGGGTGAATTTGATCGTTTTAGTGTCTCCTGAAAGATTGTTGTGTTATTGCAATAAGAATAAGGCGTACATCGCGAATGAATTATACAAAGATTTAGTAACGTCAACCATCCAGAGCAGCCTAAGAGCTACAGTTTTTGATAAATTTATAATTACGAGAATAACGATTTTGACTAAAATTGGAACGCGGCATGGCGTTAAAGGTGTTTTTTTTCGGATAAGAGATCATAGACTCGGAAGCACGTCAACCTTTATCCGAAGGCTTTTGCGGTTTTAATCTTTGAGCTTAAATAAATTAATACATTTTAAACATCTAATTCACTATACGGAAACTATTACAAAAATAATTTGATGTGATTTCGAAACAAAACACTAAAACTGATTAAAATTTTGCAAAGTGCTTGCTTTCTAAATGTGATGGAATTCTTCAAACCGTTCAATTTTCCACTTTTCATTCAAAAGGCCACCATTGTGTTTGAACCTTCAGTTGTCATTTTTATTGAAAGTCAATGGCTTCGAGAAAGTATTATTTATTATATAAACTGTTTTATTTGAGATAAAATCAAACACACTTTTATTATTATGGAATTTATTAATATAAGTATTATGGCACAACTTAATGCTTTCGCAATCACAACTAGACTACTCAATATGATCATGAGGTGATCAATATAAACGGCGTACACATAATTGTTGTATACGGTAAACACAAGTTGAATACGACGTTACAATATTTATAGGGTGCAGATTAAGAACGAGTACATTACATCCCTCCACCTTTGATTAGGACACATATGTAGAAGGAGTTGTTTTCGGTCTGGCTGATCTACGGAGGGAAGCTTCATCGGTTTCAGATGGTGTCTTTTTTTGCTCGTTTCTTTGGCTGTGCATTTTCTTGTTGTACGGTTGATGATGGACCAATGGTTGATTCTAGCGTGCCTGATGTTGATGGTTGAACATCTTTCGGTGTTGAAATACTGTCTTCCGAATTGGCAACATCTTTCGGAAGAATCGATTGAGGTTCATCTATCGGAATGGTAGTTGAATTGTCCATCTGTTCATCGGTTGCTCGACTTCGCAACTGATCAATATGACGTCTCATTGATTGGCCTTGTTCAGTCTCTACAGCATAAGAAATAGGCCCTGTTGTTCTTGTAACAGAAGCAGGTATCCACTTTGGACCCGACGAGTAGTTTCGCGCCCAGACTGTGGAACCCTCAGACAGTTTTCGCGGTTGGTCGACCACTGGTTTGGTCTTGTGAACGCGAATATTATCCGGATGAAGATGATCGAAGAAAGTTCGAATACGACGATTAAATAAGAGTTCGGCGGGTGATCTGCCGGTTGCGGTTGATGGAGTTGCATGATGGTGGTGCAGAAACTTCGCCAAACGATGCTGAATGTCGCCAGAACTCTCCTTCTTAAGGAAATCTTTCGTCGTTTTGACCATTATCTCCGCCTGCCCATTTGAACGTGGATGGTATGGAGCCACATACACCGAGCGAATACCATTCGTATCACAGAATTGTCGGAATTCCGCGGAGTCGAAAGCTGTACCGTTGTCACTCACAATGATCTCTGGAATTCCATGAGTGGCAAATATCTTTCGAAGAGCCTGTATGCCACAAGCAGCTGATGTTGTGGCCACTTGAACTACCTCTAACCACTTGGAATAAGAATCGATGAGTATAAAATAAGTCTTACCATGATGAGGTCCGGCATAATCAATATGGATTCTCGACCATGGTTTTGTTGTCTCCTCCCATGGGTGTACGGGAGCCTGTGCCACCTCAGGACGGTTTGATTGACACTTTTTACAAAGACGCACAGTCTTCTCTATGTCTGCATCTAGTTTGGGCCACCACACGTAATTCCTCGCTAGTGCCTTCATTCTAACAATACCCGGATGAGCAGTGTGTAGCGCGGACAAAATTTGTGCATGGTGACATGGTGGAATTATTACTCTATATCCCCAGAGGAGGCATCCTTTGAGTGTACTCACTTCGGCACGACGAACCCAAAATGGCTGAAACTGTTCCACGGGTTTACTCTCTGGCCAGCCCTGCAGTGTCCACTGAAGGATCTGCGAGAGAACTGGATCTTTGTTCGTCGAAGCGGCAATGTCATCGGCATGGACGGTCGGCTTGTGTACCGTATCTATAAGCAGCACCTCTTCTTCCTCTGTGACGATCGTAGTGCCCGGAACAGGAAGTCTACTAAGACCATCAGCATTTCCCACATCCTTCCCGGCACGGTAGACGAGTTTGAATGTGTATGCATTCAGGAAAGTACTCCAACGAATCATTCTCGGCGATAGGATTTGTGGAGTTGGAACATCTGTGGTAAAACGACCAAGAAGCGGCTTATGGTCCGTCACAATAACGAACTCTCGACCGTAGAGAAATTCATGGAACTTTCTCACTCCCGCAATAATCGCCAAAGCCTCGCGATCACCTTGGCTGTATCGTCGTTCTGTTTCGGTCATCGTTCTCGAGTGGTAAGCTATGGGACGCTCTTTCGTGCCCACTCTATGTGACAGTATAACGCCAATTCCATAGGGGGAAGCGTCACATACCAGCAACAACGGATATTTCTCACTAAATGGCATTAGGACGTTGCTGGACATCAAGGCATCTTTAAGCGCATCGAAACTGCGCTGTTTGGCAGGTCCCCATCTCCACAGAATATTTTTGTGAAGTAGCTGGTGCAAAGGTTCCGCAAGCGTTGCCTTATCTTGAATAAAAGAATGGTAAAAATTAATTAAGCCTAGGAAAGCTTGTAGCTGCCCTTTATCAGTTGGTGGTGGGGTGCTTCTAATTGTGTCGATCTTCTGTTGCATTGGATGCAGACCTTCGGCATCGATTCTGTACCCGAGAAAATCGGTGGATGAACAACCAATTTGACATTTGTCTTGTTTTAGACGAATACCAGCTTGATCAAATCGTTGGAAGATGTCGATCAACTTCTGTCGTAAATCTGTATCGGACGACGCGATGACGATGATATCGTCGAAATACGGTATGACTCCCGGAATCCCTCGAAGTAGATTCTCCATGAAATTTTGGAAAATTCCTGGCGCCGTACTAATACCGAATTGGAGTCGGTTCACCTTGAATGCTCCCTTGTGTGTTGTAATTGTTTGTACTAGCGCGGATGCATCGTCTACGATGAGCTGTTGGTATGCTTGGGCGAGATCGAGTTTTGCAAATACAGTACCGTTTGGTATCGTCGATAACAGGTGATTTGCTGATGGAACCGGAAAACAATGCGGTGTGAGAGCTTTATTCACCGTTGATTTGTAATCGCCGCAAATTCTCACACTGCCATCGGCTTTCGGAACAGGTACAATAGGCGTAGCCCACTCGCTGTACTCGACCGGCTCCAGAATTCCCTGTCCAACCAATTTATCTAATTCAACTTCAACTGCTGCTCGCATGGCAATAGGAATTCTTCGTGCTGGCAAACGTATCGGAATTACTTTTGGATCCACCTGAAGAATAATTGGAGGCCCACTGTACGAACCCAGCTCAGGTGAAAATAGGTGGCTGTATTTCACCAGTACATCGGAAAAACTGGTGTCTGTGATTGCATGGACTCCTTGGATGGAAATCCCTAAAGGCTCGAACCAATCGATACCAAGAACACTGGTTTTGTTCCCGGTGGTGATGTATAACGGTAGACTGGAAACTGATTTACCATTGTAATAAACATCAATGCCCAAACATCCCAAAATGTCGATTGGATTCCGTTGGAAATCGACCAATTTCAAATTTGCCTCACGAAGTGGTGGTGATTTTCGAAACATTTTTTTAAAAGTTATCTCGGAGATAATAGTGTGCCTTGAACCAGAATCCACTTCGAAACGACACGGAACATGGTTTATGTTGACGGTAGCAGATGTATTAACAGCAGAAGGATTGGAAATACTTTTCACTTCTCTGTAACGACGATTCGAACGCTTCTGGTTGCTTTTAGGCTTGTTGCTGCTGCTGGCCATCGCACGACAGACCCGTTGGAGGTGTCCCATTATACCACAAAAGGAACACGTGGTAGTACGGTATCGGCAGGTGGATCGGTCATGGTCCTCCCCGAAGCTGAAACACCCTTGTGAGCGTGACGGATTCTTCTGTTGATTAGCTTTGCCCGGTGTTGCTTGATGTTTAGGCATGATTTGTTGCACTTTGTGAGCTTCAGCAATGACCTGTTGATTCTTCTCGGCAGCTTCTGCGGCAATGCTGCGATCGATAGCAGTATCTAACTGTAAATCCTTCTCAGCTAAAAACATCTGTTGCAATTGAATATTGCGCAAACCGCAAACCAGGCGATCTCGTAGCATGCGATCTAGGCTATCCTTGTGGAAATTGCAACTTTTGGCAAGACGTCGAAGCTCGGCTATGTAATCGGCGACGCATTCTCCCGAACGTTGATCACGTTTGAAGAACGTGTACGACACCGCAATTTCCGATGGGCGAGGGGAAAAGTGATTAGATAAAGTGTCAATGATTTCTTTGATCACTAAATCACTGACCTTTTTTGGTGCTATAAGATTCTCTAGCAACTCAAAAGTATCCGCCCCGCATAGTGTAAGAAACGTGGCCCGCTTCAATTGCACATCTTCGATTTTATTGGCCTCACAAAACAGTTCAAAACGCCTTGAATATGTGCCCCATTCATTTGGCTTCGTTGTATCGAAATTTTCAATATTTCCGATAGGCATGATCACTCACTCACTAATAACACGATTTTTTTTTTTTTTTTTTTCCGTAATATTTTTACCGTAACTATAACTTGTGTCAAACACGCGGTCACAATATTATTTTAATTTGATTAATTTATTAAAGAGCAATAAATTAATCACAATTCAGGTATTATGTAATAAAATATTATTTCCGTTTTAATCCTCGTCGCCAATGTTTTATTTGAGGTAAAATCAAACACACTTTTATTATTATGGAATTTATTAATATAAGTATTATGGCACAACTTAATGCTTTCGCAATCACAACTAGACTACTCAATATGATCATGAGGTGATCAATATAAACGGCGTACACATAATTGTTGTATACGGTAAACACAAGTTGAATACGACGTTACAATATTTATAGGGTGCAGATTAAGAACGAGTACATTACATAAACTGTAAATTTGTGTCACACATGATTTGTAAACTGTTTTTTGGGTTTTCATCTTCTATCATTATTATTGTGAAGTTATTCCAGAATTTCGAAAAATTTCGTTTCATTGCAGATTAGAGGTAAACTTAGTGCAGAAACAACGCTTCTTGTGATTTTCGCATCACATGATGTTGACCTAATGTGATCCTTATGGTTTTTGGCGAAATTCCCGTTGAAAGGTATTTATTTAAGGATTTTATATATAAATTTTGGATACTCACTTTTCCAAATCTTTCGTCATTTTAAGTGATACTGCCGCTATCAGTAGACTTCCGATTGGTGTACTCCATGCAATTAAAATTTTTTCCAAAGTCCAATGAATGTTTTATGCCAATACAATTTTCCTGATGTGAACTGCTCTGTTACCTTGGGGGCTGTCATTACTTTTCCCCTTATATGAAATACATATTATTCAAAAGTATATAGTCGGTAGTATGCTTTGCCGTTTAACACGATCTGATTTCAGACTTCATATTAAGGGCAAAATATATTTTTTTGTTACTCACCTCTTTTTCCCGCTATTTTTCGAAAAATAACCATTTTAAAGAGGAATTGTATTAGAAAAATTAGTTCAGCTACTTTAAGCAACCAAAAGTAAAATAAAAATCGAAATCGTGAATAAATAACTCAAAATTTTCTTAAAAACATTAAAGTTAACCTAAATTCGTGAACTAATAGCATCATCTGACTTCCTTCATTATGTTGAACTAATAAACAAACAACACAAAACACCAGCATTATATCGATCGAAATTATTATTTATCGTACGTCTGTAACTAACCTTTTCTGTTAAACGAAAACAAGGTTAAAGAACATTTCCCTTGACATAACATCCCCCCCCCATATCTAATCGATCAACTTAAATTGAATTTTTTGTTGTTGTTATTCATATTTATTTACACATTTTTAACCTACTTTTGAACCAAATCCCCTTATCGTACCACCTCACTTTTTGACTGCGGCACATCTCGCAACTCACACACCAACCCTTAATTAAATAACACTTTAAATAATAAAAATTGAATTTTTTTTTGTATTTTTTGCGTCTTCCCATATTTTGCTCGTTTGCTCATGTTGAAGTGAGAGTCTTACTCGTTTTTTATAGGATTGTGTTCGAGTCGATAAAATGAATTATTAAAGTCTGTGTGACAAGTCTTAAATAATATATTTTTATTTTGTATTATTTTCCCCCCTAAGTACTATACCCGATGAAAATGGAAAATCGAAGGAAAACACACATAAATTGATAAAAAATGAAAATTGTATAGCTTTTAGTTTTTTTTTTATCCTCTATATACGAGCAGACATACATATATACGAATATATATCCATTTGACAAATTCACTGTTAAATTCATATTTGATCCTACAATCAAACCCCCCCAAAATATTTTCACAATTCGTTAGATAAATACGAATTGAACTGATATACATATGCGCGCCGTTCACATATTTAAGTGGAGGTTTGTGTTATCCTAAACTAAATTTTATATAGCTACTTATTATCCTAATACATACTCGTACATATATATGAATGACAATGCACCCAGAAAAATAAAATAATTAAAATTGAAACGAACACACAAAATTTAATATTGAATCTGCAATTGGATTTTTTTTTTTTTTCTGTGCGACGACAACGACAACGATGATTTTCAATCTGAAATTGGTTTTATATGATTTCATTTATGTATTCCTTCGAATTCGAATGTAAAATTGCATACAAAATAAAATGAAAAATCCAATTGTTAGAAATTGGAAATTATTTTTATTACAAACTTTTTTTTTTCTAATATTGATTTCGATAGTCAACATACAGTTATTTTGTACTTTATTCATTTTCTTTTTTTCCAATTTTCCTTTCTATAATCGTGCTCGTATGCTGTATATGCATTCGCAATAATAGCATAAAAGTCCCGTGCTTTACAAACTCATATCGAAAAGTTTATTCTGTATATACCTGCCTTACTTTAAGCTTTGTCTAACTGTTATGATGTTTCATATAGTCTAGTTCCATACATATATGAATGCTTTGTTATTTTTAGGGTGAATGGAAAATGTATTAATTTGTATACCGAAACCTAAAATCAATTTTAACAGGTTATTTTTGAAATTGCTATTTATTGTTGTTATTTGGATTAATTTTGCTTACTGGCGCTATTCCAAATTTCATAAATTTCACTTTCTGTTAAATTGTTAAATAAAATAGAAGGAATCACTTCAGATTTTCTTGGGTTTACTCGTTTTGTTTTGATTTTTTTAAAATCAGAAGGTGGTTAATGAATCGACCTGCCTGAAACTTTTTAAATAAGCTTTATATATATAAACTGGATCAACTAACAGTGACAGTTGACCTAATCATCTATATAGAGAAGGAATATGTTTGCAAATATAAACAAAATATTTGAATTACCTAATACGAGAATAACACTATATAACTTCCGATGTCAGGTCACCGAGTCACCACCAACTCAAAGTGACGCTTCCTATAACAACAAAAAATCGTTATGCCATTGTGTACATGCCACTAAACTAGTTTTGTGAATATACGTGTAGAAATTCCTAAAAGGCTGGAATGCCAATTTGGATATAAAAAATTGTGATGACAAATCATTGGCAATTTCCAATAAGTTCGATTCAACTGCTGAAAATTGCCAAGCCGCTTCAGAAATCAGTTTAGTTCACCCAGATATTTCAGATGTCTGGGCTTTAATCTTTATACTTTTTATGTTTAGTGATACATGTTTCATGTTTTCTAAGCTACAGCTTGTCACTATCACCTCAGTGTACATGAAGTAATTAATCAAGTGTCTACTCGTGAGGAAAATGTCTGTAGTCAATTCAAGAAATGGTGTAGATAATGTAGACAACGTCGAAAATGTAAACAATGCGTCGAAAATTTCCAGCAAAAAGAAGTAAGTGTTGAACAAATTTCGGCGGCGGTAAATCGTTCATTATTTGATTCAAATATTGCTTCTTATTTATATGACGGACCCCAGGGACCGACCATATAATAATTTTTACATCAAGTGCATACTTCGCATATTCGAGAAAATCATTTGACTTTGGAAATTTTTATTTTTGGTTGAAAAATTTCGTCGGCGGAAAATCGTTCATTATTTGATTCAAATATTTTTTTTTTTTTTTTTAAATGTTGCCAATGGCTTTATTCTTGAATCTTTCAACATAAGAAACTAACAAGAAGTAATCAAATCTTAAGCTAAAAATTATTACATATTTTAAGTCTTAACCAATGTTAATACTTATTGTTAGGGCTCACAATTTAATTAATTTAGACTACACTTATATGTGTATATCGAATTAAATTTACAGGTTCACAGGTTCATTAGTTCGAGTGGATCTGTTCTTCTCAGACGTCTAAATCGCGGCTGTTTTAGTATCTCCCTGGCCAATTCGTTGGGATGTGCTTCTAGTTTTGAATAATATTTCGAACTGAATTCTTTAATTGTTTCTTTAACGGTTTTAATCCCAAGGTCGTGATGTATATTACTATTTCGAATGTACCAAGGAGCATTGGTGATACTGCGAAGTATTTTCGCTTGGGTTCGTTGCAGGAGTTCTCTGTTTGAAGCGCTGGTGGATCCCCATAACTGAATACCATAAGTCCATATGGGTTTGATTATTGATTTGTACAGTAAAACTTTATTGGCTAATGACAACTGAGATTTTCTTCCCATCAGCCAATACATTTTGGAAAATGTAATTTTTATTTGGTTGCGCTTTGTTTCAATATGATTTTTCCACGTTAACCTTCTATCCAGATGCAAACCTAAGTATTTTACCTTCGTTTGTTGAGGAATATTTTTATCGTTTAATTTCACTGGTGGGCAGGTGCGTTTGTTTAGCGTGAATGTGACGTGAGTTGATTTGTTTTCGTTCACTTTTATTCGCCATGCCTTTAGCCAGTCCGCGACCTTGTTTAAATGATTCTGTAACTCCTTTGAGGCAATTTCAGGATTAGTGTGAGACACCAGGATGGCAGTGTCATCGGCAAATGTTGATATTATCACTTTGTTGGTTACAGGTATATCAGCTGTGTACAATAAGTATAATATTGGTCCTAGAACGCTACCTTGCGGGACACCTGCATTAATATCATTTAAGCAAGTAGTTGCACTGTTTTGTTTGACCATGTATTGCCTTTGGAGAAGATAGTTTCCCAGAACTGAGTGAAATTTTTTCGGTAGAAGCTCCTTAATTTTGTAAATTAGTCCATCGTGCCAAACTTTATCAAAAGCTTGGGCGATATCCAAAAAGGCAGCAGCACAATATTTCTTTTCCTCGAAGGTGATTTTGATTGCATTTACAATCCTGTGTACTTGCTCTGTAGTACCATGTTGGTTTCGGAACCCAAATTGATGGTCTGGAATAACGCGCCGTTCTTCTAATATTGGTTTCAATTTCATTAGTAACATTTTTTCAAATAGCTTTGAGATTGTGGGAAGCATGCTTATGGGACGATATGATGAGATTTGCGTTTTTTTTTCCCTGGCTTATGTATCATTGTGATCAAAGATATCTTCCATTTTTGAGGAATATAACTGGTTCGCATGACCGCGTTGAATACAAATGTTATTAGTTTTATGCATTTATCCGGCAATTCCCTTATCATTTTTCCAGTAATAAGATCATGTCCTGGTGCCTTTTTCGGGCTTATGCAAGTTTTAATTGTATTCTTAACTTTCTTCCAGTTATACTTTATAGGTTTGTAGGATAAACCATCATCCGTTGGCTGGGGTAGCACAAAATAATTATCTTCTTCGTGTGGGACGAATACTGTTGCTAGATGAGCAGCAAAAGCATTGGCTTTTTCTTCATCACTTCTCGCCCAATTTCCAGTTGGTAGTCTAATCGGTGGATTCGAATTTGTTGGCCTTTTTAAATTTTTTGTTGCCTTCCACAAGGAATAATCTGTCCTCTCGGTTGCCGAGAGATCACTTAAGTAGTTCTTTACGCGCTGGTTTTCTTCTTCGCTCAAAGCAAATCTTAGGGCCTTAATAGCTCGATTTAATTTCCACTTCAATAACGGTGATTTTGTTTGCTGCCATTGACGGCGAATCTTTCGCTTTTCCTGGATTAGTTCCTGTATATTATGTGACAGTTTATTAACTTTTTCCGAACTACTTATGCCGGGTGTAGCCCTTTTAGCAGATAATGTCATGACATCTTTTAGATTTTCTGCCGCCGCATCAATATCAGCTGGTGTGATCAGAGGAATATTAAGTAGACACTTTTGTTCGACTAACCTCCTATATTGATCCCAATTAGTTTTTTTGTTTGTAAGACGGTTCGGTATTTCGTTCCTTAGGACATCAGTACTCAATGTTACTATTACCGGTGAGTGATCAGAAGACAGATCATAGCAATCAGTGGCCTTAGCATATGTACGTGGAATGCCCTTAGTTACACAAAAGTCAATTAGATCAGGAGTTTTCTTTTTATCCGTGGGCCAGTAAGTTGGGTTACCGGCAGATAAATAATCCAGGGACTGTTCCTCTATGGCATCATAAAGTTGTTTACCTTTCGGCGAAGTTAATCTGGAACCCCAATGAGTATGTTTAGCGTTGTAATCACCGCCCGCAAGAAATTTATTACCCAGCTGGCTGAAATAATCCAAGAACTGGAGTTTTTTTATAGCATGTTTTGGAGGGCAGTACACTGCTGATATGACGCAGTTTCCAGACCACTCCTGCAGACAAATGCTCGTTGATTGTATATGTTCTTTCTCATATTTTGTAAGTTCGTAATGTTTTAATCTTCGCTTAATCAATACAGCAGTGCCTCCATGTGCTTTACCATCTGGGTGCTTGGTGTCATAAATAGAGTACCCATTAATTTTGAAATAGCTATTTTTGGTGAAGCGTGTTTCTGATATTAACATTATGTCAATATTGTGTTCAGTGAGGAATGCATGTACCTCCGATTTATGTTGTGTTAGGCCGTTTGCATTCCATATGGCTATTTTGATGATGGTCATTTTTGGCTTTTTACGACTATCTGCATCAGCGTGCTCATATTCTGCATAATTAGATCCATGGTTCTCTCCATCATCGCCATGAAGCTTTGCATCATATTGGTCAATTTGTTTAAAGCTGTTGTGATGCTTCCCTCTTCACTTGCTTGCACCTTAGGAGCGGTACCTTTGAGAACACTTGCGTATGAAACCCCTTGGTGCACGCTGCCGTTTTCAGTTGCGCACTGATTTTCATTTCGAGCGTTTTTGTTTACAATTTCTGGCCGTGCTTCTTTTCTAACTGAAGAATGAAGATTAAGGATTCGCTGCTCTGCTCGCTGCTTTGGATTTATTCTCCTTTTCAATTCCAGATAAATTGGACACCCTCTATAATTAGCTGTGTGACTTCCATGGCAGTTGCTACATTTTCTCAATGATGCTTCATTTTTTGCTTTATTGCAAACCTTTGAATTATGGAGTTCACCACATATAACACAAACATCGTTCAAAGTGCAATAGGCTCTAGTGTGGCCATATTCTTGGCACTTAACGCATTGTACCGGCCCATTTCTTTTCCTGGGTTCCTCAACGGTAACCCTTCTGTGCAATAGATATTTTAGGTCAAATATTGCATGGTTGCCTTTAACCTTTTTATTGTCTGGTTCTAATTCCAGACGAAACAATGGCTGAGGAACCTTCTCCCGATTAAAAATATTGGTAATAGTTTTGCACTGGAAACCTTTTTCAGTGAGAGCAGCTTGAATTTCGTTTGCATCCACGTAACTCTCTATTCCTTTTAACACAACAACCAATCCTTTTTGGCTCTTTAATTGATACGTGTAGTAATGTTTACCAACTTGGTCGAAATGTTTAATTAACGCTCTGTAAGCATCAGTATTGAGCGGTTGAATTTTTGTTTCTTTTATATTTCCTCTTTTGATCCCGGAAATATAAAATGCCCCTTCAGTGATAAACTCGATCGTTTTAGCAAGTTCTCTATTTGATTCTTCCCTCAAATAGATTGGTGGTGGCTTCTCAGCTTTTGAAGTTTTTTCGGGCGGCGGCTCGTCAACAACCAAGCAAGAATACCTATTACCATGCGTTAATTCAACGCTAGCTAGCTTAGTGAATTTATTCGCGCTTGCACTGGCCGCTGATCTAGGGCTTCTTCTTCGTTTTGATGTGACAGTAATATACCGGTCTATTCCCGTTTGCACTAAACACTGACCTACATCACTGTTTATTTTATTGTCATCTGATGTCGATGCACTCTCATTGTTTTTTTTATTGTCAATATTTGGCGACGATGCACTTTTATTTTCGTTATGGTTCAACACACCAATGTTATTTAAATTAATAATTTCACTTTGATTAAAATTGCCTGGTAAGGTAATTTTTTGAACATTTAAAGTTTGTTGTCGCTTTGGACTATGCTGCACTTTTGTATTTTTATTAAAAATATCTGAGGTCGTGACGTTCGGTGGCAAATCGCTTGCGGACATCGCTGTCTGCTGATTTTGCCCAGCCTTTTTTACTTGAGGCGGAGATGAGAACATCACGATTTCACTTATTTTTCACATCACAAAATTTTTAAAAAATAAAAAAAAAAAATGATTTAAACTGCTGATTCAACTTTTCACACAAGTAATAAGTAAATTATTTAAATGTTTACTCGGTGGTAGCAAAATTGCAACTTATTCAAATATTGCTGGTTATTTATATGGCCGACCCAAGGGACCGACCATTTGATTATTTTTGCATCAAGTGCGAGCTAAGAATATTCGAGAAAAATCATTTGACTTTGGGACTTTTGATTTTTGTTGAACAAATTTCGTCGGCGGAATATCGTACAACATTTAATGCCAATATTGATTGTTATTTATATGGCTGACCCCAGGGACCGACCATTTCATAATTTTTACATCAAGTGCATACTTCGAACACTCGACAAAAAACATTTGACTTTGGGGCTTTTGATTTTTGTTGAAAAAATTTCGTCGGCGGAATATCGTTCAACATTTAATGCCAATATTGCTTGTTATTTATATGGCCGACCCCAGGGACCGACCATTTCATAATTTTTACATCAAGTGCATACTTCAAACATTCGACAAAAATCATTCGACCTTATGACTTTTGATTTTTGTTGAATAAATTTCGTCGGCGGAATATCGTACAACATTTGATGCAAATATTGCTTATTATTTATATGGCCGAGCCCAGGGACCAACCATTTGATTATTTTTGCATCAGGTGCATACTACAAACATTCGACAAAATCATTTGACTTTGGGACTTTTGATTTTTGTTGAACAAATTTCGTCGGCGGAAAATCGTACAGAATTTAATGCAAATATTGCTTCTTAATTATATGGCCGACCCAAGGGACCGACCATTTCATAATTTTTACATCAGGTGCATACTACGAGTATTCGAGGTAAATCATTTGACTTTGGAACTATTGTCGGCGGAAAATCGTTCAATATTTGATTCAAATATTTTTTGGTATTTATATGGCTGACCCCACGGACCGACCATTTGATAATTTTTGCATCAAGTTCAAGCTGAGAATATTCGAGAAAAATCATTTTACCTTGAAACTTTTGATTTTTGTTAAACAAATTTCGACGGCGGAATATCTTACAACATTTGATGCCAATATTGCTTGTTATTTATATGGCCGATTCCAGCGACCGGCCATTTGATAATTTTTACATCAATTGCATACTGCAAACATTCGACAATAATTATTTGACTTTGGGACTTTTGATTTTTGTTGAAAAAATTTCGTCGGCGGAATATCGCACAACATTTAATGCAAATATTTCTGGTTATTTATATGGTCGACACCAGGGACCGACTATTTGATAATTTTTACATCGAGAGCGTACTTCGGATATTAGAGAAAATTCATTTAACTTTGGAACTTTTGATTTTTGTTGAACAAATTTCGTCGGCGGAATATCGTACAATATTTGATGCAAATATTGCTTGTTATATATATGGCTGACCCCAGGGACCGGTCATTAAACATTTGATGCAAATATTGCTTTTTATTTATATGGCCGACCCCAGGGACCAACCATTTGATTATTTTTGCATCAGGTGCATACTACAAACAATCGACAAAATCATTTGACTTTCGGACTTTTGATTTTTGTTAAACAAATTTCGTCGGCGGAAAATCGTACAGAATTTAATGCAAATATTGCTTCTTAATTATATGGCCGACCCAAGGGACCGACCATTTGATAATTTTTACATCAGGTGCATACTACGAGTATTCGAGGTAAATCATTTGACTTTGGAACTATTGTCGGCGGAAAATCGTTCAATATTTGATTCAAATATTGTTTGGTATTTATATGGCTGACCCCAGGGACCGACCATTTGATAATTTTTGCATCAAGTACAAGCTAAGAATATTCGAGAAAAATCATTTGACCTTGAACCTTTTGATTTTTGTTGAAAAAATTTGACGGCTGAATATCTTACAACATTTGATGCCAATATTGCTTGTTATTTATATGGCCGACTCCAGGGACCCGCCATTTGATAATTTTTACATCAATTGCATACTACAAACATTCGACAAAAATCATTTGACTTTGGGACTTTTGATTTTTGTTGAACAAATTTCGTCGGCGGAATATCTTACAATATTTAATGGAAATATTGTTTGTTATTTATATGGCCGACCCCAGGGGCCGACCATTTGATAATTTTGAAAAATCATTTGACCTAAACACATTTGATTTTTGTTGAACAAATCTCGTCGGCGGAATATCGTACAACATTTGATGCAAATATTGCTGGTCATTTACATGGCCGAGCCCAGGCACTGACCATTTGATAAATTTTAAACTAGGTGCATACTACGAGTATTCGAGAAAAATCGTTTGACCTTGGGACTTTTGAGTTTTGCTGAACAAATTTCGTCGGCGGAAAATCGTTCATTATTTGATTCAAATATTGCTTGTTATTTATATGGCCGACCGACCCCAGGGACCGACCATTTGATAATTTTTACATCAATTGCATACTTCGCATATTCGAGAAAAATCATTTGACTTTGGAACTTTTGATTGTTGTTGAACAAATTTCGTCGGCGGAATATCGTACAATATTTGATTCAAATATTGTTTGTTATTTATACGGCCGACCCCAGGGACTGGCCACTTGATAATTTTTACATCAAGTGCATACTAAGGACAACTTTTGTTTGGTTTCTGTGAGGTGTGCTACTGTATGGCACGTGCGAATGTAGGGCAGACAACGCTACTATAGAAAAGGTAGCGGTGAGTAGTGGAAGGGGAGATGTCAAACTAGTAGAAGCATAGAACGAAACCGAAATACACGTTTAAAAGTAAATTAATAAATATAAAAGGTTAAACAAATATATATAGTTTTATTACGGACAACTGAAGTTGTCACAGTGGCGACGAGGAGAAGAACCGAATCCGTGAACCGGGTTCTAAAACCAATTTGTTACCAAGGTTTTTTTTCGTGTTTGAGCGATTAACCTCAAAATCAAAAAATCCAGCACTATGTAGTAATGTATAGTGATACGTATAAAAATGGACGCAAATCAACTAAACAAATTGATGGAAACAGTTTTGGCGGCGGCTGATAAACGGGCGCAGGCAGAACGTGAAGCAGCCGAAAAACGCTTCGAATTACTGTTTCGAAACAGCAGCCCAACATTTGTGTCAACGCAGATGAAAACTAAGCTGGATCCCCGCTGATAGTGCAAGGGTTCTCAGCGGTCAAAGATTTGTCGGATCGTATTAAAAAATTCGTTTACGACCCCAAAAATAGCGTCACATTTGATCTGTGGTACGGGAGGTACCAAACTATTTTCGAGGGAGAAACCAAAACGCTGCCAGACGCGACATAAGTCAGACTATTATTGCAAAAAGTTTCGCAACTCGACTACCAAAAGCTCACGAACACAATATTGCCCAAGTTACCGATGGAGCTGTCATTACGGACTGCAGTAAAGAACTCCAGACGGATTTTTGAGTCAAAAGAGTCACGTTTCGCTCTCCGTTATAAAGTCTTCAAAATAAAAAAAGAAAGAGGGGAAGACGATAAAAGCTACGCCGCAGCCCGAGTAACGCGCGAATGCGCGAAATTCAAAATCATTAAATGCAGCGAAGAAGGCCTAAAGATGCTCGCGTTCGTACAAGGTACTGTCGATTCGGAAGACGCGGCAATTCTCAAGATGCTGCTCGATATGCTGTATTTACATTATACGCAAAGCGAGGCACCCGACAATCCTAGAATAGCGCCCAAACTGAACCTTAACACACTGGTCAGCACCTGCAAACGGATGCGAATCCTCGAAAAAGAGAGGGGTCGAGCATCCGGAAACGGTAAAACAAGAAGTCCTGGTCGCATGCCAAAAAACGCAATCTGAACGAGATTCCACGTCACAACGACAGACCCCACAGCAAATTATAACAAATTCCACGAGCGCACCCAACCCATTTGTACCGCCGAGGCCGTGTGCTCACTATGGGGGGAAACCATTTCCACAAAGACTGCCCGTTTAGCGGAAAGACATGCACGCTGTGTAATGGAATTGGACATAAAAGTGAGGCGGGGTTCTGCAGCAGCTCGCGCATCTGGAGGCAGCTCCAACAACAACGATGGAAAAATCCAAATCGTCGAAGTAACCCGGTCAGCACCCACCAACAGAAATCAAAAAAAATTTGTCACGGCAACCGTGGACGGTATTAAAGTAAAGCTGCAGCATGACAATGGCTCAGATTTAACCATCATCTCGAAAGCAAACTGGGGGAAGCTTGGCGAACCAAGTTTGAAACGGTGCAATGGAACTGCCGTAAACGCTTCTGGCTAGCCTATCCAGATCTTGGGATGTTTCGACGCGACTTTGACGATAGGCGAGTACGAAGCTATTGGGACAATTTTTGTCTCACCGCCATCGCTGAACCTTGTCGGCAATGAATGGATGACGAGACTGCATTTATGGGATGTGCCACCGTCATTATATTGCCACAACGTCAAGGAAATCAACAGCGGTCCACGCACACTCGCACAAGTGGTTTAAGCGAATTGTCCACTGCTTTTCTCCAAAAGCTTGGGCTGCTGCAAAAAAATGAAGGCGTGGCTCACACTTAAGCCAGAGGCAAACCCGATCTATCGTTGTGCATGGACGGTGCCACATGCAGCCTCAAAGCCAATCGAGGACGAAATGTTTATCTTGCAGTTCCAGGTTGTCATCATACCAATCAGATACATATCACAGCACCAATCGTGGTAGTGAAAAAGAAAGACGGGCGCATACGAATCACCGCCGACTACTCCACAGGCCTCAATGACGTGGTGAAGCAGAAAATACCCGCTTCCAATGCAAGAGGGAATATTGGCTAAGCTTGCGGGAAATACAATTTTCACGGTCATCGACATATCTGACGCCTTCCTGTAGGTGGAACTCGACGATGCTTCAATAAAGCAGATGCCGATCAACACTCATTGCGGGCTGTTTCAGCTCAATGGCTTGCAACCAGGCGTTAAAACGGCTCCCAGCATTTTCCAACAATTAATGGACACTATGACAGGCGGCATCGACGGTGTTTTCCCTTGGGTCGACGACATTATCATCGGAGGCAAAGACGATAAACTACACCGCAAGCGCCTTTTCAATGTTTTAAGCCGCATGCAAGAATATGGCTTCACTCTCAAACCATAAAAATGTTCGTTCGGTCAGAAGTCCGTCGAGTTTCTGAGCCACATCATTGACAAAACCGGCATCCGGCCAAATCCAGCCAAGTTGGAAGTCATACAGCAGCTGCCACAGCCATTGGACATTACCCTGCTGCGCGCTTTCTTGGGTGCGGTAAACTGGTATGGCTAGTTCATACCCAAACTCAAGGAAATGCGTGGGCCACTCGATGAACTGCATGAACGGCCACAAATTTGAGTTGCAGACAGACCATCAGCCGCTGCTAGCCATCTTCAGTGCGAAAGGTGGTATTCCAATATAAACCGCAAACCGCCTACAGCGATACGCAGAGAACCTTCTTGCTTTGAGAACAGGTATGTAGACACAAAAATCTTCGCATATGCCGATTTCATTTCGAGATTAATCGCGACACAACCGCTGCTCGAATTCGAACATACCGTCATCGCAACCGTCGATACGGAAAATCAAGATTTTTTCGCGATTGACACAGCCAATATAAACCGCAAACCGCCTACAGCGATACGCAGAGAACCTTCTTGCTTTGAGAACAGGTATGTAGACACAAAAATCTTCGCATATGCCGATTTCATTTCGAGATTAATCGCGACACAACCGCTGCTCGAATTCGAACATACCGTCATCGCAACCGTCGATACGGAAAATCAAGATTTTTTCGCGATTGACACCGCTAAATGGCTGCCAGTCAACTTTGGGGACATCCAAAAGACGACCGCAGAAAGCAGCGTACTTCAAAAGGTCGCGCAATGCGTCACATATGGCTGGCCGTGCCAGCAGAAGCTTATTCGTTGAACGAACCTTACGACGGGCATCCAGCGGTTGCACGCATGAAACTGCTCGCGCGAAGCAAGTTTTTCTGGCCGGGTATGGATGGAGCGATCGGGCGGTGGTGCGTTAATGCATCGATTGCGCAATGAATGCAAAGTCTCCAACAACATGTCCGCTTCAGTCCTGGCCTAGTCCCAGGGAAACTTGGTCACGAATCCACATCGACTACGCCGCGCCAATTGATGATTCCTACTATCTGGTCATCGTCGACACTTTCTTCAACTGGCCAGAGATTTTAAAAATGCGCAGCACCACCGCAGCTAAAACAATCGATAATTTGTGCGAAGTTTTCGCACGCCAATGCATCTGCGAAACTATCGTCTAATACAACGGTCCGCAATTTGTCTCGGCTGAGTTAAAACGGTTCTGTTAGGCGAATGGCATCAAACATTTGATAACAGCGCCCTATAATCCTCAATCAAATGGGCGCGCGGAACGTTTTGTTGGCATGCCCAAAACCGGCCTAAGAAAACTCGAAGGCAGGGGCAACGCGGAACATGTCCTGCGCCAATTCCTCACGTGCTACCTCTACATACCATCACCAGCACTCGGGGACAAATCACCGTTCCAATTGATGACCGGGCGAGTAATGCACACCAAGGTAGACTTATTTAAGCCACCACCAGTGCACAACGATGGACGGAATCTTGAAATGGAGGAGCGGTTTAACGCTCACCACGGCGCCAAGCACAAAGAATTTAAGGCTGGCGAGAAGGTGTTCTTCAAGTGTATGAATGGCAACGATTGGACCTTGCAGGCCTGTACAATAATTGAACGCCGAGAAAAGGTCAACTACATAATCCAAGCACAGATGAAGACTAGCGAACGAAAGTTCACGTGCCACGCCAATCATTTGCGAACGCGTTTCACGGCTGTGCCACCATCAGAAGAAGACAACGTTTTCATGGACACTTTCGAGTTGCGACCAACGCAACGTGTAGTGGAACCGAGCATTGTTCCGCAACAACTACTCTCAGAGGAGGAACCAGGGCCAGCACTAGGTGCAGAGCCACAGCACGGTGCAGAGCCACACCAACCCCGTAGGTCCCAGCGAACAATAGCTGGAAAGCTACCGTCGCGTTTTGCTGATTACAAGTTGGCGCCGACGGCCACTCTAAACGGGGAGAACTGTAAGGCGTGCTACTGTACAGCACGTGCGAATGTAAGGCAGACAACGCTACTAGGAAAGGTAGCGATGAGTACAAGACCGAGATACACGTGTAAAAGTGAATTAATGAATATAAAAGGTTAAACAAATATATATACAGTAGAATTCGCTTATAATGAACGGTCATGCGACAAATAATTTTGTTCATTATAAACGTGTGTTCATTTTAACCGTAAATACTTGGTTTGTGCATTCGAAACTAACTTACATATGTAACTTATGTAACTGTGATTTGCAAAAATTTACGAAAGTTAAAAAAAATACATAGACACCAGAAAAAAACTCAAATTATTTCCCTATTTCCGTTACATTGTTTCTAGTAATCTAGTATATGTATGCACTATACACGAATCCATACACACATTACATTAAAAAAAAAATATGTACGCAAAATTATGTGTGTGAATATGAATGAATAGACCAAAATATAATTAAAAAAACGAAACAAATAATGATCGATGTTCATTATAACAGTAGATTTTTGTACTTAACAGGTATTGTAGAAGTTTATAAACGAAGTTCATTATATGTAGTGGAAACAAGAAAAATTGATTATGTAAATTTAAGGGACTTAAAAAATCGTTCATACTAACCGTGTGTTCATTATAAGAAGGGTTTGTTATAAACGAATTCTACTGTAGTTTTATTCCGGACAACTGAAGTTGTCAGAGTTTCTTTATTGAACAAAAATCGTCACTGAATTGAATTATAATGTCACGTAATTTCTTTCTTAATTCACATTCAGGCGTATAATTTGTATTACCACTACATAAAAATACATATACGTATACAAGAAATTTGGTTTTTTGTTGCTATGTTCTTCACAGGCATTTATAAAATTGGTTTGGTAGCAAGGACCATAGAAAACAGATTTATAGTGATACTTCGTCTAGAATTGTTTCAAAACTTGCCACATTGATTCACCACTTGGACGTGCTGCAACTAATTCATTTAACATCAAATAAGTTGGTTAATTCTGATACGGAAATGCAGTGGATAATCATGATCACGAGCACAATCACAGAAGTTCCGTTTGGAGCAGGAATGGGATTTCTTAAATAAAATATAGCCAGAATTCAACAAATATCCCGAGATACTGCTAATGATAATATGGGACACCCACACCATAAATCATAAAACTAGAGTTGCCACAGAGAAGTTAGTTTTTTAAATACATAACTAGTCCAAAGGGACTGGGTAGCATGCTTACGGATGGATTTGAAAAAAATTTTACATCTAAGCTTTGAGATCGTAAAATAAAATGAATTCCAGCTCTGAAAATTTCCTTCGGCCATTTCATTTGGGGCCGGATTTTTTACTTAATCCATTGCTGAAATTTAAGAAATATTGCGGGATACTGCCAATGATGCTTATGCTGTTGGTTAAAATATCACCTATTACAGGGCGAGGAAAATATTTTCCAAACGTATGTATTTCAGATAAATAACCAAACTTTTGTTATAAGTTCGCTACAGTTATACCATCGAATTGTTTGCATGCTCAAAAATTCGCCAGTTGCAGTCATATTTTAAATAAGAATAGGCTTCAACACCGTCATATTCCGTATCCCATATAATCTCGTTCAAGTGTCAGCCGCGAGATCTAATTGTCGTGGAATTTTTGCATAAATCTGGCTGAATTTGCTGAATGAGTCAATTGCTTGCGGTTAATTCGTATAGACCTGCGATTTAAGATAACTCCAAAGGAAGAAGTCTAAACGCATTAAATCGCACTGAAATCGCTCGGCAGAAGGTCCATACGTAGCGACATCCTATTGAACCATAGGACAAAAGAAGTTGCTTATCATTGATTTAAACAGTGACTTTGTCGGGATGCATTTAGTGATGGTGTGTTTTGGAACATTTCTCGAATGGAGCAATGATTTTGAAAATAAAATTTGGTAATCAAATGTTCGCCCTTCTTCCTAGTCTGGAGTATAATCAGACCCAATAGTTACTATGACCATTAACCAGAATGGCACCCGGTTGAAATAAAATTTTTTATCACTTAGAAAAGTTTATATGTCTTATTCTCCGTATTTTGAGAGGTATCAACAATTCTGTACATCATTAATGTACTCATTAAGAATGTGAAACAAACGGTCTATCAGGTTCTCTAAATCAGTCAATCTTAACCCAAATAGCACCTTGATATATCAAATGGCATATCGGAAAAACTCCAAAAGGTACAGCCCCATTTATTTTTAATTCAAACGAGTTACAATTCTTTACTGCTTTACAAAACCTTTCCACTGACTGAATACCTATCGTTTTTAGTATATAAAATAGAAAAAGCTGGCCATAACACAATTGTTGCGTTGCATTAGTCGGTAGTAAAAAAAAATGTGTTACGTAGAACTCATGCAAAACGCATTGAGTTAAAGGGACTTCATACTGCATGTATCGTTTATTAATTCAATACAAGTACACAACATAAATATTTCACACGAAAGAAACACATTCATACTCGGTTTATTGAAAAGAAATGTCTTTCTAAAATGTATGAGTGGAAATATGTATTTCGTGCTTATATAAATATTCAGTATAATACATAATACTGCCTATACGAATTTACTATATGTATATACTATATGTATATTGTATATCCTAATACACACGTACTTACGTCTAATTCTATATATCTAAATTTATACAACAACAAAAAAAGAGACATGGATCAACTTTGAAATTGATTTCAGTATTAAATTTATGGTTTGAATTATTAATGTTGAGATAGAGCTTTTAGGCATGACATCAACTTTTTTTATTTTTTTTTTGGGGAAGATACGATGTATACAAAAAAAATGTAAAATGAAAATCGATGCCTTTCCCTTTCAGTTTTTTTTGTGTATTTTAAATTTTCTTTTTTTATTATTATTTTATTGAATAATACTTTGGAAGTAACGTACAATAGCAACAACAAAAAAAAAAAAAAAATATCAAGAAAGATATATCATTCATTCTTGGTATAAATATAAATTTTTAAAGTTTAAATTTAATTATGAAAAATTGCTTTTCGATTGTCTTTCGTAATATAACACCGTATACACGTATTATTGTAGGAATACGGAAGAGAGAGCAGTGACATTTTTTTTGTAGTTTTGAATTAAAATGTCTGAATTAGATTATACTTTAATGATATATTTTTGAATAATTGAGAGATGGAAGTCGTTCGGAATTTATTTGGAACATTATAACGTGCAATGGTGAGTTGGGAAAAGTGCATTATATAAATAATAGTTTGTATACTTATGCTTTTCGCTTGAAAATTGAAAGAACATAAATATGTATAATTTGATGTGAATATGTGAAATTTTTTATCAATAGTTTATAATTCTTTAAACATCTGGTAAGTTCAAAACTTTCGGCTTTTGAAATAAATGGTTAAAATAATGAAACTTCAATATAACGTTTCTATAAATAACCGTGTGTGAATAAATGATTTTTAGAAACCACTCGTATTTTATCAAATTATCTAGTTTGCTCGGCCAATGAGGATGGAATACCATCACCTTGTCTACTAATAAAAATATTTGAATAACTTTTACAAGAATGCGGAAATTTTTTTAAGTTTTTTGTACTTAAAATCCAATTTTTGATTTTAATTTTAAAGTTTAAACCAATTTTAACTTTAACACACAAAATCTTTGGGTTTGGAGTGGCTAATATAATATAATATCTGACTCTATCACTCGATAGAAATAATCCAAACAATTCATGGTGATGGCGACCATGAGTCGGGCTGTTTCTGTTTTAACAGGCAATATTGCACATTTTATTTTTACGGGTACGTGTAGAAGATGCCAGTTTATCTTAATCCTAAAACCAGAATCAATAATATAAAGCATGGAAGCACGAAATCAACGATGTATTGGTTTGTAATTAACGAAAGAAATAAATGACATTTCTCAGAGATACAAAGAAAAGCTAAAAATAATAAACCCAATTTATATGTTGGCTTTCGGTCCGCGGGTATCGATATCGACGTATTTCATTACTGAATATGAAAAAATGGCATATTTCAAAACGACATATGGCACACTATGGAAAAAGGTACACTAAGGCATATTTCAAAACGGCATATTATACACAACGGTTTGTAGTACACTATGGCATATTTCAAAACAGCACATGATACACTGCGGCATATGGTTCACTATGTCATATTTTACATGGTGGTTAAATTTATACCTTTCATTCAAAATTGAATAGAGTTCAAAATCAAATTTTATTCTTGTTTATAAACTTATAAGATTTCTGACAATTTTATTTTATGTTTGCCTAATTAATTCATTACAATGAAGATGGAAAAGCCCAAGATTCACGATTGGAAATTCACGATTGTTTTTTTTCAAGTAATACTCAGGTGATAAATAATTTTTTCTTTCAGTGGATGTTTCGGTTACACTTCGACAGTTGTTTTATTTTAAATAACCACAAAACTGGAATATTGTTGCTAACTAAAACTATAGCATACAGTGCTGGGGGAAAAATTTGGGCAAACATATTTAATTACAAATTTGTGTCTTTTCTTCCTAAAATTACAAAACTTTTGAAAGCAATTGGCTTATTGTTCCATTTTAAATACACGCATGACCTAATTTTAAAAAAAATAAAAAATTACCTGCAATTCAGATGTTAAGATTTCTCCACACATCTTCGTAAAAAAAATTACTCTTGAGGAAAGTCATAAAAGCAATCATTACAAAAACAAAATAAAAACTCGTCGAATTGCTAAGCGAATTAGCTAAAACCTTGCTAATTATTGGTGTTCGTATAGAAAATTTGTTCTATCTATTTGCAAATCATTTTATTTATTAAAAATAGTTATTAAAAAAATCTCCAAACATTACGACAGATCAAAAAAGCTAAAGGGTTAATTCACGTATTTTTAATTTTAAAATGAAATTTAATTAAAGTTTGATTTACTTAAAAATTTATTGGAATTTATTGGAAATTGGAAGAATAAATTTAATTTTATTAAGAGAAGGAAAGTTCTGTTAAGCGAAAGAAAATTCTACTAATTTAAGAAAACTTCTATTACGTGAAGGTTTAAAGAAAAATCCGTTAATTAAAACGAAAATTCTATTAAGAAAATGGATTTCGGTATAATCGTTTTAGAAACAGCCAAGTTCCATCTTATCGACCATATTCTGGAATTTTATCTAAAAACCGTTTAAAAATCCTATTTTTGTCGAATATGTTGAATTTCACCGTATAATTGGTTAGGATTTTGTTTTAAATACTTATAAGCCAGTTCATACTAGTGATTCGAAAAAAAAATGATTACTAAAGTAATAAAAAAAAATCCTTGAATAAATAAGAGATTAGCTAATTGTGTTGCTAAATTACGATGTTGGTACAAAATTGGTTCCTTCTTTAAAAATAATTTCGATGAACAAAAATAAACGTGATGGGGTAATATAAGTGGGTAATTATATGACTAGCGATAAATATTGGTATTACCATAACATGGGTGGAATGCGCACAAAAGTGGATAAATTTTTTACATCGGTTATGGAAGATGATTATGACATCATAGTCATAACTGAGACGTGGCTGGTGCCTGCTATAAATGGTTTTATTGTTACAACAAGACCTTAATCGTTTAGCTTTCAATATCTCCAAATGTAAAACTAGCTACGTACAGTTTACAAAAACGTGGAAATAGATAGAGTTACTCAGTTTATTGATTTAGGTGTTTTGTTTACAGGTAACCTAAGTTTTGCTAAACATATAGAAATGATTGTAGCTAGAGCCGGCTCGATATAGTTTCATAAAGAGACATGCTCATCAATTTTCTGACCCATATACTCTCAAGACATTATACACTGCTTTTGTTAGGCCTATTTTGGAATACGCTTTAGTTATCTGGAGTTCTGGTTATAAAATCTTTAGTGATCGTATTGAGCGGATTCCAAAAAAGGTCTTAATATTTGCCCTCCGAAGACTTCCAAGCTCATCTTCAAGATTTAGTTTACCTTCTTATGCCAGTCGTTGTACACTTTTGAACATTCGTCTTGAATTCAGAAGAGAGATGATTCATGCAGTATTTGCTCGGGATGTAATTTGTGCTAAGATTGATTGCCTGGTATTGCTTGACTTATATTCAATTAACGTTCCTAAGAGAATTATTCGTCCACGACAGTTAAGACTGAGTATTGATTTTCATCGTACGAATTATGGAATTGATGAACCGGTCGGAAATATTTTAACCAATATTCAGAACTTTTCGATTTTAAGATTTCAAGGGATCTTTTTAAGAGTTGTATTCGAAATAATAATTGGTAACACTTTTTTATACACAAAATTATTGGAATTATAACCTATCTTATTTGTACCTGCTAATTCCTGCTAAAACTTGTTGAATTTCATCATAATCGGTTTAAAAATAGTCTACTTCCATTCTTATATTGGTGATATTCTAGAACTTCATCTAAAACTCATTTTAGAATCTCATCATCGGTTAAGAAATATCCAAATTCCTTCATTATTGGTCATATTCCAGAATTTCGTTTAAAACTCATTTTTGAATCCGATTTCCATCAAACTAGTCGAATTTCGTCATAATCAGTTAGCAATGCGTCAAATAGCATTCCATCGTATATGGCGAAATTCATTATAATCGATTAAGAAACAGCCATGCTCCATCAAAATTAGCCATATGCCGGAACTTTATCTAAAATCAGTTTTAGAATCCTATTTCCATGTCATATATTGAATTTCATCATATTCGGTTATTAAAAAGCCAAGTTCCACCCTAATTGGCCATATCTAAGAACTTCGTCTAAAATCCATTTTAGTATCTCATTTTCTTTGCAATACTATATACCATATTGTACCATATGATATATTGAAATAGCCCGGCATATAACCTATGCCATAGTGTACCGTATGTTGAATTGAAATATGTTGTTTTGAAATATACCATAGTGTCCCTTATGCCGTAATGTACCATATGACGTATTGAAATAATCCGTTTCGAAATGCACCATATTGAAGGGATCCCGCTTCAAGCATGTTCCATTAAAACTATATTCAGTATGATCTTCATCAGTTTCATCAGTTCTTCAGTATAATATGGAAATTACGAAACCTTAATTTGCTTTTTATGATGCCACTTCGAGTAGTTGCAGTTTCCGATTGTCGCGTGTTTCACATAGAACAAATTCTTAAAAACTTGGCTTATCAATTGGACGGATTGTCTACATCGTTGGTTTGGTCACAAGGTCACAATAACCTTGTGTTGCCTTGATCGTTTCCGCTCTTTAAGGTCCCAAAATTGTTTATCTGGATTGATATCAAAGGGCCGAATGTCGAAGGGCCGAATGTCGAAGTGCCGAATGTAGAAGGGCCGAATTACAAAAAGCCGAATGTGTCGAAGGACTGAATGACGAAGGGCCGAATGGGTAGAAGAGCCGAATGGGTCGAAGGTCCGAATGGGTCGAAGGGGCTAATTTTTATTTTGTTTTGTTTTGTTTTTAGAAATATATTTTTTTTAATTTGCTATTTTAAGGAATATTTTGTAAATTTTTTTATCAAATATAAATTAATTTCTTATGAAGTGATGTATTTCAAACTTTTGCATTTTTTGATTAATCTTGCAACTATAAAATGTTGCAATTTCAAAATCTTGCATAACAAAATAGTGCAATTATTTTTCTTTTTAGTAGGTGTCGTTAATAGATTCTATATAATCCGCTCCTATGTGCGGCACGCAGTGCGACATGTTTGCTGATCCCGGCTCCTACGTCCCACGAAATTCAAATCTAAAGCCCCTCGGAGGGCTAGCTAGAGGAGCGCAGCAACCTCCCGCGTGCCCTTGCGAGTTACCGAATCCGTTAGCCTCTACAATTCTAAGTTAAATTAGTCTATGTCATTGTTTTTTCAATTTATTTTCCTCAGAATAGAGAAAAAATGTACGGAAAATTTGTATGCAACATTTTGTAATTGCAGTATTTTGTACGACAAAATTTTGTATCCGGGGTTAGGAATTCGGGATTTTGAAAACTGGGATTTCGTAGTACACCCTTCACACATCAAAACTAAGATACTGGACTTATTTAGGCGGTACTGTAAAATTATTTAGAAATTCGTTTAATATTTAACATCTACACATATAATACTTTTTGCCAGGTTGATAAACACCAATATCTTTAAAAGTTTTCCAAAACATTTTAGAGGACTGCGATTGATTTAATTATTTATCCAAATACTTAGCTTTCCCCATTTTAAGGAACGTTACGTAATTTCTAATTGAATGCCCCTCGAACGGCTTTATGCAGCAAAATTGCATTTAAAATTTTGTTAGAGTGACACAAGAGATACCTCTTCTTATGTTTAATACTCGTATAAGAAACAATCAAAACATATGCTAATCCAAAGTATTATTTTAACACGGTTGTAAATATCAAGATCAACATAATCAAACTTATGTAATATCATAAAGGTCCAGAAAGAAAATCATGATTCTATTGCCGACCGATTTAAGACTTGATTTTTTTAATTTAAAACAATCGTTTTATTCGTTCCGAAAAATGTTCAATTATTATGAATTGTTATGAACATTTTTGACTATTTACCAATTTAAATGGAATAATTTTCTGCAGATATTATTTTATTTATCTCGTATGACCCGAACCACAAATGGGAAAATTTGCCTTGAATATTCTCATTTTTCCTTCTCCAAAATTAACAGATGGAATGATCATAATAGGTTTTAGTGTGATTTTATTTCTCGCATATTATTTTTGGCAATTATGAAAGAATTTTGCAGATGAAATTTAAGATTATGGTAAGTAGTCATCTATGGCGTATATATAGGAACTTGATCATTGGAAATAGAGGAAGGAAAGCTAAATGCTCATATGGCATGAAGACGGTTGAATTGTACGATGTAATGTTATGTGAAAATATAGGATGTAGTATATAGGGCAAGTATTCACCAAGAATTTTGTGGAATCTTTCTAGTGCTCCATTATTAGGGCGTCTTTCGTAGTTTTGCTATGTTTCTTAATCTGGCAAAGTTTATAATTTGATATGAAATGCCTTAATTTTGAGTGGTTCTTTGGAAAGTTATAATATTGCGGTATTTGCTTATACGTAAGAAATACACCTTGGTAGAGGGGATGTGTGAAACGGATCGATGATAAATTTTATTTAAGTATGGTCATGATTTTTGAAATTCCCGTGGTTATCTTTTTCAGGAGGAGCTTTATGGAAAAACATTTTTCTTTCGGACTATGTAGTGTTGATCGTTTAATTTACATGATATCGATTTCAAAATATCTACAACACCACTTTTAGGACTAGTATTAGCAATTACATTACAATTATTGAAAGGTTTAATTGGTTTAGATAATTTTATAAAAGTTAGGGAGTAGGTGTTTGTTCCAACTAATTGCACGAGCGTTAATTTGGAATGTATCGCCATTTTTGGTGTTTGCTCTGGAAACACTCGTTAGGTCCAGCATTCTGCAGCGTAGTCTACATGAAGTAATTAATCAATTGTCTACTCGTGTAGACAATGTATATAGAAAATTCAATAAATGGTGTAGATAATCTAGACAATGTGGATAATGTTTACAATGTGTTCACAATTTCCTCCAGAACAGGAACGAAAATTGGGGACTAGCATTTGAGGCCTTGTATGAGTTTAGTAGTAAGAGAACTGAATGCCAATTTACATTGAACAGGCAAAAATTTAAAGAATTCATAGCCGCAATGATGTAGATTTATATGGTGAACACTACCTGAGAGATCTGTTTCTAAATCACTTTTAACCAAATTTGACAGCTAATAACATATTTGTCAAAACAACAATTATATTTTTTGGTGATGTGCCACCCACCGATTACCTAATACAAATCTGGCCCTCAAACATATGCAATTCAATGAAAGAAGAGCGCATAAGTATTGTCAAAGCAGAATCACCAAAGAAGGCATCCAATCCCAAATTTACACACGTTTGATGAAATATAAAATGGCGGTGAAGAGCTGTACATTACAGTAAATGTATACGTTAGATGGATTAGACACCATGCATAAAATGTATCACACCTTCTATATCGGTTAAATTTCATGGAAAAGATACGACTTCGGAATAGTTTTTTTACTGATGTCTTATGTATATTAGCACAATTACGTATATTAGCACATTTATTTAGCCAGATATATTAACCTTAAACTATTTTGAATTGCTTCGATTTTCAAACTGATCAATAGCAAATCTTGACGATTGCTTAAACGTTTTCTCGTTTTCCATTTCAATATTAACTGATGCCATCAAGGCATTTGAATTGTGGTCCAATTCCATGGCGAATAAAAGTTTCTCAGTCAACATAAAATTAAATAAAAATATGAAATCGGTAGTTAGGTGAACGAGCCACCAAAGAAGTCAGTCAAGATTTTACTTACAAAAAATGTATTTCTGCCGGTGATGGACTGCAAAAATAATTAACAAAACTTATCAAATCGAGAACATTATATGGCAGTCCAACGCATCTACATAATTAAATATTGTGTTGAAAAATATTTCTAGCACACACAAATAACATTTTATATAATAAAACACAATATTTTGGTTTTATCACTTTCTTTAACGTGATATTTATTTCATACTAATTTTCTTATGTTTCTCTTTTATCAAATTTCAAACAAACACTAACTAAAATTATGCTAAAACCTGCTTTTACACCCTATTTTTTGTGCCTACGTGTCTTTTGAATCTTCTTTCCCCCTTATTTTGTTTATTTTTCTTAAAGGGGTGGTACCGCCCTTCTTTTTTGTTTATACCATCTGGTGTATGTTTATGATAAAAACCAAAATAAGGGGGAAAGAAGATTTAAAAGGCACGTAGGCACAAAAAAGAGGGTATAAAAGCAGTTGTTACCATAATTTTAATTAGTGTTTGTTAGAAATTTGATAAAGGAGTAACATCCGAAACGATCGTAATATTATTTTAAAATAAAATAAATATCACGTTAAAGAAAGTGACAGAACCAAAATATTGTGACGGTGACACCTAGATTGTTATAGAACAAGTTAAATTAATAGCTCAATGTTTCACTGTACTAAAATGGAATTTTCTATGATAAAATTGTTCTAAATGTTTCTACACTATTTTAACTGGAAAAGTCGTGAGCTTTCTAGAAGTTTGGTTTGTGTATATAAAAAGGCGAACGAAGTCGAATTGGATTATTAGTATTTTGTAAGCGATTTTTTTTTTTTTTTTTTTTTCGTCCCTGCCCAAAAGCGGCTAGCACTACGACCTAAAAGATCTTTTGTGCTGTTTGTAAGCGATAGTGTGAAGTGTTTTAGTACGAAAAAAAAAAAATTTTAAGTGTACAGAGTAAAAAGTGATTTAGTGAATTATTGTTAAAACAAATTAGTAATAATTCTTGTGCTAAATAAATAAATTCGCTAGTGATAAATTGAACTGATTTTATTTTATTTACAATCCAGTGATACGAACCTTGTTTGACAAGGCATAAACGTAACCATATTGTGTTTTATTATTTTTATTTGTGATCTTGGTTTACGAGTAAACAAATATGTTAACACACTAATAATTTTAATAGAATGTCATTTTTATAGGAGCGATCTTTTAATTGTATATTTTAAGACGGAAAATATTAAAAAATAAAAAATAAAAATAAATAATCCTGATATAAGTATTAATAATAATAAATTTTAGATAATTTTGAGACGTCAAAATAATCGGGATTATTGTAAAAACAGAAACATTTCTAGGACTGGAAGCCTGGGAATTATATGGCATAGATTTGGTAGGTTTAAGTCTAGATACTTCAATATTTAGGTAGCATAGCGAAACATCTTTGTGTCTAATAAAACTGATACAATATGGGTTTCCTGAAATTTCGACTAAATACGTCATAGTTAACCATAATTTCAACTTAATTTGAATTCAGCTCCGATTTGGAATAATTGCTGCCAGTTTGTTGCACTTTTAGTGCGAACAGCACTAAAACCCATATTTCAAATATTTTGACTACTAGAAAATGTTGTTTTAAGTTGATTATTTTCAACTGGTCAAGCTTTTTAAGTTTTTCAAGTTTAAATTAAAAACACAAAAAATGTATTTATATAATTGGTTCAAGTATTATCTTGATTAGATGTCATCAATTTTCATATACCAAACGATAATTATAATTCCTCCAACGAAAAACGAAGATCACAAGAGATAAATAAAAATTATGTTTTTAAATGATTAACAAAAGGATTCTACAAATAGCTACAAAGTCAGCGAAAATATCCAAGGAGATTACCATGCTAAAACAATTATCTACATCAATGACGTGACGTCACAATCATGGGTAAGTTGATACACTTGGATATCACCAAATGACAAAACCAAAAAATAAATCGGACATGGCAATTCATTATTTTAATGAGCTTCCTTTTCTATTGCCGAAAGGATGTAAAGTATTTCACACAATGTGTACCTATATAAGTTAACGAAAAGTGTAAAGGTACTGAAAAAGTGCAGCTATACATAAAAAGTGTAAATAGCAGTATTAACCTGTAAACAGATCAAGCTTGCTTAAAAAAAAAAAAAAAAAAAAATAGAAAACGGTTATTAAAATCAAAAAGGATGAGCAATAGGCTGTTCGTTTCACCAATTTTGGAAAATTGCGAAAATAAATTAAAATATTCAAAACTGCTACTACAATATGGCCATTTCCCATAACCTTGTATATTGATTTTTGTAATTATATAAAGAGGATTGGTTTTAATTTATTTTTTGTAAATTGTGAAAATGATTTAAAATTTTTCGGGAGTTTGAACTATTTATAATTTATTAATAGTGTAGCAGCACGTTTAACATCTTGCAATTTTAACATATTTAATCATTTTCGAATTTTCAAAAATTAGTCGAACGTGCCCACTCCTTTTTAACTTAATAATACAAATTAGTTCAGATAGCTTGATGTGTCCAATTTATAAAAATATAGGCACAGGTTCTGCTAGATATTTACACTTTTCATATCTGTATATACCTATACTTTTCGAAACACTCGCTCTTTTCGTTAATTGACGTTTGCTGCTGTGTGAAGTACTAGTTGAGTATCGCGAAATTAGAAAGAGGGCCTAACGAGCACAATCCTAAAGTAAGGTGACTTAGCAAAACGAAAGGCCTGGCCAGGTAATTCCTGTTCCAAAAATTAAGAAGCGCAACTGCATTACATTAGACGCTCTGAAGAAGTCATCTATAATTGCACAATATAATACAACCTTTAAAACACAAACCTAGCAGAGTGTCAGTACAGTCTATGTTACCACAAATGATGTCACGCGCAAATGTGGCATTTGCGCATGAAAAAATTGGCGATCCAGGAAACGACACCGGCCTACATATTGTGATAGTCTGAAGTTACTGTCACGCTCAAAAGACGGAAATTTTCTGAGAACAAATAATAGAAACTGTTTTTGAATACTTTCAATTCTGTTTGAATGAGACTCGTGGAACGGGAACCATATGACGGTCGCGTTGTATGACGGGGGCATTGAACAATTTGGCCCATTTTTCAAAATTCCAGCCGACACAAGCAGGGTGGAATGCTTGTTTCTACCAGAATGAATATAACCAGAATGATAAAGTGGAATGCTAGTCAATCAAAATAGCCTAGTAAAATATGGAAAATGGGGAGGAGGTGATAACTATAATAAGTCCAAATAGAGTACAGAATAATCTGTAGAATACCTTAAGGATTTGTTTAGGAACTTATTTTATTTTCTGCCATAACCGATTGCTAGAACGGACAGCCGATTGATTATTAAAATAAAACGTTAATATTGAACTACTAATTCTAATAAAATGTACCCGCAGGTTTTATTCGTTTGTTATACACAAGTTCATCTAAAGTATCACATCTGTGCAAAATCATTAAAGTGTATTGACATGTTGTCTACCCAAACATGATATACGAAATATCTATATGAATCTATGTAACACAACAAGGCAAGCCGACATCCATAGCACATAAAATCATTTTTCAATTAGACAATTTTCAATTTTCATTTTCCTGTATTAAACTCGTACTGCTATATGTACCTATATATGTACATCTTGTTTATTGTATCTGTTGAATTGATATGTGCGAGTAGTCACTTTACGAAACAAAGATGTGATAATAAATCAAATATATGTACGTACATACATATATCGGTATATAAAAACGAGTAACATATGGTTGGCTGGTTATCTTCAATTTTCAAAAAACTATATACAACGTTTCACAAACAAGACAAAATACCAATTTTTAATCATTTTTAAGTCGTTCTCTATATATATACCTCCACCATATACACCGAGACTTTTGTTGGGAAGAACTACTATTGAAACATGTTCCTCAAATAAACCATTTTACCTTCAAGCATTTTTACAGGGTAAAACTTTATATATGTCGGTATACCGAACAGAAACACTATACCCTACCACCGTCACTAAGCTCATATATACTCGTATATATTTACATCGACATTCGACAACGACAGCAATAACAATTCCAGTAAAAAAAACGATTTTCTTTCTTTTTTATGAAAGCAATAAAATTAAACGATCATTTTGTGTTACAGGTGCTACACTATAAAACAATAAACACGATGAACATGCTTGCAATTTTCCTAAATATTCCATAATTTTTCCACGACGCGACGGGTGGGTTTTGGTTGCTTATTTTTGTTGTCGTATATAGGTAATTTTTTTTTTTTGTAATTTTATTGTTTCAAATAAAATTAAAAAAACAAAATTGTGAATTAGATTTTTTTATTTCTATTTATTACATCTAAAATTATTATTGTTATTATTACAGTTCTTAATAGTTTTATTATAGAGCCCTTTCTAATAAAATCTCAAACGTATACGACTAATTTATTGGTTGCGGTTTCGATGTGTAATGACTCCCGTGGATATAATTTATAATCCTGATTTTATTTTCCGATTTTTATGAATCGTTTTTTTTGGTTTTGTTTTGTGAAACTGTAAAATGGTTTACAATATAATTTTTGGAATTTCTAGATAATTACATTTGAATGATTTACGTGGGTGAGGGTGGGCGGTATAGTATTTAAATGGCATCATTAACGGCGCTAATAAGGGTAAATTAGCTTCAATTAAATTTATTTATTTTCGGTTTTAAAGAAAGAAGGATCTACTTCTACTATAATTTGGTTGAGATTATGTCTGTACTGTTATGGAAGTTCTTTACAGCGAGTATACGAACACAATATCACAAAAAATTGAAAGAACGTACACATTTTGAGTTCTTTGTTTTATACTGATGGCTCTGGAACCAAATCTTATTGAGCCTTGTAACAATGTAAACAAGAAATTATAAACACTAATGTAGAGTACGAGTACAGTGTCTACAACCGCCGAAATTAAAAGCAGCCTCGAGGACTTAGAACTCGAGGATAGCAAGAAAAAGAGAAAGAGACTCAGCGGACCGAAGAAAAGGATAGCTCACAAGATATGACAGGTCCGAAGCTAGGATATGGTAGCAGCTCGGACGAGGTGAAGCTAACCTACAAGGATGCAGTGAAGGCCATCAGGTTGGAAATAACCGACCAAGGCTTTCCAGAAGTTAAACTAGGTATCAGCCAGATCCTGGCTGTACCAGATAGCATCATGGATGCTGTGGCGGCTCTACCAATGGACGGCATTAGCCCGACATTTTTAGGATGCCGCACGAGGAATGGATGATTGACCGTCAACTGTGCTGACAAGGACACGGCGGAGTGGCTTACTGTCACTGTGCCGACCCTAAAGCCATGGGTAAACGCCAACCTGAGAGCAGTCGGGGAGACCGAATTACCGCGCCCCAAAATATTCTTCGTATATCTTCCTTGTTGCAAAAACGAGGCAAACAAGAAGAAACTCTGCCGCTTGGGAGTCCAGAATAAGGATCTCAGGAACGCGCAGTGGAAAATTCTTGCAAGGAAAGACAGAGAGCATGATCTCCTCCAACTAACCTTGTCGGTGTCGCATAAGACGGCAGAGATTTTAAAGGCCTCCAACTATAAAGTTAACTGGCTGTTTGGAGCCGTGTACTTTCGCCCCAAAAAGGATGGTGAGAGGAGTAACAGAGCTGATAGGACACACGCACCATCAGCAGGTGAAGCAGGGCTAAGTCGCTCTGTGGAAAGATCGGCTGGTTACCCCAGCCAGAGAGATCCTGGAAGCAAAGATGACTCAAAGAAGCCAGGAACCTCAGGCACTGCACGTGGAAGACGCAGACCTGAAAAGGGGAACAAGCCTGTAAAAAACATGGGTTGAACTCACAGAGTTCCACCAAACCAATTGCTAGTTGTAGCAGCACACAGGGCGACTCATTGAAGGGCCCGAAAACATAAAGATCTATGCAGGCATCTGTAAGATGCGTACAAATCACCCTACATAGATCCAAGGCGGCCACATCTATGCTGAGTCGCCTTTTCAACACAAACAACTGGGACATAGCGCTTATCCAAGAGCCGTGGACCAACAATGGAAGAATTAAAGGTAAGCTAATTTACAACACAGAAGTAGAAAGGGCGAGGACAGCGATTCTCTTTCGTTCGTCGTACAATATCTTCTTAATTAACCAATTTTTTTCCAGAGACATAACTGCAGTGTGATTAGAGATACCTCTATCCAGAGGAGGCATGGTCACAATTAATATGGCATCAGCCTATTTTCCCGGGGACGGTAACGATACACCTCCGGAAGAAGTACAGAGCTCTATCAAATGCTGTACAGCTCATGGACAAAAGTTAATCATTGGTTGTGATGCTAATTCACACCACAAAGTCTGGGGTAGCGCACCAACACCAATAGAAGAGGTGAGCAACTTTTTGAATACTGTTCATCAAATAATATTGCTATAAATAATACAGGGAAGAGCCGACCTTTGTGAATGCCATTACAAAGGAGGTGCTGGACCTTACTATGTCTGGCATGGGTAGCTCCAGCATAGTTCAGAATTGGCATGTATCGAGGGAAGCATCTTTGTCGGATCATAGGTATATAAGATTTGATATTAGAACCCCTAAAATAACAGAAGCTACGGTAAGAATACCTAAAGGTACGGACTGGGCTGTCTTTATCAATAAACTACAAGACAATGTAGGGGGTTTTCAGAACTCTCTCGGCTCTGTTATAGAGCTTGATAGAGTTGCTGATAATCTCACCAGGGCAATAATTGATGCCTAGCACTCAAGTTCTCGTGAGGTGCGTGTTAGAGGAACTAGGGATGTTTCTTAGTGGACCTCCGCCCTGGAGACTAAAAGAAAAACAGTGCGTGAGCTCTTTAACAGAGCAAAAATAACAGATGACTGGGCAGCGTATCAAACTGCCCTCACCCAGTTTAATGAGGCTCTGAGGAAGAGCAAAAGAGAGAGCTGGAGAACTTTTTGCGGGAAGATAGACGAGATTCCGGCAGCTTCCTGACTCAAAAAGCCCTCGCATTAGATCATAAAAACCCCCTGGGCTCAGTAAGATGGCTGGACAGGAAGCCACATAGACAACCACATCAAGGAAAGAGACTCTTGAAAGTCTGGTGAAGCAACACTTTCCGGAGTGCACAATCATTGCGGGTCAGGAGGACCCTGATATGAGCGTGGTGCATCCATATCTAGTCCCAAGGGGGCCTACAACCGAGCGAAGGAAATCTTCACCTCTGGAGAGTTGTGCTGGGCTATCAATTCATTTGGTCCATTTAAATTTCCAGGATGTACTGGAGCCCCACCTAATCAAATTATATAGAGCCAGCTTAAGTCTGGAATACATCCCCAGATACTGGAGGGAGGTAGGAGTCATATTCATACCAAAAAATGGTAATAAATCCCCCGAGGACATTAGGTCCTACAGACCTAATGGCCTCACATCATTTATACTTAAAAACATGGAAAAAATATTAAGCCTGTATATCAGACTTAATACAATCCAAAGATATTCCTTAAATTCTAGCCAACATACTTATCAGGTGGGCAAATCTATAGAGACCGCCCTGCATGAATTAATATCGGAAATCGAGGATACACTTCGCAACAATATTAATTTCGAGGTGATTCGGTAACAAGCTGTAGCGAGGGGTATTGACTCCTTAACCATCGGGCAGATAATAAACATGCTCAGAAGCAGGAGAATTAAAGCTTCGATTGGTGAAGCAAGCATCTCAATTGCACCAACCAAGGGCTGCCCGAAGGGCGGAGTCCTGTCGCCGTTACTGTGGCTCTTGGTAATGGACCACTTGCTCGCTATTTTGAGGCACTCTCGAATATTCTATTATATAAATATAGTATTCTATTATAGAGAGGGATGAACAAAGGGTATATTCAGAGTTTCTAGTGTGAGCGGGTCGCAAAAGTGTCTATACTTATACTATCATAATGTAGGCTTTTGTAATCATAAAATCTGAGTGTTTGGTGTGTTTTGTAGAAGTTAGATCACAAGAAAAGGTTGTAACTAAGCCGAACATGGGATCAACTCTATCAACAGCAATATTATATAAAAAAAATTGAGGTGTGGCCAACACACGACTTTCTTTTACGAACAGAGAATTTTGAGAAATTTTATTTTTTTTTCTTAATTTTATTTTTTTTATTTTTATTTGTTTTTTATTTTTGGAAACATTTTGTATTAAGTAGTTTTTTGTTAACCTTATATTTTTAAAATATTTGCAAAACAAATTTTCTGGACCAAAAGGAGTGGCCACTTCCGATTAGCCGATTTGGAGTAAAATTCACTGGGACCTCCCAATTTATCAAAAAAGCTTAAATCTGAAGTTTCAGTTCGATTGATTAAACCATATGGGCTGTAGAGAGGACACAGACACACTGACAGACTGACAAACTGACAAACTAACAGACTGACAGACTGACAGACTGACAGACTGACAGACTGACAGACTGACAGACTGACAGACTGACAGACTGACAGACTGACAGACTGACAGACTGACAGACTGACAGACTGACAGACTGGCAGACTGACAGACTGACAGACTGACAGACTGACAGACTGACAGACTGACAGACTGACAGACTGACAGACTGACAGAATGACAGACTGACAGACTGACAGACTGACAGACTGACAGACTGACAGGCTGACAGGCTGACAGACTGACAGACTGACAGACTGACAGACTGACAGACTGACAGACTGACAGACTGACAGACTGACAGACTGACAGACTGACAGACTGACAGACTGACAGACTGACAGACTGACAGACTGACAGACTGACAGACTGACAGACTGACAGACTGACAGACTGACAGACTGACAGACTGACAGACTGACAGACTGACAGACTGACAGACTGACAGACTGACAGACTGACAGACTGACAGACAGACAACATTTTCAACCCCACTTTTTCGGATTCAGGGGACCTCAAAACAAATAAATCTCTAAAAATCTCAAGGTCCAAAATTTTCATGCTTACTATACTTTATTTTACTTGAGTAAAAGAAAGTAAAAAACCCTTATCCATACGAATCGTTCGTTTAGTAAAAGTTCTGCAAAATTATATAATGGAAACCGAGGACAAGCGGCTACAGATCCGTCTTTGAAAACCACCTGCACATTGCATTGCTTCATGCCACCCTGTAGTGCTGACATAAAAGGTGGGTCGGCCCATGGATACTGCACTCTCAACAGGGGGTCATAGATGTGTTCATCTTCATCACCGATCGTAATCAGATGATAAAACACCCTTTTCGCATCCCGCTCCTATAGGGATTCGAACCCGGTACCTCCAGATCCAATCGCCGCAGCTTTAATCACTGCGCCGTTTGTCCGGTTGGATTAGGGTTTTTAACTAGGTAATTAAGGGAACTATTCCATGTGCTAAACTTTGACTAAACGAACGATTCGTATGGATTAGGGTTTTCTAACTAGGTATTTGAGGGAACTATTGTATGTGCTAGCGAAACCTTTGTCATCATTATTGGAAATGGCCGATATTGGCCCTTGGGAGTTGAGTGGGATTTCCAAAAAATTATTTCGTATAACTTTTACTAAACGAACGATCCAAATGAATTAGGGTTTTTTAACTAGGCATTTGAGGGACTTATTCTATGTGCTAGCCAAACCTTTGTCATCATTATTGGCAGTGGCCGATATTGGCCCTTGGAGGTTGAGTGCGATTTCCAAAAAATTATTTTGTAGAACTTTTACTAAACGAACGATCCGTATGGATTAGGGCTTTCTAACTAGGTATTTGAGGGAACTATTGTATGTGCTAGCGAAACCTTTGTCATCATTATTGGCAATGGCCGATATTGGCCCTTGGGTGTTGAGTGCGATTTCCAAAAAATTATTTCGTATAACTTTTACTAAACGAACGATTCGTATGGATTAGGGTTTTTTAACTAGGTAATTGAGCAACCTATTCTACGTGCTAGCCAATCCTTTGTCATTATTGTTGGCAATGGCCGATATTGGCCTTAGGGAGTTGAGTGCGATTTCCAAAAAATTATTTCGTAGTACTTTTACTAAACGAACGATCCGTTTGGATTAGAGTTTTTTAACTAGGTAATTGAGCAACCTATTCTACGTGCTAGACAAACATTTGTCATCGTTGTTGGCAATGGCCGATATTGGCCCTTGGGAGTTGAGTGGGATTTCCAAAAAATTATTTCGTAGAACTTTTACTAAACGAACGATCTGTATGGATTAGGGTTTTTTACCTAGGTAATTAAGGGACCTCTTCCATGTGCTAAATTTTACTAAACGAACGATTCGTATGGATTAGGGGTTTCTAACTAGGTATTTGAGGGACCTATTCTATGTGCTAGCCAAACCTTTGTCATCATTGTTGGCAATGGCCGATATTGGCGCTTGGGTGTTGAGTACGATTTCCAAAAAATAATTTTGCAGAAATTTTACTAAACGAACGATTCGTATGGATTAGGGTTTTTTAACGAGGTAATTGAGCAACCTATTCTACGTGCTAGCCAATTATTTGTCATCATTGTTGGCAATGGCCGATATTGGCCCTTGGGAGTTGAGTGCGATTTCCAAAAATAATTTTGCAGAAGTTTCACTAAACGAACGAACCGTATGGATTAGGGTTTTCTAACTAGGTAATTGAGCAACCTATTCTATGTGCTAGCCAAACCTTTGTCATCATTGTTGGCAATGGCCGATATTGGTCCTTGGGATTTGAGTGCGATTTCCAAAAAATAATTTTGCAGAACTTTTACTAAACGAACGATTCGTATGGATTAGGGTTTTCTAACTAGACAATAAAGGGACCTATTTCATGTGCTAGCCAAACCTTTGTCATCATTGTTGGCAATAGCCGATATTGGCCCTTGGGTGTTGAGTGCGATTTCCAAAAAATAATTTTGCAGAACTTTTACTAAACGAACGATTCGTATGGATTAGGGTTTTCTAACTAGGTAATTGAGCAACCTATTCTATGTGCTAGCCAACCTTTTGTCATCATTGTTAGCAATGGCCGATATTGGCCCTTGGGAGTTGAGTGCGATTTGGCTACTCCAGGCGTAAATTAGGACGGTAAAATATAAATCAAGAACAAACAACAACAACAACAACCCTAATCCATACGAATCTTTCGTTTAGTAAAAGTTCTGCAAAATTATTTTTTGGAAATCGCACTCAACAATGATGACAAAGGTTTCGCTAGCAAATGGAATAAGTCTCTTTATTATCTAGTTAAAATTGAGGTGTGGCCAACACACGACTTTCTTTTACGAACAGAGGATTTTGAGAATTTTTTTTTTTCTTAGTTTTTTTTTTAATTTTATTTTTTTAATTTTATTTGTTTTTAATTTTTGGAAACATTTTGTATATAGTAGTTTTTTGTAAACCTTATACTTTTTAAGATATTTGCAAAACCAATTTTCTGGACCAAGGGAGTGGCCACTTCCAGTTAGCCGATTTGGAGTAAAATTCACTGGGACCTTCCAATTTATCAAAAAAGCTTAAATCTGAAGTTTCAGTTCGATTTATTAAACCATATGGGCTGTAGAGAGAACACAGACAGACTGACAGACAGACACCATTTCGAAACCCACTTTTTCGGACTCAGGGGACCTCAAAACAAATAAATCTCTAAAAATCTCAAGGTCCAAAATTTTCATGATTACTATACTTTATTTTACTAGAGTAAAAGAAAGTAATATTGCTGAAATACTGGCGAGCGCTAAACGCTGTTAAACGGCCAATTAAAAAAGTTATCCAAGTCATATTGCAATTTCATTCAATCGGAAACACCTTTAAATGGAGTAAATATTTTTATACGATCTGCATAGAGCAAACAATGTACAAATTTAAAACACTCAACAACGTGAACGACGTAGTTGGGTGGGAAATTTTTCTAGGAATTAAAACTTTTAGTAAGCCATGTTTCAGAGATAATAATGACACCGTAATCGTTGTCAAGAACACCAAGCAAAAGTAATTTAGCTTTACCTCGAATACCGGAGGTGTTGTGGTACTATATCGAAGTAAAGGTGGTTTATTCGAAACTCACTTGTAGACGCACTCTGTTTGAAACTGCATCACTAAAATTTCGGGTGGGTCAAGTGGTACACCTGGTATCAGATATTATATATTTGAGGCTCCTCTTTATATCAGTTGGCCACGATTCCGAATTTAGAGCCTTATCATAAAGATCGGAACTGATTCCTAACTTCTTTGCGGAATCAGCTTGCCCACTTTAAAAAAAAAACGGAACCTAACCATTTGTTAGCAACAGCCATAACAACATCCTCAGTTGTTAAACGATCAAGTCTTGATAAAGGAAGCCAATGGAGAGATATTTGTACCACAAATTTTGAAATTCTGTTCCATCTGTTGCTTAGCGTATACGGTAGGTATCACGTATGTGAAGTTATCTCATGATTTCGTCTCAGTAAATATAAAAGCTTGAATCAAGCCACCCAATAAAATTTAAAGCGACATTTAATATTATGTGAAATTAGCCCAGCCCAGGATTTTATTAAATTAGACTCCTCTATCGACATAATTGTGCATTTACATAAATATGATTGATTTGAAGATAAAGCCAGTTACTCATTTTTACACTCTGTTAAAGTTAGCCGAAAGTTCCCAGTCGAAAGGAAAAAAGTCGACAATTTAGATTATGCTATTAATATTCCAGCCGAAAGCAAATAATTTGGTGGTTATCAGCTTAAAGTAAACAGGATACATGGATTGCAATAGAAACTTTTGTAAATAGTCTTACGTGGAAAAGTTTATTTAACCTTGTCGTGGAAAATATCGGAAAACCAGAAGAATCCACATAATTGGAATAAAATCAGCCTGTATATCTGGAGTTGAATCGTTTTTATGTGATTTGTCAATAGCTAACGCCGGAAAAATTCAGTTCAAGTTTCCCGTCTAAAATCTCGGAAAATTGGAAAAAGTTTCCAGCCAAATGTAAAAAATCGATGTATAAAATCAGCCTCTAGCGTATTATGTCTGTTCAAATTCAGTTCAAAATGCCCGTGGAAAATCTTGCAAAATTCGGTTTTCCAAAAATCATTAGAAAATTTGTATAAAATCAGCTTCTCGAGTGTTATGTCTGGAGATGGATTGCATTGTTGTGACTTCTCAATAGCTAACGCGGAAAAAAAATTCAGTTCAAGTTTCCCATGGGAAATCTCGGAAAATTTGAAAAAGTTTCCAGCCGAACGTAAGTAATAGATGTATAAAATCAGCCTCTAGAGTGTTTTTCTAGAGATGGATTACATTGATGTGACTTGGCAATATAGCTATCGCAGGAATAAAACTGTTCGAGTTTCCCGTGGGAAATCTCGGAAAATTCGGTTTCCCAAAAATCATTAGAAAATTTGTTTAAAACCAGCCTCTAAACTGGAATGTCCGGAGATGGATTGAATTGATGTGGCTTATGAATAGCTAACGCAGGAAAAAAAATCAGTTTAAGTTTCTTGAGAAAAATCTCGGAAAATTTGATTTACCAAAAATCATTAAAAAAATTCTAGAGTGTTATGTCTGCAGATGGATTGCTTTGATGTGATTTGTCAATAGCTATCGCTGGAAAAAAATTCATTGTAAGTTTCCCGTGGGAAATCGGATGTTCCAAAAATCATTACAAAGTTTGTATAAAATCAGCCTCCAGAGGGTTATGTTCATGATTTTTGGATCATATAATTTACCGAGATTTCCCACGGGAACTTTAAACAGAATTTTTCTTTCGATGTCTATTGACAAATCAAATTAAAATGACTCAACTTTAGATATACACTCTAAAGGATGATTTGTGGATTATCCTGATTTTCCGATATTTTCCAGGACTAGGTTAACTCTTGTGTCTATACCCAAGAAAATATTCTTTGTTATATAGTTGACTACCAAGAATACGTACACATTCTACTTTTAAAACCAAATAATATACACCTGTCCCTCGATTAACACGGTACTTGATTAATGCTGCGAAACTTCTGTGCGTGTTAATCAAGACTTTGTCTCAATTCGTTGATCGTGTTAAATCAAATCCGTGTTAATCAAGTACCATGTTTATCGAGGGACAGATGTATTTTCTTGTACGGTGTTGCAACCTTATTCAAAAATTTTAATTTTTAATGACGAAAAAATGAAAAGCTGCTGCCTTTTGTGTGGATCACGAGAGTGGAACAGCAATAGACTACACAAACGTTTGGATTGCTGATTCGGGTGCCACATAACACATGTCTTCCCGCGTCAAATGGTTCGTTGATTATAGGTAAACGGCCTTTGCCTGCCGATTCGTAATACGGGAACAATTGTAATCGAACCCAAGTTCAACGGTATGTGGGAGAAGGGACAAGGAGGAGCCGGTTTTGTGTTAATATTAACCAATGATGGCTACAAAATGATGGATGCTTTTGATATCGTGTATACTGTTTTCCTGAAAAATGAACCGCAAACAATTGTGAATGATGTTTCGACAGAGAATCGATGAGTGTGTAAATTCTGCGACTGTTACGCTTGAGTAATTGCATAATCGATTGTGACATCTGAATGTGGACACGATAAAGCGTATGTGAAACCATTTTTAGAAATTCGACAAGCAATTCAGTGAAGCATATTCTTTTCGACAACGGTACTGAATTTGTCAATAAAGGTTGTATGCGGGTACTGTCGAATGCTGGAGTGATAATTGAGCGAATCGCATCGTACACGCCTGAGCAAAATGGGCGTGTGGAACGTGAGATGCGTATCGTTGTGAAATGCGCCCACACGATGTTGCCTTCTAGCGGTTTGCAGAAGTGTTTATAGCCAGAAGCAGAACGAACAGCGGTGTACATCTTGAACAGATCGTCGAATAAGAAATGTCTGATTGCAACTCCGTACGAAAATTGGATTGGTGTGAAAGCAGAAATGGGTCATATGCGAATTTTTGGTAGACAGTGATTTACGACGTACCCAAAAATATGCGTTATAATTTGCCTGAGAAAGTGAACCAGTATCATGTTGGAGCCAAAAACGTATGAAGAAGCGTTAAATTCCGAGGAAGCTGCTAAATGGCGAGATGCGATAAAATATGAGCTGCAATCACTGAAGAAGAATTCGACATGTGAGCTGGTGAGACGTTCGAAGAACCGCAACGGTGTCGGATGTCCGTGGGTTTATAAATTGAAGCCAAATCCATCTGGTCCAATTTTCAGGTCTCGCCTTGTCGCAATAGTGAAGCGTTTTCACCAGTGGTTCAGCAGTGGGCAGCAGAAGATCTGGTGATGTTTCAGTTCGACGTGAAAACTGCGTTTTTGAACAGTGGCCTGGACGAAGAGCTTTTCGTGAAGGCACCGAAAGGACTGGACATGGAGGAAGAGAACATGGTCTGCCGGCCGAAGAAAAGTTTGTATATGGGATGAAGCAAGCATACAGAGTGTGGAACAAGAAATTCATAAAGTTCCTCAGTGATTTCAAGATAGTGGGCTATATTAACTGTGTGAGAATCATGTTATTATTGTACGTAAATGACGGATTGATTTTGTCGAAATGCACAAACACGATTGAGACAGTGATGAATTATCTGTCAGATAATTTTGAGATGACACGAGGCAGCGTTGGTCATTAGATCGGCATGAAGATATATCGAAACAGAAAGAAGAGGGCGATTTTTCATCAATCAGAACGCATACATCAAGAAAATTATCGAAAAGTACAACATGCAGGATTCGAAGCACGTTTTTACTTTCGGCTTGCAACTTTCGTCTAATTTTAGCAGCATCATTTTTACTCGATACAGCAATGATGCGAGCAATTTCACACATTTTAACTAAATATTAGCATGGCCACCACAACAGCTTTTAATTAAATAAAACGTTGCCCTTCAAATGACTTTGAAAATAATATTTTTAACATTTATCAAAAACACTTATAGAGATAATGGAATACTGAAACTTCTTAAAAAGTTTAATCACAAATTAAAATGAGCGTTACAGTTGGCCTGCATTACATTTTTTAAATCTTGGAAACGATTATGTAACAATAAAAAAACTAAAAAGTTGTTTATTAGAAGAGAAACTCAAGATCTTGATCTCAACCAATCATCTTAACTCAACATCAGCAGAATAATTATCGAGTAAACATTTTTGATCCTATTTTTATTTTACCGCTATCCATCAAAAAATACAGAAAGTTTGAATTAAATTTCACCAATGACTTTTCGTGAAAACCAATATTTGTGTTAGGTAAAATTAAATATAATTTATATTATTTTGTAATTTACCGTTACATTATCCAGATGTCCCACATAAGATGACTTACCTATAAAAAAAAAACAGAAAATAATTAATAAAAGAAAAAACGAAATCATAAATTTTATGAAACCCCCCAAAAACTTTTCCCACCATAAATATCTCAAAAATTTAGTAAAACATAATGATAATTAAAGTTTATAACGTAACCCATTGCAACGCACTGAAAATATGAAAATACAACCGAAAATTATTCTCCTTTATACATTGACTTGAAACATCAGGAAAACACTTCTTCTTCCAAATATGTACATTGTATCAAAAAAGTACCAGGATTTGTTAAATAAAGTACAAACTTAAACTTCTCAAAGCTCGAGGAAGTACACATAGGACAGCGTTTTTCCAATCATCGAAACATTTTTTATAGGTATCGCTTAAATAGACTCAAAACGGGTTCCGCAGAGTAGCAATTTGAATCTGGGAAACAGGAAAAAGTTACTTGGGTGCTAAATCAAATGAATGTGATGGTTGATCGATGGAATTTATTGAGTGTTTCCAACACAAAACTAATGAGGTCGACTGACTTAACCAACCGCTTTAAACAAACTGGTTGACAGATCGCACTCAAATTTGCCATTATTAGAGCAGTCCTATCATTAGGTGCTATCATTAGGGCATTTTAAATTAACAATTCCCGGTACTTTTTTGACAGAATGTACATTTGAAAAATTCTTTTCATTCACACGTTTTTGTTTGAGTGGATATAATTGTAATTAAGCAAGATTACATGGTATGTTAAAAAAATGTCTTGCCGAAAGGCAATTGGGTAATACACTCGTGGGTGGGTTTACAAAATTTTAAAGGATTTTGGCATCGTTTCCAAAAACTATTATGATTTGTTTAATTGAATTTATGATTTATTTAAATATGTATATTCAGCTGTATTTGGGAGACTATATATAGAACGTATTTTGAGGGTGGATTTGACCACCCGTCGGATCCCTTCGCCTATATATCCTATTTTATCAGATGCATATTTTATAATTAATTATTTTTATTATTTATACAGAAATTTAAATACCAAAAAATTTTAACAAAAAACCGGAAATTGTGATGGGCGGTGGAAATATAGTTTAATTAGAAAATTTAAATTAGGCATAATTCATGCATGCATTTTTGAGATAGATTTACATACTATTACATAATGCCTGTAAATATGCTTGGCTGCATGTTTCGCTTAAAATAAGTGAACAATGAGTAGCATTTAAAAATGTCACACCATTCTACAGGCACATGACGTGACATGCACCTACGTGTTTTGCTTATTAGTGTTTTGTTTATTCTAAATTTCTTGATATACTTCATATACATTTTATTGTAATCAAAGTATGAATGTCTCATCCAAAATATTAAAAATCGTTTGTCAATTTCACAGAATATAATAAATTAGGGCAAATAAAGATGAAGCAAAAAAAAAATCTTCAAATTCATTAGTACAAAATTTAGCACGTAATTAAAGAAAATGACATAATTCAAGAATACATATAATGTAATTTCCAAAGCGCGAAAACAAGTATAAACACGACTGGCGGAAATTAAATTACGAAACGAATAAAAAAAAATTATTGTTCTTATTTTATTTGGGTGGAAGGAGTAGGGGGGAAGAAGAAATGTGTATAAGACGAGTATAAGAAACTAAAAAATAAAATGGAACACGAAGAATAATGATATTAACACGATTGTCCAAAGAAACTATTTAATTTAAAAAATTGTGCACGTACTTTTCATACCGAACGTTACACAAGGATTTTTTTTTTTTTGTTTTGTTCGTCGCGTATTCGTTTTTGTTCGTTTTTCGGTTGTGCGCGCTTCATGTGCCAAACTAACAACTACAACTCGAAACATGATTTTCATTTAAACTTTTTTTTGTTTTTTGTGTCTCTTTGTGTTTTTAACTCGTCTTACTCGATTTTTATTTTTGGTTTTAATCGAAAACTAAAATATTCACTTCAGACGGATAAAACAAAACCGAATAAGAAAATTTTTTCTTTTTTGTTTTTTATTTGGGAAATCAGATAAGAAACATAATCTTTTCAAAACATAAAAAAAAAATATAAAAATTAGGAATTTCTCTTTATGACATATACATAAATCCATTGTTATTTTGGAAAATGCTCTATATAGCAGTACCATCCCTTCATTGTAATTCAAACTCTGTGTATTGTATTTATACGAGAGTAGTCTGTGTATACGATTGGGGGTTTTCTTATTTTAAAGACGAACAATTTTCTTATCAAGTTTTATTTTACTGTTTCATTTTCATTTTCTCGGTTTTATCAGAAAGTATAGTAAAAAAAAAAAAAATTAGAATCTTATGTTCTCTTTAGGGTATTTTCCAATACTTGAAATTTTTATTGTAATAAACATATACACATAAAGAGTACAATGAGACAATTTAAAGACTGATTTTATTTTTTTATTAAACTTTTTTCTTGTGCTTCACGAGAATTAAGTTCAGACGAAAGTTACATGAGAAAAATTCTGTTTGTGTGTTTGTGTTAGAGTGTAATATACAAACACATGCATGCCTTGTAAATTGCAATATTTTTATGTAGAACATTGGTTATAAAACGACAGGTTTTTATTATTTCTTGAATTATCTCCCACAGGGTAAATAATGTTGTGAATCATTTCAGTTAACACGTGCTATTTATGGTTTTGAGATAATTTCGATGCCAGACAATCTTTGTATGCACTCCAACTATTATTATTTTGTTGTATTATGATTTGCGGTGCAATTGAAGATTTATGTGTATGACCATCGATTTAAGTAAAAAGTGTTTATTTTGTACAGACTTAATTCAGTAAAGCCTGTTTTATGGGCATTAATAAAAATTCCTTGTAAATAACAAGACGAGTGTGAAGTTTATGTTTAAAAAAAAAAAAAATAACCAAACGCTACACTGCTAAATTAGCTATTTTTCCAATTGGAATTTAGATTATATGGAAAGTCAAATTTTTTGTACCACCAAATCCTGCATACGAAACAAGTCCTTTTCATCATTTTCAGATGGCTGGACGATCTGATCTGTTTATCTTGTTGGCCAAGCGCATCAAATTCTGTTGAACTTTGTTCACTTATTTTGATTGTTGAGGTGACTTATTTTAAATAATTTTTTATTACCGATCCTGTAGATGTCTAGCTCGCCAATCCAATCCAATTGGGATGAACGTTACTAAGTTTCACAGAATTTGGAATTTTTAATAATTCTAGATGATTTTAGAAATTGTTATGTCACCGATCACAGAGATATCCACAAGGCCTTTCCCACATTTTCGGATAGCTTGGTTAAGTCTTTTTGGCCCACGTGAACCAATTGTGATGAACTTTTCTATATTTAGGCAGTCATTAATTCGAAACTGACCCAGTTGAGATGAATTTTACTATATTTTACAGAATCTAGTACTTTATGTAAAAGGGCAGAAAAACAGTCAGATGGTCACATGGATATGCTCTGTCGCCACTACTCTTTAATCTCAAGAATACATCTTTCGTAAAATTGAAACACCTCATCAGGACAATATCTTATACCGGAAGCCTAATCTGGTTCATGACATTGCAGATGCTACGTTCTTGATTCGTTAGAATGTCGCAGGACCCAACTTGATAAGTCTCTTGTAATCTGATACGTTTATATGTCTGCCATTGTCCACTAGGCCTTAGAATGAAACTCGTGTAGTGACACGAAAAGTAGGATTTCTTATCTCATGTTATAAGTTTCCTCTATATTTAATGGTTGTACATCGACCAAAACAAGGCCATTAACACATTCAATTTGAATGTTTTGGAGTTTTTCTTGCAAACCGGAAATTTCATAAATGAAACGTCTATTTTTGCATTCGACGTTCCCCAAATCAATCTGTCCAAAATTTTCGAAATTTATTGGTGGACTGCGATTTAATCGCAGTTTTGAAATTTATTAGAAATACAGAAGTACCCTTGATATCTTGTTGCGGCGAGACCATTTCAGCAGCGAGTATTACAATATCATCGACATTGATCACAAAAGCGTAGTCTCGCACAAATATGCGAGAATCCGAGGAATGCGTTGAAATAAATAATGCATACCTATGTCATGTCAACGTGTAACAGTTCAAGTTGTTATTTTCTCATCTTTAACACTTGAAGTGGATGGGAGAATTTTTCTATATACTCGTCAGGAATATTTTCGTGGATTTTGTGGAAGATATCACAAACATCACAGTTACGAACCATATCATTAATTTTAAGACTTGCAGATCGAATTTTGAGGTCGGTTTCTGTAATAATATCTAAGTTAAAATTATGGAAACTTTTGAGACTTAATATTTGCTTTTAATCGTCTCTATATACTTTTATTTATTTACATAGAAATTTACTAAGATTTTGGCACACTTTATTTTGAGCTAAAGCTCATTCACAACACAGGGTGCCAAAAACTTTTGATTTATTTATAAAAAAAAAACAGTAAATTTATATGACCGCAGGTGCGTAATTTCTATCCAGCAATTGGTCAACTTCGCCTGGGCTTTGGTTTGGTATCACTTGATTTGCAGGGGACGTCCGATCATGATTTCTTTATTTCCCAAAAACTTAATCTGATACAGATGAATTAGATTTTATTTTTCTTTAGATAATATCTTTCTTCGAACGATACGATTAGAATATCATACCTTTGCTGCATTTCGTGCACAAACAAATACGTAAATTCAAGTTTACAAAAAAAAAATTAATTCACGAGATATAATTTTACAGAAAAAACAGTCCAATTGACTTGAAAGTCAAAGCCTAAGACCGAGATACTTCGTATCGCCATTGTGTTCACCTTGGTCAGGACCATAAAATTTGTTTGTAGTCCGCATATTTACATATTGCATATGTAACCCGTTGGTGTCTAAAACTACTTGCTAAATTTATAGTCGCAAATACTAGGTAATATGCATGCACTGCAATGCATAATCTTCTTCATTCTTTAGATACCGTTTTCTGGCTTGGAGCTGAATAAAGAAGTGGGTATTTTAAGTTTCATTTGAGTTTTCTCACACATTCAGTTTGCAGTTTGGTAACCTTCTAGTCAGGCGTGGTAACCTTTAATTCTATTTCCTAAAACCCGCAGGTAATTTATCTAGGTTATTATCAAATTTAGAAAAAAAAATCAAAGAAAATTATCGGTTGTTTGTGTCAAAAATATTGCTACATCGGCTTCGACCCCGAACATAAGGGCTTTGTATTATCCTAGACAACTAGAATGACGTCGACAACGCCCTCTGTGTTAATACCTAAAGTTGGCTCACATATCAAAGATCGTTGAATAATTCGTTCCGTATCAGCATATAAAGTGTGACCGAGCCAGCATCATATCATCCACCACAATATTATCATTATTAAAGAAATGACAAATTGCTGAACCTTGTAACTCATCTTTTCAACAAAAAATTAAAATGCACGTATACTTCAAAAACATCAAAATGCTACACACTCCGTGCACATATCATCTGCAAAGGCATGAACCATATTAAGCTTCCGGTATAAGATGTTCTCCTGAGATATTTCAATTTTACGAAAGATGTATTCCAACGTCTGGTTAAAGAGTATCGGAGACAGAGCACATCCTACAATGAAATGCACCATGTGACTGTTTTTCTATTTTACATAAAGTACTAGATTCTGTAAATTATGGTAAAGACTTCCCTCTTAGACTAGCTATCCGAAAATATGAGCAAGATTTTGTCGGTATCCTTATGATATAAATTCTGTGAAGTACAGCGAAGTTAATCACAACTCGTTCAGAAAGTGCGTATAGTTTGTAGTAATAGAATCAATATGTAAGAAACCGTCTCGGCGGCGAAAACAATCCAGATGAGTATAAAAATTTAAACGCGTAAGTATTTCATCACAATCAATCCGTGAGGTCAAAACTTCGCGCACAAAGATAGCCGATGCTACGTATTTTCACAGCGATCTTTATAAGAATCTGAATGACGGCGATATAAAGGTTATAAAGATTTTAGTGTGAGCGGGTCATTAAAGTCTTTACAATTACGCTTAATGAAGCCTAACATAATGCAGGCCTTAGCAATGATAGAATTATTATGTTTTGTCAAAGAAATTTCAAAACAGAAAATTATAGCCATGTCAAACATGAACTCAACTCTGTCCACCGCCATATTACAAAGGAAATACGCTAAAGAATAGACGATCACTTTCGTAAAAAAGGGATAACACTTTGTAATTTTTTGCAATCAGAAATTGTAGAAATCGTAGCGAATATGTTCATATCATCTACGTAAAAAAGGCAATGCGCAAATTCAAAACGCTACACAATATCGTTAATAAATAATGAGAACAAAAGTGGACCAATATTACTACCTTGCGGCACTCCAGAAGTTACACGAAATAAACGAGAAGCAGAATCATTAATCTTAACGTATTGTGACCGGCCAGAAAGATAAGATTGCAACCATTGCTGCATGTTGTGCAGGCAAAATAAAAGATTTCACATCAAAAAACAAAAAGCTCTGCACCTTGGCTTCGAAAAGATTGGTAATGGCAGAAAGAATAGCAATTCCTCGATAGTTGATAATTTCACATCTTTTGTCAGATTTTAAAAACGGAATGAAGAAGAGACAACCAGTCATAAACCTCCGTTTCAATGAATTGTACAAGTGACAAGTAAGTGGAGACGTGTTATGTGATGGAAATGATATCACGGATTGTTCGTAAACGGACTCAAAATATTTCGCGAACCGATTGCAGATATCAGAGGACTGACTCCCCAATGAATTCTGATAAATCATAGATGAAGGGAACCCCACTGCTTTCCTTTTACCATTTAGGAAATTCCATAATTTTCTTGGATTGGACGTTAAATCAACTTCACTCTGCAAACTGTAGTTATTTTATAGAAACCAATTAAAAATTCCTTTTGGAGCTGCATTGAATATATAGAATAAACTAGAACTGAAGATATTTTTTTTCGAGGTAAACTTCTAAAGTTGATCCACATGGACATATAAAGCGACCATGAAGGGAAAAGAAATATCGGATTTAATGCTTACAGACATAATTTCGTATACCGGATGACAAACTATAACCTCATTGGAAAGTGGATTCTCCACGGCGATCAACACACCTCCTCCTCTTTTAAGACTGGTATCAAAATCATGTCAGCCTTTTCTATAAACCACATAATCTGATGGAAAGTATTCTTCAGAATTTAAATTTGTTGTAAACCATGTTTCACAAATAAGTATGACATCATAGCCGTTGTCGAGAACGACCAAGAGAAACAATTCAGATTTCTCTCGAATACTGAATACATTATAAATAAAGGATATCTTAGTTTGATTTGAGCGTAGGGGCCGGATTATCCTCTTATTTAAAACAACATCACTTAAACTCTGAGAGTCTTGCTGTCTACAGTTCCCAACAAACAATTTTTTTTACAAAGCAGTAGTCGAAACAATTCCTTCTCTAAATTATATAACCCAAGGTTTATAGGCTAGTATTTAAAACATAATTGTTACCGTTATAAATTCCTTAAAGAGCAATTGGGTTGCGAAATTTTACGTTTGAAAAAATCGAAATTGTTGATTCTTAAATGGTCTAACAAAAATGCCAGTTTGTCAGGTTTCCGAACTCAAAGTCTTGTCCTTGAGATCTTCGTTTATCCCCAACGTAAAACATAAGTCGCTATAGAAAAGCGCTTATAGAAAAGTTGAAGGGACGCTAAAATTACGATTATTGGAAGTTTGCTGTACAGTGTTATTTGAAGGACGAGGATTCATGGGATTTCGTGATAGGTAAAGGAAACCATGAAAAAGGGGATACGGAAGCGCGAGCCAAAATAGTTTTACTACTGGATCCGATAAATTATGTGCACGTGTAGGCGACAAAAACTTCAAAAGAGGCGTGGGACAACTTGGCAAAAGGCATTTGAGGATACTGTTTTAATCAGACGTTGTTTTGTTGTACATTTTGATAACTACAACGCTTGCAAAGTGCTGTTCAGTGGAAGAATATGTGAACGTGATAGTTACGACTGCGCATAAATTTGAGTCAGTTGGAATGCAAGTGAGTGACGAGTGGGTTGGTGTTTTTTTCTTGACTGGCTTGCCCGAACAGTATAACCCCATGATAATGGGAATAGAAAGCAGTGGTGTAAAAATAACAGCTGATTCTATTAAAATCAAACTCCTTCAGGACATAAGGAAAGAAACCACCAAATCATCTGCGAGGTTCAGTCAAAATGCTTTGCAGCATCAGAAGGGTCAAAATCATCAAAATTCGAAAAACCAGAAGCATAGTGATAAAAAGGAACCGAAGTGCTACAATTGCATTAAATACGGCCATATAAAACGGGATTGTAAACAGGACAAGTCAACGAAAACCGGGGAAACAATGTTAACATCATTTTTGGCGAATCACGTTAATGAAAGTGATTTGTATTTTAACTCCGGTGCATTAGCACATATAGTAAAAAGCTCTAACAATTTAAAAAATATTTCGACACCACCGATTACACAAGTTGTCACGGCATACAATGGAAAGTTGGAAGTTGGCGCAATGGGAAACCTTGAGTTGGATGTTGTCGTTGAACGGAAAAATTCATCTGTAAATGTCAAAGACGTATTATGTGTACCAAATATTTGTACCAATCTATTGTCGGTGAGCAAGATTACAAGTCATGCAAATGTAGTAATTTTTAATCGTGATGTATGCAAGGTGATTGATTCTACTGATAGTGTTATTGTTACAGGGACAAGAGTTGGTGATATTTATCGATTAAACACACAGTCAAAAACTGTCATGTCCATGGCAGTAAATGCAAAAAACGATGAGTTTGTTCTGTGGCACCAACGTTTGGGGCATGTTAACCATGAAACTTTAAAGAAAATTAAACATATGGCAAATGAAGTGAATTTTTGTACGAATAAAACTAATATTTGTGAAGTTTGTTTGAAAGGAAAGCAAACAAGGCAATCATTTCCAAAGAGTGTCACTAAATCAAACGACGTCTTGAGTATCATTCATTCAGACGTATGTGGACCCATTGAAACTGAGTCGCTCGGCGGTGGGAAGTATGTGTTGGTATTCGTAGACTATTTTTCTCGGAAAGTGTTTGTTTACATAATGAAAGCGAAGTCTGAGGTGAAAGAGCATTTTAGAAATTTTAAGAGCCTTGTTGAGAATCAGACAAATCGGAAAATTAAAATTCTGGGAACGGACAACGGTACTGAGTATGTGAACAATGATTTGCTTAGTTCCTTGAGAACATGCGGAATACGACGGAAGGATGAATAGAACCCTTGTTGAGGAAGCATGTTATTAGAGGCTGGTTTACCGAAAAATTTTTGGGCGGAAGCAATTTCAACAGCAGCATATTTACCAAATCAGACACCATTTCGAGCAGTAAAATATCAGATTCCAAAGGAAATATAGACGAAAACAGAGTTTCAACCATCTAAAAGTTTTTGGAAGTAAGTATAAGGTGAATATTCCGAAGGAGAGACGCAAGAAGTTAGATGCCAAATCGGAAGAATGCGTGATGCTTTTATATTATGACGACTCTAAAGCTTATCGCATGTATCATCCCTTGTATCATCCTGTCAAGAAGACAACCGTGAAGAGTCGAGATGTTGTATTTATGGAAGACCAACTAATTCAGGTGACTGAAGATAATAGTGTTCTAAGCTATTTTGATCCATCACATCCAGAAATGCAATCAAAGCCTGCTGAAGCGATGAATAAGAGTGTGTCTTCGATGCAAGAATTGAGCTTGGATTCGATTGTTACCAACAATAACATTTCTGAAAGAGTCGCGCAATTAAACGATAACTGGGACGAAGAGGATAACGCTAGCGAGAATCAGGATGTTGACGACGATGAATTCGTCCCAGAAACTGAAATGAGTTAATCGTTGGACCCATTAAGAAAGTCATGCAGAATTCCAAAACCGAAGGTCTATAATGATTTTGTATCGTATTTATCAAAATCAGTTGAATCAAATGATCCTGTGATAGTAGAGGAAGCATTATCGGCAGCAATGAAAGAGGAGTATGATGTCTTAATTGAAAATGCAACTTGAGAATTGACAGACCTACCTTCCCTTACTAAACCTATTGCTTGCAAGTGGGTTTTCAAAACCAAAATAGATGACGAAGGTCGAATAATCCGTCATAAGGCTTGATTAGTAATAAAAGGATACGCGCAGAAGAAGGACATTGGTTGTGAGGAAACGTACTTACGGTACGTTTTCTAATGGCTTTGGCAGTGAAATTTGATCTCGACATAGATCAGATGGATGCTGTGACGGCTTTTCTACAAGGTGAGTTAAAACAAGATAAATACATTTTGCAACCGGAAGGGTATATATATCAACGGCGAGCAAAAAAGTCTGCAAATTAAACAAGTCAATTTATGGACTAAAGCAAGCTAGCAGAGTTTGGAATGCAAAACTAGATAAAGTTTTAAGAGATGCTGGACTAAAAAAATCAGATGCTGACCCATGCATATATTACAGAGTCACCAAAAATAAGATGCTTGTTGATGCAATTTATGTCGATGATATACGCATTTTGTCAAACGATCAGGATTCAAAGATGCATTTGAAAACGTGTCTGATGAAGTTACTTAAAGTTAAGGTTAAGGGTGAAGCTAAACATATCTTGGGCATACGAATAACACGTGATAAAGTTCAAAAAAAGCTTTAGTTAGACCAAGAGGCCTATGTGAATCAGACAATGAAAAGATTCAACATGCAGGACTGTAAGCCGGTCTCTCCACCCTTGGATCGAAAAACATACTATATCAGGAAGCGGTTGGAAGCTTGATGTTTGCAGCACAAGTAACGAGGCCCGACATTTGTCATGCAGCTGGTGTGCTCATCAGATTTAATAGCAATCCGGTGAAGGCGCACTGGACAACAGCAAAACATGTTCTCAGTTTTATAAAGGGAACAGCTGATGCTAAACTGGAGTTTAGTAGTGCTGATTCGTCGATTGTGGAGTATACTGATTCAGACTGGGTAGGAGATTTGGACGATAGCAGATCGACTACTAGATACGTTTTCAAGATGCAAGGAGGGGCAATAACATGGAACTCCAGAAAACAACAAACTTGGCTGTGACCACAACGGGGGCTGAGTACTTAAGTTTGTCTTCGGCAGTTCAAGAGTTATTGTGGCTCAAAAATCTAGAAAAGGAATTACTCCCTGGAGTACCAAAAGAAACTGTACTGTATTGTGATAATAAGGGAGCCATCGATCTAGCCAACAGTTATGCTCATCACCCAAGAAGAAAACACATCGATATTAGGCATCATTTTGTTCGAGATCAAGATAATCAAAGAGTTATTGACCTTCAGTATAGTGCAACTGAGACCATGATTGCCGATGCAATAACGAAGCCTGTATCATCCAGACGTATGATTTCTTGTTTCAATTCTATAGAATTAGAACTTAATAAAAATTAATTCAGTGGGGTGTTGTAAATTGAATTAACGTTTACGCGTATGTCGCGTTGTAGTATTGTGCACATGACTGTTTATACGAACGCACCTTGTATGTGCTATATATAGCATTATGTATAGTTGCCATTTTGTATTAAGTAACACACCCTCTTTTGTTCTGTATTAACTAGAACCAACTGCGTTTTTATTTTCTCTGCACACAAAGCCTAATTTCTAGACAATCATTGCAGAATCACATTATGTTGGCATGTGCGATACTTCGACGATTTACAAAGAATCGTGAAACTTACAAAGTCATATATAATTACGAAGAAATAGGGCATTTTTTAGCTAGTATGATAAATTAAAGCAGACTATAAACACGGTCGTCTGCTGGAGTGTTAACCTAAGACCATTATGAAATACTTTAAGTTCACAGAACAGTGTAGCTACACAAATTAACGGAAAAGTGGCATTTGCATAAAAAAATGGAAAATCTAAACGTTTTATTGTAGTTATCGTTATTGAAGAGATATTTGATGGTTTCAATATAAGTGGCAAAAAACACTACTTTAAGGTAGTTTCACCAAAAATCTTTACAGACCAGAATGGATATGGTAAAGCACTGATCCAAATAACACGAATCTCAGAGATGCTCCTTTGTTGTCACTAAATAGGATAAATAGAGGATAAATTAAGCTTTCTTAATATGATCGGTTTATTTAAAAAAACAGGGGTGGGCTCTAACAACAAATTTTCAAAAATTAACAATTTCTATTGCTACTAGCCAAATATGTAACTTCAAACTTTTCAAACTTTTTAAAACCGCGAAATCAGATTGCTGAACACGGTGCTCTGAAGTCGGTTTAAGAAAAAGTGCGGTGTCTCCGAAATTTTTTCGCCCAACGTTTGGACACCTAAAAAGGAGGACTTTCAGCCTCCAAACTTGATGGAAGTAATCTCGAGTTTGAATGAATGTGATACAAGAGTGCCAGTTGTACTGTGCCCAGCTTGTAATCTACGCCTGGGCAAGTCATTGAAAGAAGATAAAAGATGTGAATTCTCAAAAATTGGAAAATTTCTGTCTGGGAAGTACAGCACAAGATCTGTTAGGAAAGGAGACCAGTGCCAATGTTATCTTTGTGTGTTAGTTACCGGCCCTTTGGTACAAAATTTTTCGCGAAATCTGACACCCGTGGTCGTAAATAAAAATCGCCAGGAAAAAAAAAGACAACATGGGGAAAGGCCTCTAAGGTTCCTGAAATTAAAAAAAAAGCAGTTACAAACGTTGTGGTAAATGTTTTGGATTATTGGCCAGAGGAAATAATCACGTGTGCAATGGCACGAACTTGTTAAATAACATGCAAAAATTAGGGCTCAATTCGAAACAAAAAGAGCATATGTCAACTCGCTTATTGAAAGATACAATAGCTACAAATTCGTGTGGAGGAGAAGGCTCACACTCGCGTGACTGGGTTAATCTCCCAGAAAGTTAATGCTTTCTGGGTTAATATCCCTCTCGCGGCATCATGGGAAACCATTGACCATGAATATTGTTGGAGGAACAAGGAATTCGCAGGTACCATCGATATCGGCAAACTCCCTGCGGCAAATGCAAACTGATATGGATTTAAGTACCAGAAAAGTGTTGAGAATTGCTGCTTTCACCTGTGCAGAGACCAACATATCAGGAATAATAGAACCCAATTATCAAAAAAAAATATCAGAAAGTAGTTATCGGTTTGACGAGAATTTTGAGCAACGAGTATTTTTATTTGTCACAACTAAAGGTGAAAAATCTGTTAATTCTCCAGAGTTTGTCGTCATTTGCAAGAATCGGCGAAGTTTCATTAAAGATGTAATAGAGCAACGACAAGTTTCCAATGTACAACTCAAATTCGGAATTGACGGTGGGGGTGGTTTTCTAAAATTTTCTCTTTCCATCCAGTCATTGAACGATGCACCGCCCATGGCACCTCAAGGAAAGCTTCCCAGTACAAGATATGCTGAAAAATTCCTCGAATTTGGGGTGAAACGATTATTTACTCTTTGTTTAGCCCCTAACACTCAGTTTAGTCCCTCCCACCTCCAGAATTGTATTTACTGTTGGGAGCAGTAAATACCCCCTTCCACCATATGATGTTGGAGAACGAAGAAGTCAGCTACCTATGGTAGTCCAAAGGCAGTGTACTTATGGTAGTCCAACATTTGAAGGAAATGCGTGTAAGGTCTTGCTCGATAAGGTGGATATTTTAGATGCCATGAAATGCCTTGGCTGTGTCAAGTATGTGGAGACATTTAGAAAATTGAAGAAAGTTGTCCATTCTTACTTCTCATTGAAACTAGCTCCCAATTTCAAGAGATATATTAAAGATTTCAAGGTTAGTTATCAAGCACTCGAGATACCTGTGACACCAAAAATTCATGGCATACTATACCATGTAGTAGATTTTTGTTCCGAAACCAAAAGAGGACTAGGGTTTTATAGCGAACAATCTGTCGAATGGACCCATGCAGATTTTAGTAAGACTTGGAATCGTCACAAAGTACTAAAAAATCATCCTGATTATCATTCAAATTATTGTGAGCTGTATGCGATTTTAATAGTTTTCATTTATGATATGTGTGCTATTGTTTTTTGTTTCTTTCTTGTATAGACAAGGCCCTCGAGGAGGCCGTAAACGGATCTTACAAACCTCTCTAAATTTTAATTTTTTCTGTTGTGTTTTTATGCTTTTAATAATAATAATAAATAATGCTTTTATGAGTGACAACACTTGCCGTACACTTCTTGAACACCCTATATCTACCTTTATACTGTCTATGTACCAATGCAAATGTATATTACACCCTGTATATATATATATATATATATATATATATATATATATATATATATATATATATATATATATATATATATATATATATATATATATATATATATATATATATATATATATATATATATATATATATATATCCAGAATCATCATCACACATGAAAGGGCGTTATCTTCTCCAGGCATATTATTTTACGTATTTTCGTCGTAGAAAAAAAAAGCGCCGAGCCGATTTTTTTCTGTAGCGGCTGAAAGTACTCCTTTTTAGGTGTCCAAACGTTGGGCGAAAGAATTTCGGAGATACCGCACTTTTTTTTTAAACCGACTCCAGAGCACCGTGTGAAGTTGAAAAAATTATTTACGGAATTATCATTGCTTTAACAACTACGAAGCCTTCCACAATTGCAAAAAATCAATGAATCCAGACAACTTAGGGGCGATTGAAAATTATTTATTCGACTTAAATTACAAAAGCGACTACTTGGGTAATTACCAACCCAGATTTAAGAGAATAGAAAACAAAAGAAAGAATGGAAGCGGTTTAAGGTTAAAACTTTACAAAATATGCTAAAAATATTAACAGTGACCACTTGAAATTAAAAATTTAGTTTTCCATTGAATCATTTTAACATGAAAAGAACAACTATTTTCACTAGATTACGTAAATCCTGAACTACTACGTAAGAACCTACATTAATCTGTTTTTTTGTAAGTTTTCAGCACAAAAACCGCAAAACAATTTTTTTGGTGGAACCGTCTTCATTATATTATATTAATATTAAATTAAACAAATTGGCACACCTTTCCAAATATACATAAATCCAAACTGTTTAATTTCATAATAATTTGCTTGCGTTTTAAAGCACTAAAATTTAATTAGCAATAAATTATACATTTGCATGTCAAACTTAAATAAAATACCAATAAAAAAAATACATACAAAGTATAAAGAGAAGAAAATGTTTTTTTTTTTTTTTTAAATTAAACAGAAATTAATTTTAAGAATATTTTCTTATATAACAAAAACAAATTTATTTGAAACAAAGAAAAATATTTTCCTTTTTTATTAGTTAGCTAACATAGTTTTGGGTTAAGTCAACAAAAAATTAAGGTGTTCGAGAATTTATGCTTTTATAAATTACATAGTTGTGAAAGTATGTACATAAAAAAACAAAAAAAAAAAAAAATTAATTTTTCTCGAGTGCATGTTCGTTTTAAATTTTTATTTTTACTTTTTTTTGGTAATGGATTGGCATTTGCGGTTGTTACACGTAGCACAAAAAAACTTCATAAATCATGTAACCGTATACAAAAAAAAATTAATAGTGTCTGAAGTTAAGCGAATTTGTTGTTTGTATATGTTTATAAAATTTCAATAAATCTCAACAAATTTATTTTGTCTGATTTATTCCATATCATCATTCAATTTCAAACGGTACTTGAAGACGATTAAAATGAAAATCGGTACTTAATCTGTTATGTAATATAAAATAAGTATATAGAGAATCAAGAAAAATTTTCCAATTACTTTTCGACATTATTACGATTTTTGCTTTTTTTTTTAGTTTCGAAATATATTTCCTGCACTAGCACCATAAGCACAGCGATTTGTTTTAGAGATAGACATTTCGAAAAATTCAACATTTTATATTAAAATATTTTGTATACATGTACATAATTCTAAATGTGTTACATTAACTATTTTTTTTTTTTTTGCTTTGATCAAAGTCTGTGCGATAGATCGATAGATAGATATGCAATTGCATATGACAAAAAATTAAAATAAATGGTTGGAAAATTAAATAAATAAAAAAATGCTTGCATAAAATACATTTTTCACAAAAGCGGCACAATCAAAATATAAAAATTGTCTCATATCAATTTTTTTTTTTTTTTTTTTGTCATGTTCAGAATCCAACACAAATGGTAAAATAATGCTGGATAAATTTAAAATTTATTAAAAATGCAATGGTTTTCATTTGGAAAATTGTCAAAATTATATTAATCCAAAAAAGTATGTAAAACGGTATACTGTATATATATGTGAAAAAAATGTTTAAACTGAGGTGGCAAACAAAGTTCTATATATACATATGTACATATAAGATGGTGCCACATGCCACACAGCCAATGCAACAATGCCTTGACTGCACGAAAAGTTCCCGGGACGCATTTTCCAGCGTAAAATCGAGGTTAATTGGCTGCCGAGATCGAGCGTTTTAACACTTCTTTGAACATTTGATCTTTATTATCTTTTACACATAATAGTTATTGATCGAAGCATGATTAAATATAGAAATCAAAATCATTACAAGGAAACATTTTTTTGTTGCTGTTTGCACATGATGACACTCTTGTAGGCCCACCACTTTATAAAAAACAATATGTTTCACCACTAACAATTCCAATGCAAAAATCTAGCGTTTTATAAGGAATAAGGCCAAAATTATTAGACGGGAGCTTATCACTTACTATCTTCTAATTATTAAAATATAAAGTTCTTCTGATTTTCGATCTACAGATATATCTCATTCCTTGTTTTCCAAATTGTATCATATTTATTATATTTATTTAGAGGTAAAGAGCTTTATGAGCTTTAAGAGATTAAACTAAACTCAAAGCAAACCACGATTAAATTATTTTAAAAACCACTATGAGTAATTCGGTTGCAAATTGTAGAATTTATTGTAAATTTACATTTGTCATCAAATCTTAAAATTAATCGATGTGAAATATTGTTGATGTCAAACACTTGTGATTTTCGATGTTGAGGTTAATTCTTTTACCACGTTTGGCTTAGCTTAAACCGCTTTTTACGATTTTTTAGGTTAGAATAAGTTTGCAGCAAACTTCGACCAAATTATCTTTAAAGTCAGTATGTAATTCGATTTCAAACTGCGCGTTTATTATAAATTTGCATTTTTCACCAAATTAAAATAAATCAGTGTGAAATGTTGTTGTTGTCAAAATCCCAAGCATTGAGATGTTGCTGCTGTCAAGTTTATTAAAATTTCAAATACGTATAATTTTCGTTATTGAGATTAAATCTTATACTATACGTTTGGTGAAAGTTGAGTCTATTTATTATATTTGCTAAGTTTAAGCAGCTTGTTGTGAAACACAACGCATTATCTTATAATAAAACCCAATTTCCGCGGTCATACAGCTTTCAAGGTTAAATAATTAGTAAGTCGCACTTACATAATATTAAATTACAAACAATAAGCGCATAATTATAAATATTTATCAAGGCCATTTAAAGTTGTAAAATGGCAAAATATACATATTCATCAACATAACATTTTTCCGTAGTTTTCCGCGACTCTTCAAAATTGTATTTCCGCGTATAAGTTTTTTCATATATATAATGGAAATTCTTACAGGTAAAGTATAGTGTATAGTTATAGTTATGGTCAGTTAGTCTTATAGTTACATTTAAAATTAGTATTTTAGTAAAAACTCAAACTAGTAAGTAAGAGTTATTTTAAAGTAAAGTAGTTAATCAAATATCTGTCTCATATCATAAAATATCATAAGTGAAATGCAAGATTATAAATAATTTTGAACAAGATAATTAACTGAAAACTGAATTTGTAAAATTATTAGTGAAAGTATTGTGTTGTGTGCGTGAAATATCAGACAAGAATTTAAGAACTGCGAGATTATACATCTCGATAACAATTGGTATATTTTTATTTTATTTTTTTTATTTTTAGGGTGGATGTTTGTCGCCAAGAGAACTGCGGCCATTGAAGCCTATTGTGCATCCCTAGAGATTTCCTTACGTGAGATGAAGGTCTATATCCCTGATAAACGCCGCTACCTGATGCATATCCAGTGGGTCGGAGTTAATTACTTGGTTGTATTAATACAAAATATTTATTAACTAATATCTTTATATATCTCTAATATCTTTATTTAATTAATATTTTTTAATACACAATTTTAACAATATTTTATTTAGAATAATTAATAACGTGTTGTTACGTTGAAATATGTAATATTAATCTCTCCGATTCAATGTGAGTGGGAATATATATAATGTGTTGTACAGCATGTGTGGCTTTTTATGCTGACATTACAAACGTATGATGATTCTGCGAATTGATGAATTGTTGTTGAGATGAATGTACTTTGCGAATGATATCGTAAGAGTTGAGATATCATTTGTATTTGGAGCTGATTTAAGTTAATGGTTTGTTAATTGTTATTTCTTGCAGCGGGACACGTAATTCCTCCCCTCTAAGATGAACGTCTGACCGCAAAAGTGGCACTGGAGTGATTTCGCGATTGTTTTACGCCATATAAAGATTCTATAGATAATTACTGAAATAATACAAATAATAATTATTGAAAGGGACAGGTGTCCGGATGATGTATTCATATTGTGAATCGTTTGATTGTGGAGCTTTTCCAATGTTACTTCGGGTTTTACTTTTTCAATGTACATATCGTTATATGGTATTTGGATTTCGTAGTTTGTTTGAATTTCCTTTTCTGATGTTGAATATTGTTGATTATTTATTGTAATAGTACAATTATTAAATTCTATCAGGGTAGGAATTTTAATATCTTGTATTGTTTGCTTGCAATTTGATGTATATGTGATCGGTTGATTCTTAGGTTGTACGTAAAGTTTTCCGTAACTGATGTAATCGATATCCTCATATGATGATATGTTGATCATGGTACATCTGGATGGCAACTGCTATATTATTGCTGGTATGCAGGTGTTGTTGATATCTTTTAATTCTTCCATTTGGCAATATATGGTATCGTATATTGTTTCGCATTGGTGTGTTATATATTGATATTTTGTGGGGTTAAAAATTAATTTCTTTTGGAGGTATAGGATATATAATTTTATTTTGGTTTGGGATTACTTTAATTTGAAAATGATAAAATGATTCCGTTAGAAATGTTGGTATATTAATTATAAATATTAGTTGAGTATCATTATAAAATCCTTTTATTGTTAATAGATTATAAATTGAATTAGCATTTTGAATTGTCTTGTTTTAAAATGTCGTGTATATATTGTGTATCATTGTTATTTAATAAATGTCTTGAAATCGAATTGTGTCTTGTTGTAGCCAAAATGTCTAATATTTTATAAAAATGTTGGTTAAACAATATAATCATAGTTACTGAATTTGTCGCTTGTATGGTTTTATTTACTTCATAATTTAATATATTTAAATTTATATTGACAAAGTCTTGTATGTGGGGCAATCTGTCTAACATTTATTTATTTATGTATATTTGTTTATTTATTTGTCCATTTAATAGATCCTGATTTGTATTTATTTCATTAAGGGCCGTTTGTACGTCTAGAAGGTCTTGATTGTCTAAATTGTCAGTTATGTCTTTTATTAGTGATCCTAAGCCGTTGGATAATCCTCTTTTAAATCTTTTGGGCAGTAATTCTGTAATTGTTTTCCGTAACTGTTCATTCCTGTAGTCAGTTATTGCTTTTCTATTGTTTAGCAGGATTAAGTAATCTTTATTTTTTGAAATTTCTTCTGATATAATATGCACTTGTTCACTAATTTGGTTTACCAACAATTGGTAAGATTGGAGATTAATGATATGGATAAATTTTTATAACCGTTTATTATGCGGGCATTGCCTTTTTTATTGGTATAACACCTTTATTGTTCTGAATTGATGTTAGCTTGATTTCCTGTGCTGGGATTCCTAGGTACCTGTAAAATACGTTTGATTTAATTTTTATGTACTTTACCTTCCTGTGTTTCTACTGTTATTCCTTTATCTTCTAGTACTTTTAATTTTCTATAATTAGCTTTGAGTTTTCCTCTTCTTAATTTCTTTACGTATATAAATTGATTTTTATTTATACTCAGTATGGGCTTACGATTTTTATTTACTTTTGAAATGAAATTTTCTTTCTTTTCAAGGGTTTTTTCATATAATTCATTACATAGTTGTTCGTACCGTGCTTTATGCTGTTCTATATAGTCTAGTTCGGAATTAAAGTCCAATTGTTCTTTGAAATAATGTCGTTTTAATAGTTCGAAGGGTGTGAGATGGGTTGTCGAATGGATAGAGTTGTTGTAGGATAACGTGGCTTGAACCATTACATTTTCTATGGATAGGTTTTTTTGTTTTTCAATAATAATGCTACAGAGTTCTTTTAGGGTTGAATGAAGTCTTTCGACAGGAGAGTTTCCTGTGGAATTGTATGGGGTTGTGATATGAATCAAAATACTATATTTCCCTGCAAGATTTTTAAGAACTTAGTTTACAAAGCATGTTTCATTATCAAATATTATTTTCTTTGGGATACCGTGGAGGCTAAAGAAATGTTTTAGATTTTCGGCAATAGTCTTATCTTGTTTATTTTTGAGATGATATGTAGCGGCGAATCAGCTAAATTTCTCTATGATGGTTAAGAATTTATGGGATTGGAGTTGGAATAAATCTAATTGTAAGATTTCCATGGGTTTCTTTGGGGTTTCCGAAATTTGAAATTCTACTCTAGCTGGTTGTTGATTATATTTTATTTTATTGCATGTACCGCATGTATTTATGTATTCTTTTATTTTTTGCTTCATGTTAGGGAAGAAATATTGCTTCTTAATGTGCTCATAGTTCTCTATGATTCTTCTATGATCATTTTGTTCATGAGTTTTATGTATTTCATCATTTTGATCAGCTTCATTTTAAATATCCGTTAGGAATTGAAGTGATCTAACGATAATTGTTCTAGGGTTTGTTTTTCGTTGTTTTCTTTGAATTATACGTCTGAATGCTTCTAAGACATATTCGAATCCTTCGTTAGTAGTATATATACAGTCGTCGTTCTATGCCTACCAAGTTTTGAAGTTTCGTTTGGATTTCTGTAATAATCCTTTTGCATCGCCTCTTGCAAGATTTATTGTTGTCCTTTTTTTATTTTCGAAATAGGGTGGTGACAATAGTGGGTTGAATTTTATAACTTTGAGATTGATCTATTATCTCGGGTTCTATGAATGATTTTGTAGATCCTGTGTCTATCAAAAATTTGTTTGGTTTACCGTGTAGGTTTATTTCAATATAGGGTAATTGATTACCTGATTGGTGATTATTTAAGTTTATATAGCCGTATGTTGCTCCGAGGCTTCTAGGAGAAAATCCTCGTCACTAATTTTTACATCGGGTGTCTGTTGTTGTTGTTCATAGGATTCAAAATAATCTTCGGAAAGGAAGAGCCTACACATATTCTGTAGGCTCTACCTTATTTTGTATTAAACCGTTATCACACTCATCCTAATTTATTCATATATCCCCTCATTTAGATTTCTTGCTTTTTGCACGATGTTGAAATTAGACCTGTATTGGTTACATCGAAGAAAATCCCATGTTCCTCATTCAATTAACGTTTCCGCAAGCATTCCTTCCAATTTTCGTGGTTCAGCCTGATTCTCTGGACTGTTCGCAACATTCGCGTATCTCCTTTGAGCTTGTTATAGAAATTTGTTCTCAAAGGATTTGTAATTCATTCCTTTCGTTAGACCTTTTTCATTAAATTCAATCTCCATTTGCTCCACAGATTCATCTGAAGCAATCAAAGCACGTCTCTTGCATCCTTTTTTTCATACTCCTGAACCACATCATTTAATAGACAATTTACATTGCTTTTGTTTCAACCAAATTACTTCCGAGACCGTCGAAGCCAATGCCATATATTCCGCCTCTGTGCTTGTTAAAGCAACCGTTGGTTGTCTTTTGCTACTCCACGTTATTGCCCCATTGCACATCTTAAATACATAGCCTGTGCACGATCGCCGTTTATCGATGTCGGATCCCCAGTCCGAATCTGAACAACCAACCAATTCACTATCACTTTCGTTTGTAAATGTTAACTTGTAATCGATAGTGCCCGTGAATTTTTTTGACTGCCTTCCAATGAGCCATACTATGATTCGTATTAAATCGGCTGAAATCATTAACCGCAAATGCCAAATCTGGACGAGTGCCTTGAACTAAATAGAGCAATGAGCCCACAGCCTCCTGATAAGGCACATTTTTGACTTCCTCGCCAATAATTTTACTCATTGGCATATTTAATGACAATTTTTGATTTGGATCCGCCAGTGTCGAAATCGGTTTGCATTCTTGCATGCCAAAACGTTTTAATATTTCCTCAATTGAATTTTATCTTCGCCTTGAGTTATGCGAATGCCAACACATTCTTTAGCCGGTCCCATGTCTATCATCTTGAACGCTGTACTCATAGCCCCTTTTATTTTCCTCAATTGAGCTTCGTCCTTCCAAAAAATAAGTATGGCCAAAGTTAAGTGATTACCTTTGATGAAGTAAACACACGGGTCCATTTTTGATTTCTCAAGACCAAATGACATGAGTACTGCTTCGAGTTTCATGTTCCATTCTCTACCAGCTTGTTTTAGTCCGTATATTGCCGATTTAGTCTGCACACTTGCTTGGTTCCATCATTATATTTTTCAGGTTGCTGCATATAAATTTCCTCATGAAGTTCACCCTGAAGACAGGCATTAACAGCATCCATCTGATGAACCTTCAACTTATATTTCAGAGCAATTGCCATCAATACTCTAATCGATGCATACCTTACTTCAAGTGAATATGTCTCTTCATAATCCAGACCATAAATCTGAGAATAATCCTTGGCAACCAATCTCGCTTTGTGTCTTACAATATTACCATCGGAACCTGTTTTCGTTTTTAAAAACCAATTTCGATTTTATAGCCTTTTTGCCTGACGGTAAATCGACCAATGACCACGTTTCATTTACCATTAATGAATTTATTTCATCCTGCATTTCATTTTTCCAATCTACTGCATCATGTCTCGACATTGCTTGATTAACCGAGACTGGATCATCTGCTTGATTGTTGATCATTGTTTTGCATGTTAGTTGAGCAACATATTTTGGATTTGGTTTTGGTGTTCTTGAGGAACGGTAATCTGGATCATTAGGACCAATAACTGACGTATAGCTGTCATCACTCGATATAGCTTGTACATCTGACATTGTCGTACTCATTTCCTCTTCCAATAATGATTCGTTTTGCTCATCTGTGTCATTAACATCACTTGCATTATCCTTTACTGAATGTATTTCAGCCGGTGCTTCATGGAAAATTTTACATCTCTACTAACAGTTAATTTTCTTGTTGATTTATTTATGCACCGATAACTTTTCTTTTCATTATCATAACCAACAAAAAATCATTTTCGTTGACTTCACGTCCCATTTTTTACGTTTTTCTTTAGGTATGTGCACCATAACAGGAGAACAAAATGTTTTCAGATCACTTAAATCAACTTTAGAGCCACTCCATACTTCTTCCACAGTTGTATCAACCAACAATGATGATACTGATCTGTTTATTATATAAACAGCCATGCTGAGCGCTTCAGCCCAGTATGTGACACTTTATTTCGCATCAATTAACATGCATTTTGACCGCTCGACTATCGTTCTATTCATTCTTTCTGCTCTACCATTTTGCTGTGGCGTGTAAACATTCGTCAATTGATGTTCAATACCATTTTGCTTCTAGAAATTGATAAATTCACATAAACAATATTCGGTTCCATTATCAGTACGTAAAATTTTAATTTTTCTTTCACTTTCTTTTTCAATCCACGTTTTAAATTCGATGAATGTTGTAAAAACTTCCCTTTTAGACTTCAGAAAATAAACAAAACATTTTCTGCTAAAATCGTCAATGAAAATCAGAAAATATCTGGCACCACTGATTGATTTGTTTTCTATCGGCCCACATAAAACTGAGTGAATCAGATCCAGTTTATTTTTACTACGGGTTTTGCTTGATTTAAATGATAATCGTGCAGGTTTAGTAAACGCACACGTTTCGCAAGCTTGAATCATCGATATATCGTCTGCAAATTTTATTCCGGAAACCACACCATCTCGCATTTTACACAAATCTTTGTGATTTATATGCCCAAGCCGCTTATGCCAAAGCATGGAGTTTTCTTGTTTCGTCGTCAACATACATTTTTCGACACCACCATCAATTTTGTAAATACCATCAAATGGCCTGCAATTTATCAAAGGACACATTTGATCATCATAGACGGTGCAGCCCTCACTGTTGAAAGTAATTGTATTTCCTTTCTCAACCATTTTCGATATTGCTAGTAAATTCGCCGATAATTCAGGAACATGTAAAACTTCATCCACTTCAATATCAAAATTATTTACCTCGAGGTTCACCTTGCCTTAAGACCCATCCTTTAAGTAATTCGTTTTCAGATTCTTCCATTAAGGATAAATTGACATTTTGCATAAAATTTGTAAATACATAAACCAGTGTGAACCGTTATTGCTGTCAAAATCCTGAAAGAGAAGTGCATGTTGTCCAATTCATTAAAATTTGAAATACCTGTGATTTTCTATGTTGAGGAGGGTTCCGCTTTTGTTCAAAATTGAGCCTATTTTTTATATTTACTTTAGCTAAACAGCTTTATGAGCTTTTATAGGCTAAAATAAGCTCGAAGCAATCCACGATTAAATTATTATAAAAGTGCTTTAAGCAGATTCTAGCGCTTATTTTAAATGTACATTTTTTATTAAATTTTGAAAGTGTGAAATGTTGTTGTTGTCAAAATCTTTGCGAGATATGTTGTTGTTGTCAAATTTATTAAAATTACAAATTCTTGCGATTCTCGATTTCGAGGCAAATTCTTATGACACGTTTTGTCAAAGTTCAATCTATTTATTATATTTAGCTTGTTAAAGAGCTTTATAAGCTTTTTAATTTAAGAATAACGTAATTTTTCAAAAAGTAGTCTAGGCCAACATTTTGCTAGAACTTGTCCCAGGTCGAACCAAGTTGTTTTTTTTTTTTTTTTTTTTATTAGGCTTGGCTCCTATATGAAATAGAGCCATATTGCCAAAAAATCCAAATTTATAAATTCCTTGTTACATATTTTTCTTCATAACTTAATTTTACAAATAGAATTTTAAACAGAATTTTACTTCCTGCACATATTCCGTCGACTATTAATTATCTCGTATTAAATTGTTATTCCACTCATCCTAATAAATTCATACATTTCCTTGTAAGCCAAAAAATCACCCTCATTCATTAAATCACTTAGATTTCTTGCATTCCGAAGGATGTTGAACTTTGATCTATATTGGCTATATCTGGGACAAGCCAATATGAGATGTTCAACATCCTCCACACTTCCACACAACTCACAATCTTTGTCCTCACTCAAATGACGTTTCCACAAGCATTCCTTCCAATTTCCATGGTTCAGCCTGATTCTCTCAACCGTTCGCAACTTTCGCGTATCTCCTTTGAGCTCCTTAAAGAACGGAATTCTCAAAGGAGTACCACGGAGCACGCTGTACTTCATTCCTTTCGTTAGACTTTTCTCGTTAAATTCACTCTCCCATTTTCTCCACAGATTCATTTGAAACATTCGAAGTACATCTCTTGCATCATTCCTTTCGTACTCCTGAACCATGTCATTTAATGTACCCTTTTTAGCTAACATATCGGCTCTTTCATTCCCTTCGATCTGTCTATGTGATGGGATCCATTGTATGGTCACATCACGTTGACAGTCTCGAACACATTCAAAAATTAAATCAACATACACATTGCCTTCCCTTCCACCTCCACATTTTAGCAAACATAAACCACTCTGGGAATCGGAAAATATTACTATTTTCCTTTCCCCTTCATTCACAGCCAGTTTAATTCCTTCAAACATTCCAATCAGTTCAGCGTTCATTATACAGATGCTTTTGTCCACTTTAAAATAATTTTCCACATTCTTACCAGGCATAAATACACCAACACCCACTCCATTCTCATTCACACTAGCATCTGTATAAACTATATCATCTTGCACGTACCGCTGACTGATTTTCCCAAACATAATTTTAGCGATAACTTCATTCATTCCCTTATTAAATTCCTCCATATTCAAACATACAGTAAGATTATTAGGAACGGGTTGCGGACCAGCATTGCCTATACTCAGAAACATGTTCAAGTTTTCAAGTACAATACTAGTTCTATATGTCGGTTTGTACACCGTCCTATTTTGTAATCTTACTATCATCTCGTTCCAAAACTCATTTTTCTTTGTTATCATTCTCACCGACTCTCTCACTGTGATCCACTCTCTCTTGTAATCGAGAGGTGAATCACCCATTTCAGACCACAGAGTGTGTATTGGGGTTGAGTTAATCGCCCCCAATACCACTCTTGCACATGCATTTTCTACTTTCATTAATTGGCTAAAAGCCCCTTTCGAACCATTCCCATACACACTAATACCATATCCAATTTTGGAGGATATAAGGGCCTTCCTTAACATGTCAGTCACACTCGGATGAGCGCCCCATTTAGGTTTGCTCACCCGTTTAACCACATTTAAACGTTCCTTGCAGTTATCTGCCAAAATTTTCATGTGCTTCCCAAAATTCATACGTCTATCAATCCAAATACCCAAATACCTGTACGCATTTACTTGTTCAATACTTTGACTATCAACACTTATATTAACATTTGGAACGTTTGTTCTGAAACTCATATAAGCACACTTATTAGGATTCACTCTCAGATTCAACATTTTAAGTTTTTGAATTATATCATCTACCCCCTTTTGCGCTCTTTGAGCCGCCACATCAATACTTCTCCCTTTTCCAATTACTACAAAATCGTCTGCAAATTGCAGAACGATTTGATTGTCTGTATTGATGTGGTGTATCTCGCTGGTATATAGGTTGAACAGAGCTGGAGATATTCTACTCCCTTGCGGCAGTCCAATATTTGCAACTTCCTCCAACCTAAAACCACTTCCATTCAGAACCATTTTTCTATCAGCCATGAAATCTTTTATCCACATACATACTTTCCGTGAAAATCCAAAATTCGATAGAATTTGTTGTAATTTCCACGGAACCACATAATCATAAGCTCTTTCAATGTCCAAAAATACCGCAACAGCTTTCAAATTATCCTTTCTTACTTCCCAAACAAACTTTTCCACACACTCAATTGCAGAGTGGTTCTTTCGAAATCCAAATGTTGTCGATGGCAACAAATTATTCTCATTCACAAAATCTTCCATGCGCTCTTTCATCATTCCATTTAAGATTTTTATAAAAACATTCAACATACATATGCCTCGATAATTTGTTGCCACATTTGGATCTCTATCCCGTTTAGGGATGGGAACCACCCTGCTCTCTTTCCATTTGTCCGGTATTTTTGATCCCATCCACACTTTGTTGAGTATCTCAAGCAAATTATGTTTTGCTGAGTCACTCAACAACCGAATCATTTTGTAACTTACTCGATTCGTCCCTGGAGTGGTAGATTTTGATCTATCTAACACCCTCAGGAACTCTCCCCATTCATACTTACAATCCATTCTTTCATTTCTACTCATTTTATCAACTTCATTTATTACATTCAAATCATTGCTTACATTCAATACCATTCTTACAAATTCTTCACCTTTTTCTCGGTTCTCACATACCACATTGCTCACCTTAAAATGTTTACCATTCACCCTATTAAACAAACTCCATACATCCTTAGTTGTGGTTCTATGTGTCATTTGGGACACATATTCCCGCCAACTTTTCCTTTTTGCTCTGCGAATAGCCTTTTTCAATTTACCATTCATTTTGCCATACATAATCTTATTCTCACTACTCTTATTCCTATTAAATTCACGCAAGGCTATTCGCTTCCTTTTATACCAGTATTGAACTTCATTGTTCCACCAACCATTCACATTAATCTCTTTCATATCCACAATTTTTGTACACAGTTTATTTACCCGTTCAATTTCACTATCTAACTGGCTTTGATTTATTTCATTTTCTCCGAGAATCTCATTCATTTGATTCACCCATTTCCTATTATTCATTAATTCACGTTTTTTCCTAAACACTCGATTATCATTCATGATCATTTTGATCATGAAATGATCACCACCCAAATTCTCTTCTTCAACATTCCAAGTGACCCGGCAGGCCAGTTCAATAGTTGTCATAGACAAATCTATTGCGCTGGCCGTGCCTCCCACATTCGCCATTCTAGTTGGCCTCCCATCATTCAAGAGCACCATATCGGAGTCTTGAATCAGGTCGGCCAACTGTTTTCCTCTTGCGCAATTGTCTAAGCAACCCCACATTCTCGCATGCGCATTCATTACATACAATCAGGTCACTTTTATCTTTCACCCACTCAAACAATTTTTTAAAGTCACTCAAGGCTTTTTTCCTTTCATCTTCATCACGCACCTGGGTTACATACACGCTCACTAGTAACAGATTTCTTTCCAAATTCGTCGTTGAGGCGGCAATTGTTTCAATCACCTCAAAAGCGGGTAACTGTATCTCTTGAAGCGTCAGATTTCTGTCGTACATTATTGCCACTCCACCGTAACCATCGCTTCTTGGTTTGGAAAGAAATCTGTACCCTCTCACATTCAACGTCTTGTTCATTCTTTCCCACGTTTCGCTTATAAGCATCACATTCACTTTATTATTGGCCAGATAATTTTCCAACATACATTTTTTCGCGTAAAAACTTTGTATGTTTATCTGGCCAACAATAATTCTTTCACTCATGTTTCACATTCACACAAATAACAATTTATACATACCAATTAAATATGTGCAGGGAGAATCCATTCATTAGTTTAACAAACATAAATTTAAAAATAAATAAATTTTGTTGCATAAAAAATGTTATTGTTGCATCCTTCAATGTATAATAATTGTTGCATTTTGTTGCAACAAAAATGTATGCTGCGCGTTGTCCAATTACGTGTGATGAATATTGATTTTTTTTTTTTTTTTGATTTTTTTATATGGTGTTTACGATTACATCGTAAAACGTGACCATACTATCCGGTTCCCTCCGTTTTATTTTTTGAAGGTGGTGTTGGTGCAATAAAATTATTATTTTTTGCATTTGCACTCGTCATTGCCATATTATACTGTTCTGTGAACGCAATTCTATTTTTTGTATTTGTGTATCTTGTTTTTTTGGCGGGTCGACCGCGCTTGCCAATATTTTCATCTACATCCTCGCTTTCCGTATCCATACACGATGAGTCGGTTTGCTGTTTTCTTGTGTGCAAATGATCTCTAATGTTAACCATTTTTTTTGTAGATTCAATTTTGTTTTCGTCCTCTGTGTGTAGCATGTTGATTTTTGCTACATCGCTATATTTTATTGGTTCTTTATTGTTAGTCGATGGTAACGTATTTTTGTCGCACGTGCTTGTTTGTTGTGTGTGTTGTGATTGTCCTTGCGTTTGTAAATGTTGTTCATCTGGTTTTTGTGATGTTATTGTTCGTTGTTGTGCTTGTTGTTGTAGTGGCAACTCGTTGATTGTATTGCACAATAACGGACAATCTTGCTTTTTATGACTATCTTCGCCGCATTTAAAACACCTCTCTCTCATTCCATCGTAAAAAATTCTTGCTTTTATATTTTGGACGTATATAAATTGCGGAATTTCGCGTTCGATTTCCATGTAGATACCTCTCACACCCGAAAATACCGGTAACAGCGAGTTGGCAGCAAATTTTTCTCGTCTAGTGGACAATATATTGCCAAACCGTTGCATGGCCTCACACAAAGTTTTTTCGGAAATCTCTGGTGGTAGATTGAATACCCGCACATAACGCATTACACCACTTGTACCCTTAACAGTAACTTCTGTTGTTGTTCCATTTGTATATGCAAAGATTAGTGAACTTTTTTCCAATATAAATTTTTGGTAATTTTGTTCGTTATTAAACTTGATATATATACACCGATCGTACAAATCTTGATACAGTGTGTGTATCTCTTTGCTGGTTAATCCCACGTTCACCACAAATTGCATCATTTCCAGCTCAGTAGGCTTTGGATCCGTCTTCTGGAACTGTACCCTCGCCGTATTTTGCCTTAAACTTTCCATATTTTTATTCCACAACCTTGTTTTAACAGGTATATATATATATATATATGTATATTGTGTAATGCGCAAAATTGCGCTATTTGCCTTTTGTTTGCACTGGTTTACTTTTTATTATTTATTTGTTTTATTTTATATATTTTTTCACTGTGAACGTCTGTACTCGACGGATGTTGACAATCGAATGCCAAGTTGTTTAAACTGTGCTTTTAGCTCGTATACAATATAGTTACGGTCTAAATGGGGTTGTTATTCGCGATTTGTGTGACATACGTTACAGTTGAAATGCAAGAAGTTTCAAATAATTGCGCAATTTATGCTTGTTAGATGATTATTTCGGAGTGAGTCTTGTTATTATTTTTATTAATAATTAAAATTGCAGACGATATAGTTAAACTAAGATACCTAAAAATATTTAAAACATTGATTGAAATTTGGACTGTAGTGGAACCACCTTGTCCCCCCAATCACTTTGTTTTATTTCAAAAGGATATAAATAAAAGTAAAAAGTGCCATTTGTAATAGATCAAGAGGGGCACATTCACAGTTTTATTGTTTCCAATAAAATGCTAAACGTAGCTACTTTCACTTTATAAATTTACTTCCAAACTTAACGAATAAACTGTTTACCACACTACAAATATAGTGAAAGTCTCTTTGAGTTAACCAGTCCCATTTTGTACAGGGAGGTAACATTGTGATATTTCTCTTTATTTAAATCGAAGCTATTTGACGGCTATAACCAATTTGGATATAAAATCAGCGAAATCCATTGATTCAAATTTATTTCAAGTTGCATTCCAATTTTCCTTTTAATTGCAAAGTCTTCTAAATTGGTATATTACAAATTCTGTTGAACTTTTGAATTAATTTTATAAATTTTAACAAGTTCATGACATTGGAGTTAACAAATACAAGCAACCTGGAAAAAACTTCTTAAAATTCATAAATAACGAAAATAAATGAAGACAAATAATCCAAATGCAAATTCGTAAGTCAAAATGAAAAAAAAAAAAACAAAGCATATTATAATAAAATGAAACAAAAATATGAAAATATACACCCGAATTTTTATGAGTTTGCATATTTTGTTTCGGTTCGCTAAAAATGTCCTCCCGTAACAATCACCCCAACCATAACCATCTCAGCCACTCAGCGTATCTTTCACACTTTACAAATTTCACTTCGCGCTTTGCTAATTTTTAAATATATAAATTATACGATTTCATCGTTGTCGACGACGATGACATGCCGTCTTCTTTATTTCATGCAATATAATCTTATGAATTTCAATGTCATTCAATTTAAAATTATTGTTGTATATATTTTGCTGGTGGCAAAATGAAATAACACAACAATATTTGATGTTGAGCGCAAAGTTTATACTCGGTGGAAAATATAAGGCGAAAATTAATAATGACATTATTAGATTCGGAATAGGAAAGTGAATATTATAGAAAATGAGTTATAAAAGCAACACATATATGTAGTATACAATAAAGGATATGCCTTTTACATTCTTGGTACAAACATAAATAGTAAAATATTTTTGTTGGAAGTTTTCCATTCAGTTTCCTTTCTACAACCGAATCATCATGACTGGTTAGTTTGGTTTTTGAATAATGATCGTATATATACAAAATAAATGTTTCTTCTCTCAATATATCGTTAAGTATTAACGTTTTATAGCTCATTTTCTTTTCTCGTGTATCGTAATGGAAATTTTAGCATAAAAAACGATTTTCGGAAGGCAAGGCGCGCGCACACACAAAAAAAAACAAATTAGTTTTTCTTTTAACGGAAAATCATTTTTATTTTTTTTTTCTATCATTGATATGGTTTATGATTTTCAATTGCCATTTATCACATTAAAAAAAAACCGAAGTGAACCGAACCGATCGAATATAGTTTATTAGGGTTATACGACGATGATAAAGTCATTTATTATATGAATTTTGTGAAAAATGTATAGCTACTTGGGGAAAATTTTAATTTAATTCGTTTTTTATGTATCATCGATTGATGATGGCAAAATGATATGACAGAAGGAAATTTGTGATTAACTTTAGACAACACTATTAAAATATATTTTTTTGTTGTTTTGGAATTTATATACAATGTATATAGGGAAAATTTTTAATATGCCATTTTCTAGATCTATAAATCAAACCATAATTATACAGAATTTTATATATGTATATTTTCCATGGTTGACAATGTTAAAAATAACACCTCATATTTAAATTTAATGAGCAGGGTGATTTATTTTGACATAGCATGCTAATTAGCTAACATAACACAATTAATCATAAAATAAATTACAAACAGCGGTAATTGTATTTTAATTCAAATGAAGGTTTGTATTTTGTTTAAAAAATAAAAAAAATGTGTACAAGTTTTGCGTGGCCATTAGGAGGTTTCGACAAAAGTTTAGTTTAGGGTAGAAAATTAATTTGCTAGGGTTATAATTATCGAATTTTCCAAATATAACTGTTGGTTCTAGTCTTAAATAATATTGTTTTTCTATAGCCAAGTAGGTTTAAGATTTCGTCTGATTTGGTGCTTGGCTTAAAATAGAATGGTTATTGAGGATAATTTATAAGAAATTGATCGTAGAACGGAGATTTAAGATGTTTGCTTACAAACCGTATTAACATATTGACCTCTTACAATATTTCCAGAGACTTAATTTTTTTAAATATTCGAGATAATTGTTCCTTTTAAAAGCGAAACCCTCTAGCGGTAGGTAATCAGTTGAACATTTACGTATTAAGTTTCAAATCGATTAAGTAATCATTTCATTTATCGGAAATTAAAAATTACAATTTTTATTGTCCGCAACTTTGACTTCGAGCTTTACATGAAACAACAAAGTTTTAATAACTATATAATTTACTTGTAAAAATTGTTTGCCAACTCTTACAGATGTCGACCAGAGTAACCGGAGCGCAAAGGCAGATTTCGGGTTAGCCCAAAATTAGGAAGACTTTAGCTCAGTGATTTTTAATATATTTTAATTTTCTATAATTCGAGTAGAAATAATCGAGATATGCTAATGCACATTGGCACAAACAAATACACGTCCCGCAAACCTGCTGTTAGAGGTATGAATCACTGCAATCGAAGCACAAATGCAGATCCCAAAATTTTGTTGGGTAGAAACAATCGAGAGATAATAATGCAGCACATCAATTACACATCCCGAAACCTAGTGTTACAAATAATAACAAGCGCTGCGTTCGGAGCACAAATGCTCGAATTTTTCGCTCCTTTGCTCAAAAAATGTATCACCTGTTTCTAATAACCACCAAAAAACAATACGATAAGATAATGATGGACAAGATATGTATATAACAATTTCCAAGGAATCATTACGGCAAAGAATTTACATTTCGATGCTTTGGATGAGTCAACACAGGTTGTTGCTTCTCTTGTCGAAGAAACTAAAGCTTAAAAACAAAGTTACTTCTCTTGAAACAAAAATTGAAAAATTTGAGCAGTATTTGTTATTTAATTAATGCAATTGAAATTGTTAATCTTCCTTCTTCGGCTTAATCCCGTTTAAACGGAATTTGTTGACAGCTGCGAAAAAAGGAGGAATTTTGCAATTATGATCACAAAATCAGGCAGCGGTGTAATTTTGCATATACATAAATTCGACGGATGATTCAGTTAAGTTATAAATTAAGGTTTAATTTTACGATTATTATATTGTTTGATTTCTTCTTTGGAAAATGAAAATCTACTGAATTTGTATGTGACCAATACCGATTTATTGAAAATAATGATATTTTTTACATTCTAAAAAATATTAAACGTATTAGAAAAAAGTAGATAAGTTCATTTGACATTTGCAGAATTTAAGCAAACAACCTGTAATAATATTTTTAAGCAAAATTTTTATTGATGAATCGGAACTTCACTTTAATAAAATTAATAATTCTACCTTTTGCATGTTGTAATGATTGAAACCGAAATGCTGGCATCGCTGCATATTTTCACCGAAGTGTTAAATACTTGAGTGTTGAGAAATTTAGTCCTGACACTTTAAAAATAGATTGGTTCATTAATCATTATGCACATATATGTTTAGTTTAGTTTTTTTATATAGACTTCAAGAATGTAACGTAAATGTATTTCTCAATGAATTAAGAAGCTTTCTTGAGGCTAACTAAGTAAATAATATATTTAGTAGGCAACGTTTGGGGTTTGGTCTATTTCTCAGCTCATTAAAGCCAGATATGGAAAATAATGCGACATTTATTTCTAAGTTAGACTTTATCCATTTATATTAATCGCTTAGTTTAAAACTTGGCAGAATCTATTTAAATTGTCAGATATAAATGAAGCTTACTTCTATTACATTGAAAAACTAAATTGCCATATTACTGAAACTAGGAAAATTACTAGCATAACTAAAACTTGTAAACTAAAAGATTGGTTAACTTTAACACTTCTAAACAAAAGGGCTAAAAACAATTTGTTTTAAAGGTTTAAGTTACATCCAAATAATTTTCAATTAATAGAAAAATACAGAAAGTTAAAATTGCTAATAAAAAAAGAAACTACTACAGACGCAAATTTCAAAACTGTATTAAAAATTGTACAAACAATGGGATTTGGTGAAAGAACTTCTCCTTGATGATGACCATTACTCCAATGGCCAATCTTTTAATTATTTCTTTATAAATATATCAAAAGAGTTGACTAAGGAAAACATAGCACCTCAATATCTAAGTGAGGGTGAACTTAGTAAAATTCTCAATGGAAAAATTTGTCTAGTAGTAAAAGCTCTTTTTCATCCCAATTCCAGAAAATGATGTATACAATCTAATTATAGTATTAAATAGCTCTAATTCCGTTAGCGTTGAACAAATGTCAAACAATATAATAGTAAAAAAACTAGGTATTTTTTTAGTGAAACCTGTAGCACATACAACACTTTTAAAGTTAGCCGAAAATGTCCAGCCGAAAGTAAAAAGTCGATAATGCAGATTATGCTATTACCATTCCAGCCAAGAATATACAATTTGGTGGTTGACAATCAAAAGTCAATAGGATACATGGATTGCAATAAAAACTTTTGTATAAAATCAGCCTCTAGAGCGATATATCTGGAGATGAATTGCATTAACGTGACTTGTCAATAGAAGGAAAAAAAATTCAAATGCTGATTTTATACAAATTTTTCAAAGAATTTTGGAAAATCGAATTTTCCGAGATTTCCCACGGGAAACTTCAACTATTTTTTTTCCTGCGATAGCAATTGACAAGCCATGTCAATGCAATTCATCTCCATACATAACACTCTAGATGCTGATTTTATTCATATATTTATTATTTTCGACTGGGAATTTTTTTGAATTTTCTGAGATTTCCCACGGGAAACTTGAACTGAATTTTTTCATGCGATAGCTATTGACAAGTCACATCAAGGCAATCCATCTCCAGGTATAACACTCTAGAGGCTGAATTTATTCCAATTTTGTGGATTCTTTTGATTTTCCGATATTTTCCGCGATTAGTTTAAACAAAGCTTTCCACGTAAGACTATTTACAAATTTTTTTTATTTAAATCCACGTGCCCTATTTACTTTCGGCTAATAACTACTAAATTTTTTATTTTCGGCTGGAATGTTAATATCATAATCTGCATTATCGACTTTTATTTCTTCCGGCTGGAAGTTTTCAGCTCGGATTACACAATTTGCATCACCATTTCTTTACTTTTGGCTAAACTAACCTAATCTGCATTATCGACTTTTCACTTTCGGCTGACATCTTTCGGCTAACTTTAACAGTAATCACGTACATATATTTAACTTGAGTTTAGTTCCCGGTGTATTTAAAAGTCAAATGAAAACTGCAATTGTCTCGTTTTATTTTAACGATTTATCGACCGGTGTTCTCAAAAATATTTGAGAAAGATTTCAAATCACGAATTGTAGCATTTCTTGAAAAAAAAAATTCTTCTTTAGTAAGAGACAGTACCGGGATCAGTGTAATATTGGAACAGAGGATGCTCTTAAAAGGTTTAATTTACACAACTAGATCTAGGGTCAAAAATCTAAGTTTATGAATTTTAAACTCATTGATAAACCATGCTTACGTGAACCACTGTCTTTAATTTGCCACAAATTATCATATTATGCCTCCAGAAATTGTTGTGTGCCATGGAGAGAAATTGATAAAACTTCCGAGTCTAGAAATCTGGGTATAATATTTGAGCACGTTAATAAGAAAACGAACATTATTTATTCTACGCCCTGTGTGTCCTAGGTTTTTAATACGTCCCTTATAGTTCGCTTTGATAAACAGTCAACTTGATTAAGGCATTACATCATTGGGTAGTATTAATTTAAGTATACAATATTTTGTTACGGCTAATTAAAGTTCAAAAAGCAGCTGTCAGAATTATTAATTTTAAAAATTCGTGTTACCATAGTTTCGGATTATTTAAAAAATCTCATATTTTGAATCTGTGAAATTTGTAAAGTTTTAAAATTGTTTTACAAGAGAGGCGGTTACACAAAAAAGAAAATAATTAAAACTGTAGCTCTATACATAACAGTTGACCGTGTCACATGCCGTTTTCATGAATTTCAGCAGATTTTATTCGTTTATTGCACCATATAATAAAATTCGTAAGACTGCAAGTGAAAATTTGTACTTGAACTATGTACTAAAGTTTTTTAAAAACTTTGAACATGTAACGTAATATTTGATTGTCTTTTTCATATCGTGTGGAATTTTTTTAATCCCACTATATTTGTGGTTAGATTAAAATTAGTTCATGATTGTTCCTGATGAAACGCTAGTATTAATGTTTTATGCCTGTTATAAATATGATATGATTGTACACCTCACTACAGTACTGTAATATTTCTTTAATGAAATGTGTAGAAATAATCGAGAGATGCTAATGCACATTGGCGCGACAAATACACATCCCTAAATCCACTGCTACAGATATCAATCACTGCAATCGGAGCACAAATGCAGATTTCGAATTTTTGATGACAAAATTTTGTGGTATAGAAATAACCAATGCTAATGCAGCATCACAATTACACATTCCAAAGCCTACGGATAATAACATCTGCCACGTTAGATGAACAAATGCTCAGAGTTTTCGGTCCGAAATTTTGTAGACAGCTCTATATGATTTTCAAGAAATGCTAATGCACATTGGCACAACAAATGCACGTTCTGAAACCTGCTGTTAGAGCACAAACATATGCAGATTTCGGAATTTTGGTTATCAAATTTTGTTGTTTAAAAGTAATCGAGAACACATAGTTACACATCCCGAAACATAGTGTTACATATAATAACCACCGCCACGTTTCACATCTCTGTGATTTTCAAGAGATGCTAATGTATATTTGCACAACAATTACACGTCCCGAAATGTACTGTTAAAGATATCAACCAACGCAATCGGAGCACCAATTGCAAATTTTGAATTTTTGGCTCCGAAATTTTATGGACTACATCCGGGATTTTCAATAAAATTAAATTTTTTAACGTGTAGTAAACACTTCTGGTATAGAGATATCAGCCATCGCAATGAGAGCAAAAATGTAGATTTTGGAAACTTTTGTGCCCTTTTCACTTAAATCGAATTTTCAATGAAAAGTATAGAAAAACCTTAGAGATGCTATGAACATGGGAAACCTCAACATACGCTAATGCACATTGGCACAACAACTTAAACATCCTGAAACCTACCGCCAGATTCACTTTTTAGTAATTTTACAATTTTCATCGGATCTAAGATATTTCAGTGGATTTATTATTGATTGAATTTCACTTTTTTGAAACATTGACAATACTTACAACTAAAAATTTTTCTTATCAATTTTATGTTCCTTTTCTAAAATTATGTGTCATTTTACCAATATTTCCATGTAGAGACTTGCGTAAGATTTGTTACCTTTTAAGAGGGACATCCGACGGATGCAACTCCACAGGGTAATCTTAGGTCTGTGGCGGAAATTAAATATTACTTTTTTAATATCTTAATCATCTGTCGCCATTTTAATCAGACAAGTTGAAAACTTTAACTTTACAGAAAACCACATTTTTGTGCTATCTTCCAAAAAAATTATTCCCTTGATTTCATATTAATGTTGGCATGCGTCGAGGTGGTTGCCACGTGATGAAGGTTACCCAAGATTTGTTTTACCGCCATATATTTAAGTGGAGTAAATTTGCCCGCGATGTGTTACTTGGTCAAATAAATTGTACTAAACTTTTAAAATTGTACTTCGTATCGCATACTAATATTCTTAATAGTATCGGAGCGAAAGATAAATTATGATATGACTTGGCAATGAATTGTTTTTAAGCCCATTATTCAATTGTTTGTAGTTTTTCAGTAAATTTCTAGGGCAAACACGATCTTATAACAAATTTACTTATAACAGTTTAGCTTTTTTTGCTTGAAAGAACAATTTGTTACTATATTAAAATGTCATAGTTAATATGGAAATTAAAATCATAAAATTAGCGACAACGCATACAAAATAAAACGTCATTATTTCAAAACAAAGTCTTTTTCCACATCAATGGCTGTCGCCTCGCAAATGGTACATTTCAATAAAAGTCATGATATGTGCTATCTATTAGGTTAGAGTTTATCTATTAGGTTAGTGGCGTTTAAACTTGGTAAATTATAAAATGGTTCGGGATTTTTTGAAAGAGTTTAAGTCTTTCCATTTCGCTATGGGTAGAAACGTTTAAACTTGATGTTAAATAATAAAATGATTCTAGATTTTTGAAGCTATTTCATCCCGATTTTTAATTTCTTTGGCTAAAATCATTTGCTACTGCCATACATGCTTGTCTAATTTATTTATTTATTTAATATTAAATATCATATCTGTGCAATATGTGAAAAATAATTAAAGAAATGTTTTATTAAAATAAATTTTACCACAGGTAATAATTCAATAATTGTGATATAATAAATTCCAACAATAAACTAAAAAATTAATTTAGATATCGAGATTTCTTAAAGCTATGCCTCCGAGGTACATTATAATTAAAATTTTAAATTAGAAAATTTAGGTCACGGTACAGGCGAATTATTGGGTCATAGTAACTGTTTGCCGAATGAATATGTAATAAATTCTGTGAGCGAGGATTGCGTTGTAGGGCGTATAAATTAAAAAGTGACAACAAATTCGGACGATCAACTTTGTTACAAAGAATAACACACGTAAATGTAACACAGTGTCTGTGGACCGGTGAGTGTGAGAGAATGTATTGAGGACGATTATTAAAAATGGCTTTTGAAGGTGAGAGAGTCATTGAAATCTTTGAAGTTACCTTTAATATGTCCTAACTAAAAACGTTAACTAAGTTAAACATAACCTCCATCTACCAATTGGCCATTTAGAAGGTAGTCAAAACTAATGGTCACTTAGATTTAGAATAAGTTATTACTTGACATTTCGCAACATTCAACGATATAAGGTTAGCAGTCGACCATTCACAGAAAGCTTTTGAATCGCATCAAAATGGGATCCATGCTGCCTGCTATTTTCATATCATAGGCGCATATTAAACAATCTGCATACATCTAAAACACTAACTAAATCATTTCTGTAAAGCATCTGTTAAATTTTTGTATACAACAGTCTGAAGTTAGTCCTAAATTTTAAGCGATTTAACACACAATTTATACAGTGGATCCTATGGTTGAGTTTGTCAAAACCTTCACATAAATAACATCCGATTAAACTTTTTGTTTTGGAATTTATTATTTGGAAATTATTTATTTGGAAAGCTTGATAAAATTACAATTCTTCTAAAGTTTGCTACATCGCTACGGGCGCCATTCTTTAAAGTGATTAACAGAAATTCTCATTCACTGAGGATTAAATTGAACAGAAAACATAGAAAAAGAGATAGTCCAGAAATCCAACTTTTAAAACAAAAAATTGCATACTAAAGTTGGATCCGAAAACAAGGGCTTATAAGCTACTTATTATGAACTTTAAAAATCACGCCACTGCCTAAATGGTTAGTACCTGGAGCAGGTCGGAAAATACAAAAAACCCATGGGAAAAATTCTTTGTTATTGAAATCTGCAGACGGCTATGTTTTGGATAAAACTGTGAGATCGTAAATCAATTCAACTAAACCTAAGTCAAAACTTACTATTGATAAAAAATCATCAAATTTGTTAGAATTGTTGAAACAAATGATAGATTTAGAAGACATTACTGAGTATTGAGCATGAATAGAATCGTTTATTTTGTTATTCCTTGTATATCAACCTTTCATAAGGAATATTTATTTCTTAATTTATAAACCGGCAGGCCAGGGCGATGGTAAGCAACAATAACACCAATATTTAATATTGTTCCATTCTCTAGCAATCAGTGAATTGGATTTGAGCTGATTCATTTAAAAATTTTCTGAAATATTCGCCAGAGGTTGTTGATAATAATAATGGCACACATATCCATTTCTTAGGTGTTACAACGGAATTTGAATCGGTTCTAAGGTGTTGCTATTCCAATCACGATATTATTGATTGGGTCTAATCTAACTCTCAGCGAAGATACCGGAATTGTTAAAACGTTGTTTACATGTTGTATCTTGTAACTCCTTAACCCCATAAAAACCACGGTCTCCTTTCCTTATATTACTGATGCTTGGCTGATACGTAGAAATAAAATCTCAACAAACTTTTACTTGAGCTATTTACTTTTCCCATTGCAGCATTGAGATAGAATCACCAACCTTTCCTTTTTTCCAAAAACTTCGAAAAACAATGACAAGTCATATTTTGTAACCTACTATCCCTTTGTATAACTATGACACTTTCAAAAGACATAACTATAATAAACTTCTCGATTTGAAAACGAATAAAATGAACCATAAAACCCCGATTTGATTTTGCTATAACTTTAGTATTTTAAGAGCTAAAAAGCTAAAACAATTACAGCTTGTATAAACTTAGAAAAACCCTAATGATTGGTTAAATAAAAATTAACTATGACAATTTGAGAAATCATTTTATTAATTGGAGTATACGATTTGATGTTCATTTATCGTTTGACATTTTTATGTTTTAAAAGATTCAACTGTTTCACCAAAAACTTACAGTTCCAATATTTTCAAGTCATTCAGTTCATTTTACGTACCTCTGTTCAAAATATTCCATTTTCAATGGCATAGTTTTGTTATTTAATGTAAAGCAAATTTTTTCAAATTCTTGTAATTGACCTTTTGTGTAGGCTTCGTATGGGAAAATTGAACCTTAAACCAATGAAACAGTGACAATAAATATTTTATGATTAGATCGACAACTAGCAAGAAAAACGTAAAAACAAAAGAAATCACGAAAAACTTCTATATTTAAATATTTATTTATTACTATTTGGCAAGGAGTGTAAATGAACCGTAAAATCTTCTTTTTTTTTTTTTTTTTTTTTGTAAAATTCAGAAGCATAAATTATCATCAATATTTTAGAAGAGGACGAGTAATTTATATAGGTGTACCTATTTTTTTTTTTTTTTTTTTTTTTTTTTTTGCTAGGGAAGGTGGGAATGCTCTTTACGCACCGTGTGTCGGACTCGCATTGCTGCCCTACCGACTAAAACCACCTACCCCTCCTCCTGGCCTAGCCTGGAACCGTTTTGCACATTACTTCGGGCTAGGCCTCCCACTGCTCCCTCCGAGCCTCCTCTTACATTATGGGAATCTGTCTAGATCCCCTTTCTTCGCTTTCAGGATCTCCTCCACAAAGTGGGCTACTAGGTTCCACTCATTCTCTCCTCGGAGCATGATTTCCACCGCCGTTTCTGGGGACCATATATCCACTTCTGCTTCCAGCGTCGCTCTCTGCTCCTCCCATTCGTCACACGAGAAGAAAGTGTGCTCCGCGTCATCGGTACTCCCTGGGCAGTATAGGCATTCTGCCGACGTTACCTTCCTCATCCTCCACAGGTATGCTCTGAAGGAGCACCATAGTAGGTGTACCTATTATGTATAATGAAAATTCGAATAATTTTTCATCGTAAATTTTATTAGCAATTTAATTTTTAAATTAATCATTTAACAAACAAAAAATAAATTTTTAATTTTTTATCGTACAAACAGAAAAATTAAAAAGTTTTGTTTTTATCGTATACTCGTATATGTGAATATAATGTAGTTGCAATACTATGAAATTAGCATTATTCGGTTTGGGGGGTCCCGGGAGAATTTTTTTAATTGAATATAATTTGGATTATAATGCGAGATTATTTTATTATCAATTGGCGTTATTTCTATATAAACTCGATTGTATAGGGGGCTATGTAAATTTTGGATATTTCAATTCAATTATTATGTTTTGTAACAATTAAATATTTGTTTTTAGTAAAACACAAATAGTTTTTATGCTTTGTAAGCGCATTTATCGCCATATCGTCGTCATTTTGTATAAATATAGCGGTTTTGAAAAATAATAATTTCAATGTTCATTAGTTATGTAATATTTTGTGTGGAGTTTATTCAAAATAAATGAGATAGTTTTCGGAAGAGATGTTTAGCACGCGTTTTTTAATGGATGTTTCAAATTATTCATCAGCAAATAGATATGGAATTTGCATTTTAAGTATTTGTAAATTTTTAAAAGATATTTTTTAATATTCACCTATTCAACAAAATATATTTACCAAAATGGTTGTGAGTGGTCGTTAGAAACTAAACAAAATTCTCGGGTTGACCACATTATCCCGCTTTACAAAATCTATTCTACAACTACTTATTTTTATAAACTTATCGACGATAGTAATATCGAATTCAAAACCTAGATATCACAATATAGAATATTAAAATCTCGAATTCCAATATATCCAAATTATCCATCGGTATTTATCGTCGAAACCTTATAAGCTTTCCAAGTTGTTCGACAAATCTCAGGATTTATAGAAATTCCAAATTTTTATTTTTTTTTCAAAACATGATTAAAATCGTTAATTGTGGAAAGGGAGACTAACCTTTTCCATAATTTACGATTTTGTTTTACCATATTTTATTTTATTCTCAATGATTTTACTTTCGATGAAAAAAAGTTGACTTTTTTTTAAACCGTTGCATCTCTCTTCGGCTAAATATACCGAATTACCATCTCTAAAATTTATGTAAAACGATTTTGCGAACTGTTTTTTTTATACGCAAGATTTTATATTGCAAGATTAGGCGTTGCGAGATTATGTATTGCGAGATTTTGTAATGTGAGATTTAGTAGCGATCGCAAAATTATCTCATACCAACTTTTGAAAGTCACTTACATAGTTTACATAGTGTTACCAGAAATATTATTAAAAATTATCCTAGATCATTGTAATAGTCATTTATGGACCCTGTTAAAGTTAGCCGAAAGTTTAGAGCCGAAAGTGAAAAGTCGATAATGCAGATTATGTTATTGACATTCCAGCAAAAGATGAATTGCATTGATGTAATTTATCAATAGCTATCGAAGGAAAAAAATGAGTAAAAGTTTCCCGTGGAAGATCTCGGAAAATAGAAAAAAGGTTCCAGCCGAAAGTAAGAAATGGATGAATAAAATCAGCCTCTTAGAGCGTTATGTCTGAAGATGGATTGGATTGATGTGACTTGTCAATAGCTATCGCAGGAAAAAAATTCAGTTCAAGTTTCCCGTGGGAAATCTCGGGAAATTCGATTTTCCAAAAATTATTAGAAAATTTTCCGAAATCGGAAAACAAATTTTTCGAGATTTCCTACGGGAAACTTGGACTGAATTTTTTTCCTGCTATAGCTATTGACAAGTCACATCAATGCAATCCATCTCCAGAAATTACACTCTCGAGACTGATTTTATTCATCCATTTCTTAATTTCGGCTGGAATTTTTTTTGAATTTTCCGAGATTTTCCACAGGAAACTTGTACTGATTTTTTTCCTTCGATAGCTATTGAAAAATTACATCAATGCAATTCATCTCTAGACATAACACTTTAAAGGCTGATTTTATACAAATTTTCTAATAATTTTGGAAAATCGAATTTTCCGAGATTTCCCACGGGAAACTTGAACTGAATTTTTTTCCTGCGACAGGTATTGAGTAATCACATCAATTGAATCCATCTCCAGACATAACACTCTAGAAGCTGATTTTACACAAAGTTTCTAATAATTTTTGGAAAATCGAATTTTCCGAGATTTCCCACGGGAAACTTGAACTACATTTTTTTCTGCGATGGCTATAGAGTAATCACATCAATTAAATACATATCCAGACATAACACTCTAGAGGCTGATTTTATACAAATTTTCTAATAATTTTTGGAAAATCGAATTTACCGAGATTTCCCCCGGGAAACATGAACTGAATTTTTTTCCTGTGATAGCTATTGACAAGTCACATTAATGCAATCCATCTCCAGACATAACACTCTGGGGGCTTATTTTATTCATCCATTTCTTACTTTCGGCTGGAAATTTTTTTGTATTTCCGAGATTTTCCACGGGAAACTTGAAACGAATTTTTGTTCTGCGATAGCTATTGACAAGTCACATCAATCCAATCCATCTCCAGACATAACACTCTAGAGGCTGATTTTATACAAATTTTCTAATAATTTTTGGAAAATCGAATTTTCCGAGGTTTCCCACGGGAAACTTGAACAAAATTTATTAATTCGACAGCTATTGACAAATTCATTAAAACGTTTCAGCTTCAGATATATACTCTAGAGGCTGATTTTATTCCAATTTTGTATATTCTTCTGATTTTCCGTTATTTTCTACAAAGCAAAGTTTTACACGTAAATTTATTTACAAAAATTTATATTTATGGACTTCTTTGTATCCTATTTACTTTCGGCTGATAACTACTAAATTTTTTATTTTCGGCTTGAATGTTATATCATAATCTGCATTATCGACTTTTTTATTTTCGGCTTGAATCTTTCGGCTGGTATTAGACAATCTGCTTACTTACTTACACACGCTTACTAACACAATCTACATTATCGACTTTTCACTTTCTCCTGGCAACTTTCGGCTATCTTTAACAGTATCATTTATGGGCTTATCTGCCTTAATCCACCCACAGGGTTATTTTAAAGTCAAGGTAAGTAATTTACAATGACTGTTACCCATGCAGAATTAATAGCTACTCCGTTAGTTACGTATTCAAAAAATTAGTGAGCTGAAAAAGAAAAAGCTTGCACATAACAAGAATCAGAAAAATAATTTTGAAATGTTTATAAAATAATAAGCATTAGACACAATATTTTGGGAATAAACATTCAGTCCATATTTCTAATTTAAATCCCTAAACATTGGTTAATTAATCATCTTCAAGTTAGATTTCAACCTAGAAATTATGAGAATTGTATACGGGAAACTTTAGGAGAGTATTTATGTGCAATTGAGATTTAAATACCACCAGCTCTACATATCGAAACGCATCTACCAGAAATTCTAAATCCCGTGATATTATAATTCTCCAGCTCAAAATCTATAATCCACTTCTCCGAGAGTACTTTAAGGAAAAAAAGCAAGTACAACAATATTGGCTTAAAGTAAATTAAAATTTTTAGTTAAACTCCTAATATTTTAATGAATAACAAACAATTTTTACTTTGGCTTAATAAATGAAGGTAAGTGAACGTCGATGCCGCCATTTCTAGTGTCTGTTGATGCAATCCTGAAACTCCATAAAGAGAGGTCATGTATCAAATCAAAATTCATTAATTTAGTAGATTGATATGAGAAATATAGTTTTGAAATCATGCTTCAATTCATGTTTAAGTGGTGGCTTTAATTTTGCACATTTGAACCCTGGTAGTCTATAGTTTCCAATTTTAGAGAATTTACCTCTATTGTTAAAGGTGTGCCTCTGCATTTAATTGCTATTTCTGAGACGTGGCTTAAAGAGAGACACTTTAATATTCAGGTAAATTTAGATGACTATAACATCATAGGAAGGATCGAATTGATGACCTCAATAGACGTGGCGGAGGAGTAACCCTTTACATTAAAAAAAAACTTGAGCTACAAATTAATCAAAAAAAGTACTTTTGACCCTGTGTTTGATTTCATCTTCATTGAAACGTGTAATACCCTAAATGAGAAAGTTTTAGGTCATTTTAATCTGGATGTCAATTCTAATAAAAAGTATGTACGGACATTCAGGGATTTTACTTTTTCACTGGACCTAGAAATTGCATCATATTGCCCTACTAACTTTGTGGATAGAAGTATGACTTGTCTTGATCTGTTGCTATTGAATAATCGACCTAAATTGAATTTTTTACTCAAATTTCAGTTCCTCGACTATTTACAACTCATGATATGATTTTTGGTTCGTATAATTTTTAAATAAATATTTATGACAAGGACGCCTTTAGATATTGCCGATCATTGCATAACGTAGATCAAAATGCTTTGCTTATTGCAGCAAATTCGCTTGATTGGTGAGTAATTTCCCTCATCCCGGATGTTAATAATCAATTAGAGCATTTCAATGCACTAGTGTCTCAACTTCTCGATGAGTTTGCACCCATAAGGAAAATTTGTTTGGAGTCACCGTGCAAGTCTTTCTCATTAAATCACTCTATACTGTACCAACGGAATATTAGAGATTTTCTTCATGCAACTTGGAGAGCAAATAAAAATCCTAATTCATTTAGTCATTATAAGAAGTACAGGAATAAGATTAAATAGGAGATGATTAAAGCTGCGAAGCTCCAGTATTTTAAAAGAAATATTTTTAATTTGGACCCCAACAGGATTTTACGGCGTAATTTCCAAAAATATGGTCTTTCAAAATCCAAAAGAACTGACGTGTCGGATTTTTCAGTTACTGAGTGCTCAAATCATTTTGCAAAATGCTCTCAGGTAGCTGTGCAAAATCAATTTCTTATGAATTCTGCTATTTCGTCTACTGATAAGTATGTAATGAATGCAATTGATGATATTCAATCTGAAGCACAACATAATTAACACTGCATTGACTAAATCTGTTTTTCCGACTGGGTGTTAGATTGCATATATAACCCCTTTTGGGAAGATACCTGAGCCTGAAATAATACAAGACTTTCGACCAATCAGTATATTTCCTTGCTTATCTAAGGTAATTGAAAAAATTATGAAGTTTCAGATGATGAATCATATTTCTACATAGTTTTGGCTTAATTAATGATCTACAGTCCGGGTTTCGAGAAAGACATAGTACAACTTCTGCATTAATTAAAATTATAGATAATTTGAGTTCATCTGTTGCAGAACGTAAAGAACCTTTGCTTGTGCTTCTAGATTTTTCTAAAGCTTTTGACATTGTTAATCATAAAGTTCTGCTCCATAAGTTGCGCTCAAACTTTAATTTTTCCCATTCTGCAATTAAGCTTTTGGTTTCATACCTCTATCGGATATTTAATGATATCAGAAACAGCGTAGCTCTGGTAAAGTTTCGTATTTTTGCAAATCTATGACTCAGCAGTAGCTAGCAATAAGGATGCTTGCGTGCTGAGAATAAACGATACACTTAAAAGAATATTAATTTGGAGCAATAACAATCATATTAACAATCATATTATAAACTTTATTTTATAAACTTCAAATAATTAGGAGAAAGTAAACATTTCTTCATATAAGTTTTTTTAGACTATTTCATCTCCATTAATGTTAGGCACAAAAGATTTTTGTGTGATCTTTTAATGATTTTGGATATTTAATATCAAAAATACTGATATAAGGCTATGGGCTTCCGTGTTATCCTTAAGCAAGATTGAAGCACTTCGATTTTTCAAAATTTGATTAATCTAACGGAAACTTATATTAGTTAGCCTAAGGCTAACCTAAAGAAAAATCAGAAAAATTATTACAAATCTAGGTGAAAAGCTTTTAGGAAAGAAGGCACTAGAGTTTAGTTATAGTTTGGGGGTACAACGAATTTTAAGAATTGTCCTGCGGTTCCTAACAAGAGGGCACTCTAGTGGAAACCTATTTTGAGTTAGTCTAGGCCTCATCCAAAGGAAAGTCACAAGGATTTGCCCAAATTTAGTTTCAGTTTGGCGATACACTGGTTTTACCAGAATTTTCCTGCTTTTTCAATTACTAATTTTCTTCCCGCAGTAAGCTTGTTAAGGATACGATTGCCTTGCCCATTATGTACATTCATTTTGTATCAATTTTAATAATTTATACATGAAATAGTACGATAATTTTCCTTTAGACAAACTAATTCAAAACAGGTTTCTGCTAGAGTGACCGAATTTCAGAATAGCAGGAAAATTCTGGAATATCGACAACCAATCTAAAACAGAATTTATCAATTGGCAATCCAAACTACCTTTTTAGACCTTTAGACTAGGATTAGATTAACCCAAATAGGTATTTGTCTCTATATACTGTCCAAATTATTGAACAGAATTTCAAATTATAACTGAACTTTTGGAAAATTTTATGATTTTCCTTTAAACGAGGCCTAGATTATGCCATTCTAGGAACAGCAGGAAAATAGACTTATCACAAAACAATAACTGACCTCAAATATTCGATTTCCTTTGAATTCTACACCTATTTGGGAAAATATTTATGATTTTTTTTTATATTACGCCAAGGCCAGTTTCAATTGCTTAAAAGTAGGCTGTAATAGAAACTAACATTCAAAATTATTTGTAAGCAACTATAAAAATATTTTCGGTGCAGGCCAGTTATCGCACTTGCAGTCTACGACACAGAATTAATTATATCCGTATCAACGCGATTTATTTTTTCGGATAAATGTCATTTGCCTTTATTGAAAAAATGTTGATATTGAAATAAATTTTTTTAATTTTATTTTTTATTGGAATGAATGTTCTACATCAAAGGTTTTTCTGATGGAAAGAAAAAACGTTACGTGTGCAACGTAAGCAAAAAAGAGCTATTTTAAAATAATAAGGAGTTTTACGTATGAGAAGTTAGCACGAAATTTTCATCCCGAAAAGGCTTTTTTCTAAAATGTGGGTCTCAGCTAAAATTTAAGGAAATTTTCATTCCATCCAGAAAAAAATATTCAAAACACTTAACCAAACAGTTTTCATCACGAAAAATAATTGTAAAGAAATAAATTAAAGTTTAAGAGCATTATTGTAGAATAAATTTAAAATTCAAACATTTGATGATTCCTTTGGACACAAAATAGTACATTTATAGTAAATAAACACTAGCGATCAAATTTAAATTTCTAAATTTCTTGCGCCGATTTCAGAGATGTCCCCATGACATAATGTATGGTATTCGACTTCTCAACACTTATACAATTAGAAAAAACTACCCTGATTAATAAATCATGGGGATTAATAGTGAAAATTAACCGCAACGTAAATGTATCACGAAACATAATACTTACAATGAAATACGGTCAATTTCGAAATTTCTTGTGCAAATCTCAGAGATGTCCACAAGAAATGATGTATGGTATCCGAATTATTAACACTTAAAACTTTTGTGGTGAATAAAATGACAAAAATTGAACTTTTTAACTTTCTATTCGGTTTTGTATTCATTTGAAACACGGCCTTTGATAAAAACGAAAAAATCAAACAAATTTGATGTTACTCATTCAAAATCTGCTATAAATCGAAGCATAATTTATTATTTATGCTCGTTAAATGAATCGACAAAAAAAGAATTATCGATTGTCAAGATATAAATATGACGAGGTATATTTGACAGCTGAAAGCACGTGGAGCGTCAAGTCATTCTGAGTTAATTCGGATATTTTGTTTGCGAATTTGGTTTGGTCTATAAGAATATTTTTAGGTTTTGGAAATGGAAATAAGTTTCAACGACTACACACAATAGAAAAAAAAAACAAATCTCAACCAAACGGAATCAACGTTATGAAATATACCGGGTGATTTTTTTAACCTAATACACTCAAATATCTCGTAAAATAAGCACTCTACGAAAAAAATGGTAAAATCCAAATTTAATTATTTCGTGGGGGAAATAATTTAGTGTAAAAATTAATATGCCCCCCCCCCCCGCTCTCCTCGTTGTAGGTGTGGCGGGTGTTAACTTTGAAACTAAAATATAAACCCCTATTTTTTATTCCAGATTCGGCTAAAAATACGTAGGATTTGACTGAAAGATTTTTTTCGATTGATGATAGATGGCGCTGTAATTGACGGTATTTTTTCCGATTTCTCCTACTGAGAACCTACGCAAACGATTCTGCAATACTTCTGCAATAAAAATACCGTGGTTTGATTGTAAATACTCGAAATTGGTGGTTACCAACGTTCCTAACTTTAGTAATAAAAAAATATATGACTATAGCACCAATGTGGACCGGCCTACTAAATAGTGGAGAAAGATTTAGCAATAGTCATATAGAATATTATTTCACATTTATTAAGCGAAGAATTAAAACCTCAAAATTCCAATTAAAGCAGGTCGATTCTTGAGGGAAATTAATTTAAGAAATAGAACTATTAAGAAGCAAATATATTGCAATATACCTAAAGTTTCTTTAAAAAATAAATTAAGTTTAGGTATGTTGCAATCAGAAGAAACTTTGAACGACCTACAAAATAGTGTTTCTATATGGAATCGTAAAGGAAAAGACGAAGCTACACCTAAACATAAATCTAGCTTTAATTTGTCAAAGCTTTAGTTGAATAGCTTATTAGCGAAAGATCGAGCCATAACCAGCATGGACATTTTAACGGAAGTTTCCAAAGCTCTAAATGAAATTGGTTTGTATATGCCAAGTCGGAAACCCAAAAGAAGGATATCTCAAAATAGCTCTTAGCAGCATTATGAATTACGATGTAGAGCTTGCATATAAAATAAGGAAACAAATATTGTTTGACGTTTTTGAAGAAAAGAAAGACTTCAAGACAAGTTACTACCCAGTTTCAGCAGCCTTGCCCTACAATTAGAGTGCAGAAACTGCTATACGATTTATTTTGAAGATAAAAACTTTCTTTTATTTTATATATGCAAGCTGGTCGACAAAAGTTTTCCAAATATACTATAATGCATTGTTTGAATGACAGAAAAAAGACATTCCTAACCCAAAATTCAAATGTTTAGTAATAAATTTACCTTGCGGTTCATTTTCACTATTCATCCCCGTGATTTCATAATGTGGGTGGTTTTTTCTAATTGCATAGGTGTTGAGAAGTCGGATACAATACAACATTTCTAGGGGACATCTCTGAGATTGGCACAAGAAATTTCGAAATTGGCCGTATTTCATTGCATGTATTATGTTTCGTAATACATTTACGTTACGGTTCATTTTCACTCGAATACTATACATTATGTCATGGGGACATCTCTGAGATCGGCGCAAGAAATTTAGAAATTGAAATTTGATCGCTATTTACTATAAATGTACTATTTTGTGTCCAAAGGAATCATCAAATATTTGAATTTTATATTTATTCTACTATAATGCTCTTAAACCTTAATCTATTTCTTTACAATTATTTTTCAGGATGAATACTGTTTGGTTAAGAGTTTTGAATATATTTTTCTGGCTGGAATGAAAATTTCCTTAAATTTTAGCTGAGACACACATTTTAGGAAAAAGCCTTTTCGGGATGAAAATTTCGTGCTAACTTCTCATACGGCAATTTTTACAATGGACGCGATTATAAAGTTTTGTTAGGAATTAGCTGTTACCACGTTTATCTCAATATCTAACAACTTTAATTTCAGCGATTTTTATTTCCGTCAAACCAGACAAACAATTGAACTTAAATAATATTGCGATTTACGTTCAACAGTGGTAATTAAGAATTTTGCGCTTTAAACCAATTTATATTTTATAAGTAACTGAAATAATTTATATTCGAATTATTTTATTTTCCATTGGTTTGATTTTGATGGAAATATATTTAATAATATTCTCGGCTATGATAACTTTAGACATGAATATATGTGGCATAATTTTATAAGTATTGCCTGATTTATTTTTGTTATTTTCTTGATAAAACCTAAGATAACTTCACATATCTTCTCAAAGCCTGCAATACTGTTGGATGTAGCATGTTGTTTTTGGTTGGCTTAATTCATTCTGTTAGAAGAATAGAATGGTTGGATGGTTGTGGAAAAGAAAGATTTAATACAACACATTTTGAAAAATGAAGATTTTTAATCTTATTTTAAAATTAAATTTCCATTTTTCACAATCTTTAAAACTTAAATCCTACTAAATAGGATTTATTTAAGGGAGATGCAGTAAAAGAGAAGGTACTGTAATTTTTATGCAAGGCTATGGTTGGACCTGAATCTCACCATTACAAAAATGTATTCTTATAGGGATGGTGCTACAACGACTTAATTCCGAGCACTGTCGGGTCAAAAATACGTAACTCATATTTTCTTGTGTTGTTTAACATTGCAAAACTTCAAAAACAATTGATGACGTACACCTGGGATACCTTCCTCGTAAGTGGCTAAAACCATATTTGGTTGGGGATTTGAAAATACACGCCAAAAAAGGGAAACAAATTCCAACAATTTTGAGATTTTTTTGATTTATGAAATTGTGGTGCAAACAAAAATTAAGACGACCAAAACTAATTGCAAAACCTCCTAAAATTTGATTTAAAAAGAAATACCGTTATTTGTGGCATTTATGGTTGTGAGAATGGGTACTTAACTTTGAAGTTAAATCTCGATTTTCTAGAATATTTCAAAATTACATCTTCCATTTCCCGAATTTCTGGGAAATGGAAATTTCCATTCAAATTTAATTATTAAGGATGAATTATTTTTGTCTCCATTTTCCAGAATGTTTTTTCATTAAATATTTCTTTTCTGGAACATCCTCATTTGTTGCAACTAATATGGAGCATTTTTCATTAAAATTTATTGTGGTTGGTTTTTTGGGGTTTCCTGTTACTATATTTAAAACTAAATTAACGCCCGTTTTCAAAAATAGGCTATAGACTAATTAAAAATGTACCCCAAAAATGGAAAATGCTTCAATTTTTTTGGGTATTGTTTCATCTTCGTATAAAGTAACCCTACACAAATTTTTGGAACAGTTTTAATTTTTTTTTTTCGCAATTTTGCATTCGGATGTATCAAACGCCTTTTTGCTTTATGTATTTTTCCGCTTTTTCCTTGATGTACTATTTTCTGAAATTGAATGAAGACAATTAACAAATAACGTTGAAATTAACTCCAACTAACGATCTTACTTTGACTTTTAGTAATACAAATTATTATACCCCGGAACCTTCCAGAAGATAATTTGTCAGTACAAAAACCATTCTTAATTCAACATTTTATCCGTTTACTTCTTCTAGTTCACAGTTTCTTTAAACAACGCCCTTTATAACATATCAAACAGCTAACCACTAGTCAATCGATTACGTCTAACAATGGAAGCTTTATATGTTGAGCCAACGTAAACTTAATAAAAAGCGTTTTTTAAACATTTATGGAAATATGACTTTGTTAAGTATTAAATGTGGAAAGCTTCTAAAATTTGCTGATTTAGATTTTGAGGAGGCCAACTAGCGCCTAGTATAATTCAATAAATACACTTACACATAAATATTCACATAAATCTTTTGCTAGTTCAGCACAGACTATTTTTTTTTTATTAATTCTCGAGGTACACGAATGGAATGCCAATGGAACAAATTTGGTTCCTTCTATTTTATATGATTTATATATTGAAACGCCAAATAATACAATTTTATGTCTGTATACTCGTATGTAATATGTGTACCTCTGATTTAAGATACTGTCAAATAAAATAGTTCGTTATATAACTTAGAACAGAACCAATATGTACTATATAAATTTATTGCACCGCACTACCAAAGAAAGAAAATGCCAACAGCAAGTTAGCTTGCTACTATACAAAATACACACACACACACACACTCGTAAATAAAACTTTTTAGATATAAAGCAAAAATTCATATACCAAGTACAAATATTGAAATTAATTTTTTTGTATGATTTTGACAAAAAAAAAAAAAAAAAAAAAAATTTTTTTTAACCACATAACAAGAACATAGTTTTCAAATACTATTTATTTTAGAGGAATTAAATCGTAAAATATTTATTTAATATTGTATAAAAAGTTTCAAGTACTATACTGTAAATATAACCTTATGTTTCAATCAATGCTCTATAAATAAACGAGTAGAGCTTTTTCCTCTCGTTTTATAAATTTTTTTTTTTTCAGGTAATTGGATTGTAGTTTGGTTTTTGAATTAAGCTTTCCAAGTATTTTTTTTTGTTTTTGTTTATGTGCTACATACAAAATATTCATTAAGCCTTGAGCTTTGAGCTTAAATATACATGTATACAAGAGATTTATTCAAAACGATGTTAATTTGTTGACACACAAACAAAATTTGACCACGTGCGCTTAACCACATTTTGACTTTATAATAAAAAATAACCTTTTAATTTACTACATAGGGTTATATGACCATGACTAATTAAAGCAAAACTATGTTACAAACACCGAAATGTATATATATATACATATTAGGATTAGCGTGACTCTCAACCACACAAATAACATCAATTTATATTAATTTTCACAACAGCTTTTATATAAAATAAATTATATTGATTTCCATATACGTACATATAAGTGAAACCATATTACTATTAGTGATTTAATTATATAAAACTTTTAAAACTAAAAGCTGCTGTTGCCTTAAAATAATTTGTTATTCAAAATATAAACCCAAAAAAATAAAGTTATCATATTTAAAATGAACCAGACTATTATATATAATTAATACCAACAATTGGTATTTATATCAAAACTTATATACATTTTTTTTTATGCTGTGTTGTCTCCAAAAACCACTAAGACTTCATAATATTTAAGTTTATACAAAACAAAAAAAAAATTATCAACATGGAAAAGAAGAAAACTGAAATAAAATAAAAATTCTAACCAAATAAAAATAAAAATATTTATATTTCTAAACTTTAATATTATTTTCATGTTTTTTGATGTGTAAACATCTTACCGCGCGCTATGCACTTTTCGAATATGAGGGTAATTCGATAAAAATGCAACGGAAATGGGTAAGGAGAAATGACGTCGTTCATATTATAATAAAAATAATAAAAAAATCTGGATTGCTTTGATATACATAATAAAAATTTCCATATACTTGTTTGCTTCTTATGTATTGGTGATGAACTTGATCAAACAAGCGCGGTCGCCATATTGATTTAAAATATAACAAAAAATTCAAAAAAGTTCAAAAAAAAATTTTACTCCGTTTTTTATAATATTGTCTTAATTTTGTGAATGCAAATCTTATAAATGCTTTGCAATTCTAAAAAATGCATAGCTGTAAAATTCAGTTTGAAAAATGATCGGGTTTGCAAATTATTGGACTTCAAAAATTCCAAATTACCGGAAATTAATTTGATTTAAAATAATGAATGTGGTTTATAAGTGCCACCTGGTGTCTATTGACTTTACATCATATTATTTGTAGTTTGTTATTGTGTAGTGCAACAGTTGACATTGTTTAATTTCAAAACATTAATAAAATTTCATCAAAAGTGAAATAATTCATTCAGTGAAGATAGTAAGTATTGTTAAATTATTTTATGATTGTTGAAATTAACTATATGGAAACAAAACACCAAAAATTTTTAATTCCCATAGCAAAAATAAAAAATTGAAAACAAAATAGTGTACAGATTCGTTCACTAAAAGTTCCCCGTAAATCACAAAATCGTTTACCGATTTTGTTTATTTTGACATAATATGTATAATATTTATGTAAAATTAGAAAAATAATAATAAAAATGCATAATTATATCATTTGGAATTAATAATAACAAAATAATGTATCCAGATTCCTTTAGTTTCTATTCAGCTAACGTGTGAAAAATCTGTGCAGTTTAATTCGGAACCACCATTATGTAGTTTTGTTTGGTCTTAGTTTTAGTGTAATGCACAGAATTCTTATACTGAAGGTCAAACTTTTATTATTATGTTTTTGGAGTAACAAGAGACATGCAATTTTTGATTGCGTTTTCTAAGGTAACTCGAATGAATTAATTTAAAAAAAAAAATTTATTTTGAAGTTATGTTACAGTAGTTTTATTTGAAACTATGTATGGTGCCTATTTTTGTTGTTTTGATAGCACCACCGAAGGTGAATATTGCAAAAACGTTGTATTGGTGGCTTATGGAGTTATTAATTTACAATTGATCGATTTTAAGAAGAAAAAGCCAAAGAACAAGTTTCTCAAAAATAACGTAAAATAACCAAAAATATTCAGAAGGGTCCAGATCTGAATAGAAAATATCCTAATATCAATAATAATAATAACATTTTTGAGTCAATATGTTAAGATTTAGTTAGTTAACTGTATACAATTAATATGAGTACTTGTTTTAAAGTTTGATAAATAGTGTTAAATTGTAAGACAAAAACAATCCAAATAAAAATTTTATCTAGAAGTTAATAAATGGTGCGTTCTTGGTTGATGTCATTATAATGAAATTTAATTTGATTTAAAAATGTGCATTTAAATACGCATTTCGGACGCACCAAACTTTTAATGGTGTATAAGCAATTCTGTGTATCATTGCATAAGTTAAAAAAATTGTTTAATTAAGAAAATTATTGTTAAATTAATTAAGAAAATCCACATTTTTCAGAAATGGGTAAAACAAATGCAGAATATATGAGAGAATATAAGAAACGGAAACGTGAGGAAAAGCTACAAACTGGAGGACCAGAGCCGAAAAAAATTGCACGTAGCAGTACCGAACGGTCACGAAACCGGAGAGATTGTGTTGTAAACTCGTGTTTAGTTTCAGCGCCATCTACAAGTACATCCAATATAATATCGAACATTGTCGAATTCTCCAAAGCTCACGCTGAGTTTAAAAAAAAATTCTTGAATAACAACTTTGGTGCTATATGTAGTGTGTGCGATCGGTTGTGGTACGAAAGTGATGTCAGAAACCCACCACCATGTTCCACAGGTATTCTCACAGCCGAATTTCCCCAAATTAATCTTGAAACAGCTCTCGTTTGTGGTACTTGCTATTTATCACTCAGCAAAACTAAAATCCCAAATTTATCTAAATCAAATGGCTTCACTTATCCATTGAAGCCAGCCCATCTGCCGGAACTGGATCTAATAACAGAGCGCTTGATCTCACCACGACTACCTTTCATGACCATTAGAAGGCTTCGACATGGTAATGGCCAATATGGAATTTTAGGACAAGTGATTAACGTGCCTGTATCAGTAAATAACATGGTTAATTTACTTCCACGTGAACTCGACGATGATTACGCCATTAACGTACACATAAAACGTAAACAAATTCACAAATCAAATTATCTGATGGGGTTTGTTAAAAAGAGCGTTGTGAAATCTTGGCTCGAATATTTGGTTCAGCAAGAACTATACAAATATTATGATGTTAATATCAACGAATCGTTCTTCTCTGCTGAAGAGTTGCCAGTAGTTCAGATGGACCGTTCTGAATTAAGTGAATTGGTAGATATGGAAGAAAATTTGATAGCTCAGCAGCAGACTTTGCTCTGGAATGAGGAAATGTATCTCCGAATTGCTCCGGGAGAAAATAGCTTGCCTAAATGCATTCTATTTGATGAGCACTGCGAGGAACTGTCGTTCCCTTCCATCTATCTTGGGCAATTCAGAGCATTTAAGGAACAAATCAGGGTAACACCGTTTATGATGGCAACAAGCGAGCTGCGAAGAGCTGATCGACGAGGGGTAAGTCCGACTCACTTGCTATATATGGCAATGAAAATTATGCGTATACGCACGCGCGATTCTCTGCAGGTAGCCTTCAAATTTGTTGGTAGAGACAATACGTTGACAAGAGCGCAAATACAATCTGAAGACTACATTCATGGATGTATCGAGAACAATTTAGCGTTCTTACGTCATATCCCGAACTCAACGTATTACTGGGCAACACGTAAGCGAGATCTGTTTGCGATGATTCGACAACTTGGTAAGCCGACATTCTTCCTTACAATGAGCGCAAACGAAATTGGATGGCCGAAGTTAATTAAACTGCTTTATAAGCTTAAAAATAATGGTGCTGAGATCGACGCTGATGCATTCCATCAACTTCACTACATCACAAAAGCCACACTTGTAAACGAAGATCCAGTCACTTGCGCAATTCATTTTAATAAACTGGTGGACACCATAATAGGAATTCTGCAATCAAAATGTTTTAGTCCATTTGGTGTGAATTACGTATCACATTTTTTCAAACGTATTGAATTTCAGCATCGCGGTAGTCCGCACGCTCATATTCTGCTATGGCTAAAAGATTCTCCTCGAGATGCTCTAGGTTCAGATATGCCTGCGGCAATAAATCTAATCAATCGGCTAATATCTGTCTCACAGGAAAACGCATCCGGACACGTCAAGCTACAGCATCACAAGCATACGTTTACTTGCTATAAAAGGATGAGCAATGCTGCGGGACAAAAATGTCGTTTCGAGGCACCGTTCATGCCAAGCCGATCAACTGTTATCCTCGTTCCTATGGCTACGAGTGATACTCGGCGAAATAATCTCGCAAAGCTATACAATCAACTGTGGAAAGCACTTGAAGAAAATGATTATATAGATATCGACCACTTCTTCAAAGATCACAATATTAATTCAAATGAATTTTATCTCGATGTATTAAGAGCTGGCATCACGAGACCCAAGGTTTTCCTCAAACGGAATACAACTGAAAAATGGATCAATCCGTTTAATCCATTTATTTTGAATTGTCTTGGTTCCAACACCGATATTCAGTTCATAATCGAAGAATACTCATGTGCGGCATATGTAGTTGAGTACGTAAATAAGACAAACCGAGGGATTAGTAATCTGCAACGTAAGATTATCACGACGATGAATGAACATCCTGAGTTCGATTTCGTGGAGATAACTCGGAAACTCAGTATCGATATGCTGAACGCAGTTGAAATAACTAGTCAAGAAGCAGCATGGTATTTGCTGCGACTACCAATGTCATTGAGTTCGGTGGCCGTTCTTTACCTTCCAACTGTTTGGCCAATAGAAAGACAACGCTTAAAGAAAACAATCGATCAAATGGAAAAAGAGGAGATTGACGATGATTCTACTGATGTATGGAAGACAAATTTGTTTGAAAAATACGAAAAGAGGCCGGTAGAGCTAGAGGATTTGAGTCTGGCACGAGCAGCTGCCAATTACACTGTGGTCAATACGACGTGGAAGCGACGCCAAGTAGGTCCTCGAATAATCCGCTATCGTAATTACGATATGGCGGCTGAAGTTGATGAGTATAAACGTGAAATGGTCACACTATATCTACCATTTCGCAATGAAGAATTGGAAATTCTGGCTGAGAAGAAGTTTCTGCGGTTATATGAGGAAAACGAGGCGATTATTCTGCAGCACAGAAAAGAATTTGAGTCAGATCTGGACATAGGAAAGACCATTGAGATCTGCCGGCAAATGTGTATCGCTAACAAAGAATCAGACTTACTATCAACTCGTGTCGCCGAAGCTGATCCATTTTCCGATTTCGATCTTGCTGCAAATGCGGAAATTAATTCAGACATAAGACTAGCCTTACTTAACCGCCTTGGGCCAATTGTGAAGAAACGCCAGAATCTTATGTTAAAAGAGGATTTTAACAATTTAATGCGCTTGTCTAATATTCGGCAAAAGGGACTTATCATGCACGTCATAAGTACTCTTCTCGATAAAACTAACGTTGAGCCGTTGCAAATTTTTTTCACTGGACCCGCAGGCTGTGGAAAAACGTTTGTGATCAAATTGTTAATGGAGATTTACAATCGCTTTAATGAAACCGATGGCTATTGTAACGCTTATCTTACATGCGCGTCGACTGGCAAAGCAGCAGTAGCCATCGATGGGCTCACGGTCCACACTGCATTAAAAATTTCAATCGGAAAGAACTTGCCACTATCCAATGAAGTGGTTCAACAATATCGAACGCTTTTCAAATACGTTCGATGTATTATTATCGACGAAATAAGCATGATGTCAGCGGAACTGTTACATCAGGTCGACGCAAGATTGAAGCAAATTACGGGAGACTTCGTTCACAACTTTGGTGGAAAAGATATTTTTTTGATAGGAGATTTGCGACAACTGCCTCCCGTCCGGGCAACTCCAATTTTCCAGCAGATCAAGGCGAGTGTCGTTGGCCCTACACTATGGCGAGGCTTTAAATTCTATGAGCTGGATCAAGTCATGCGACAGTCGAACGCTCAATTCTCTTGTGTTCTCACTAAAATTGGCAATGGTGAAAAGCTGGAGCCCGTCGAGCAGAATCTGGTCCAATCCCGATTTTTCACAAAGGCACGGGCGGATGAACTTTGTCCTAATGGTGTCAGACTCTTTTTGAGAAATAGGGACGTAAACGCATATAATCAGTATGTGCTCAATGCAGCTCCAGATAAGATCGTTTCCATATCGAACGACGGTTTTACTGGGTATCACAGTACCGAACAGCTGTCATTTGTGCGACAGAAGCTGCATAAAATGGAGTTGATTGATACAGGGGGTTTGCCCTACGAGCTCATACTTGTAATTGGTCAACCTTATTTGATCACAACTAATATCGATGTGGCAGATGGATTGTCGAACGGAACTTACGGCCACTTAAAATTTGTTGAGAGAATTGAAAATATTACCGAAAATGACAACTCGAACATTGGAGACGTCAAACGAATCTGGATAAAATTTTCGGGTAATCCAAGAATTGGCCAAAATGCTAGAAAACTTGCAGCAAAGTATATGCAGAATAAAAACATACCCGGAGAATTAGTTCCAATCGCTCGAAGAACTTCTTCTATTTACCTCAACAATAATCGAACTATTGTTGCAAAGCGCAATCATTTTCCTCTCACGCCCGCCTGTGCCATGACAATTCATAAATCACAAGGTGGCACGTTTGATGTTATTGTATATACGTATGAAAAGGGGCACGCTCAGCAACTCGTATACGTTGCCTTATCAAGAGTCACGAGTATCGAAGGTCTCTTTATAGTATCACCTACGGATGAGCATGTGTTTTACCACGGACTCAAAAATGCAGTTTCTACAATTTCACTTCGAAACGAGTTCCTGCGCCTTACCACAAACTCATTACGTACGTGCCAGGAAAATATATACGATTTTATCAATAATAAAATCTCATTCTTTACTTTTAATTGCCAAAGCCTGAGAGCACATTGCAACGACTTCAGTGACGAGATAACTCAAAATTGCATTCTGCTCATGCTCTCCGAGACATGGCTGGACGACAACGAACAAATTGATATTCCAAATTTTTTTTGTTGTGTTCAATTTAAACGACCACAGAAGCGGGCTGCTGGCGTAGCCATTTATAAACATCGAACCAGTTCTCAAGTTGTCACTCCAATCATGGACGTAACCTACCGCCAAGCAACTGGATTAGGAGTAGAATTACAAGATATCGGGGATATATGCGCTGCTGTATGTGAACTTCCAAATTCGAGGACATTCCTTTCAGTAGTTGTGTATATCTCACCAAATCAGCCTGTCCCGAAGATTATCGACTTTATTCAATTTGTACTCCTACCATTTACTGAAAGTGGTTCGGCTCTACTAAAAAAGGACTATCACCTTCGGCCGATGATTCTGAGTGGCGATTTTAATATAAATTTTAACATGCCGACGGCCGAACCGCTAATTACGTTTCTAAAGGACACGTTTCAACTTGAAATGAACTCTAAAAGAGACGTCCCTACTACTCCATCCGGCACAGTTATTGATGCAGTATTTCAACGGTTTTTGAGTGATTTGGAATCTCAAATATATATTTCTTATTTTAGTTTTCATAAACCTATTGTATCGATCTTACCATAGAGATATAGTTTTATAAAATATTTTGTTAAAATGAATAAAGCAATTATTAAATATTATTTCAAAATTATTAAAAAAAAATTATTAGTTCCATGTTCCTTAATAGCCAACATATTTCACCAAATATTTCTCATTTAGTACTAGAAAGCATGAAAAAATTATATTTCTGTGTCAAAAAATATTAAATTATATTATATTGGTGTATTTTATACGGCAATGATTTAGGAGTCGTTACGTCAAAACCAACAGAAATGTCTAAAAATAAACATTTGTGTTGGTTTTGGGTGATTACAATTATACACAGTAACGTCGACGAAATTGGAAATATCAGAAAAATATGTTTTTTCCGTTTTCATGAGAGATGGTAAATAATGGTTCCACCTCACTTCCAGAAAACGTCCTGTCTATTTCCCCAAACGCTTTAAGATGTTTACACATATCTTTCCCGAGTACTGACAGACTCGCTCGCGTTTTTTTTTTTTTTTTATGTCTCTTTGGAGCTTTTTCCCTCTTTTGTTATGTTAGTTTTTGCTAACGGGGTGATTATTAAGAAATGCTGAATTTTTCGAGATACACAAGAGACCATCTATACGATTGTAATTTATTCGTTCAATTTAAAAACTTTGGTATTGTTGTATATTGTCTTGTGTGTGAATAGTCTAGCGTTAAATAGAATCATTGGCCTGATTAATATTAAAATGGTGGTTTGAGTATTCAATAAGATAATAACGATTGTGTTCGTTTACTGCTTATCCATAACGAATTAGTTTCATTGAGGTGAGAGATTTAATTAAATATTTTTTTTAGAGAATATCATTTAAACATAAATAATTAATCAAAGCAAAAACTACAAATTAGTTTATTATAAACTCTAATGTTTTTTTATTTTGTTTCGTCTAACCAACTTACGCTAAGGAGATAAGATTTTTCTACAGGCATTTGGTCTTTTAATTTATTGAATAAAACCGTATCCAATATAAGGAACCGATATTAACAGTTTGTGATTATTTTCAATGACTAAATTTAGATTTTCGCACGTATTTTCAAAAATATTTCCCAAAGTGCTATATTAATCGATAACTTTCCTAATATACACCTTTAGTAACTACACTGAAAGAAATAATTTTTTACTTTGCAACAAGTAAAACAAAATTGGTAAAATTAGCTTGTTTTTTATTCTAATTTAACTCATCTTTGAAATGTTCAATTGACAATAGCAATGTTAATACAACTAATATTATAAAGTAAAACCTCGTTTAAAGAGCAGGTCCATAATTTTACTTTGAATTGCTAAATTTACAGCATCAATTGGCAAATACGTTTTTAAATGGTAATAATATTTAGATTAAATTAGCTTGTTATCTATAGCATATTTAACCTAATCACAAGGATAAATATTATAATTAACAATGCAGGGTATCTGGTTATGATTTGTAACCTTTTATCTCCATGTTCTTATGTCCCTTATTACTACGTAATTTAAGCGTATTTTGCCTTAAACGCACGTTTTTCGAAATAATTTAATATCAAAAATTATTAATTTTTTACTTATTATAAGAGTTGGAATAGAAGGTAGCTTAACATAAGCTGACATAAACAGGCGAAAACAAATTATTTTCCAAACACTATGCAAATAAATTTTGCTTTATGAAATGGAAATTAAAACTTTTAGTTCAGGACGATAACTCGCATTTTCGGAAATAAACCAAGGTAACTTCAAAGTGATTTTGCGGACTCAAGGGAATTTACCGAAGTTGTTTTTTTGCTGTACATAGCTATATGTAACACGTTTCATTGAGTTTAAATTTTAAGTGCCACAAGAAATTTCATATTTTATAGTATTGTAATTCGTGAATGTCTATAAAATTGACGCCTGAAATGCCGGTATATGTTTGTTATTTTTTGTAATGGCAAGGTAAATTAAATTAAATTTTGTTTATTTAGATTATATTTGATAATAGCTAGTTTTTAAATCCAAAATGACTACAAAAGGCTATAACTGAATTCATTAAAAACGAAACAAATATAAAACAGATTTCTGTGTGTCGAACTTGACGGTTGAAAAGTTGAGTGAGACAGAAAATATAAAGTGGGAGAGTTAAGATAATACATGTGTTAAATTACAATAGCAATTAAGTAAAATTAGCCCAGTTTATAGTAAAATTTATAAATTCGGTTCTTTGTTCAATTCGGTTATTTTCGCAGCTAAGTTAAATTAGCTCATTTTGATGTAAAAATCCTTAATTCGGTTTTTTCTAACTTTTTGATCAGTTGAAGGCGAACGATTACATTAGTTGCATAGTGAAGAGTAAACGTAAATGTGCTTGTAATTTAAAATTTGTGTACTAAATTGTGTATTATCATAACTGTGTATATTACCTATATTAATTTTATAGATTAATTTTTTCGAAGGAATTAGGTAAGTTTATTTTATTTTAAATTAATTATAAGTGCGTGTATTAATATAAATATTAATTTATGTACATAGTGAAATCTTAATGTATAAAAAATAATAAAATTAATAAAATTGACCGGTGTGAAGTATTTCACACAAAGTGTAGCTACACAAATTAACGAAAAGTGTAAGTGTACGGAAAAAGTGTAGGCCTACATAAAAAGTGTAAATAAGAAGTAGAACCAGATATGGGGCGATATTACCATAAAGTGGACAGGTCAAGCTATCCGAAACAATTTTTCTTATTAAAATAAAAAGGGTTGGGTATGATCGACGCTATTTTGAAAATTGTGAAAACCAAATAAACTGTCCAAACCCGATGCTACACTATGACCATTTACAAAAATCTCAGAGATGTTACCAGGTGTGGGCTTATATTTCCATAAATTGGACAGGTCAAGCTATCTGAAACAATATTGGTTATTAAAATAAAAAGGGTTGGGTATGTTCGACGCTATTTTGAAAATTGTGAAAATCAAATAAACTGTCGAAACCCGATGCAACACTATGACCATTTACGAAAACCTCAGAGATGTTACCAGGTGTGGGCTTATATTTCCATAAAGTGGACAGGTCAGGCTATCTGAAACAATATTGGTTATTAAAATAAAAAGGGTTGGGTATGTTCGACGCTATTTTGAAAATTGTGAAAATCAAATAAACTGTCGAGACCCGATGCTACACTATGATGATTTTCAAAAATCTCAGAGATGTTACCAGGTGTGGGCTTATATTTCCATAAAGTGGACAGGTCAAGCTATCCGAAACAATTTTTCTTATTAAAATAAAATGGGTTGGGTATGTTCGACGCTATTTTGAAAATTGTGAAAATCAAATAAACTGTCGAGACCCGATGCTACACTATGACCATTTACAAAAATCTCAGAGATGTTACCAGGTGTGGGCTTATATTTCCATAAAGTTAACAGGTCAAGCTATCCGAGACAATATTGGTTATTAAAATAAAAAGGGTTGGGTATGTTCGACGCTAATTTGAAAATTGTGAAAATCAAATAAACTGTCCAAACCTGATGCTACACTATGACCATTTACAAAATTCTCAGAGATGTTACCAGGTGTGGGCTTATATTTCCATAAAGAAGACAGGTAAGGCTATCTGAAACAATATTGGTTATTAAAATAAAAATGGTTGGGTATGTTCGACGCTAATTTGAAAATTGTGAAAATCATATAAACTGTCGAAACCCGATGCAACACTATGACCATTTACGAAAATCTCAGAGATGTTACCTAGTGTGGGCTTATATTTCCATAAAGTGGACAGGTCAAGCTATCCGAAACAATATTGGTTATTAAAATAAAAAGGGTTGGGTATGTTCGACGCCATTTTGAAAATTGTGAAAATCAAATAAACTGTCGAAACCCGATGCTACACTATGACGATTTACAAAAATCTCAGAGATGTTACCTGGTGTGGGCTTATATTTCCATAAAGTGGACAGGTCAAGCTATCCGAAACAATATTGGTTATTAAAATAAAAAGGGTTGGGTATGTTCGACGCCATTTTGAAAATTGTGAAAATCAAATAAACTGTCGAAACCCGATGCTACACTATGACCATTTACAAAAATCTCAGAGATGTTACCAGGTGTGGGCTTATATTTCCATAAAGTGAACAGGTCAGTCTATCCGAAACAATATTGGTTATTAAAATAAAAAGGGTTGGGTATGTTCGACGCCATTTTGAAAATTGTGAAAATCAAATAAACTGTCGAAACCCGATGCTACACTATGACGATTTACAAAAATCTCAGAGATGTTACCAGGTGTGGGCTTATATTTCCATAAAGTGGACAGGTCAAGCTATCCGAAACAATATTGGTTATTAAAATAAAAAGGGTTGGGTATGTTCGACGCCATTTTGAAAATTGTGAAAATCAAATAAACTGTCGAAACCCGATGCAATCAAAGCACCCTAATCTAAAAAAAATTTCCCCTCCTGAGTTGAAAAATGTTTAATTTTAAAGCGCGTCGCAAAATGCGACGCGCACGAGACGGAATCGTGCATTCGCCTTAAGGTTTTAGCAACAATTTTTGGGATGCTGAAGGGATATTTATTATTGATTATATGCCAACGAAAACCAACATCACAGGCATCTATTACGCAGAGGTTTTGCGAAAATTGAAAAAAGCGATCCGGGAAAAACGACCAAAGAAAGTTAGAAAAAAAACCTTACTTCTTCACGACAATGCACCAGTGCACAAGGCTAAAGGTGCTCAACTGCATTAAAGGACTGCGGCTTCCTAGAAATTCCGCATCCACCATACAGTCACCCAGTGCGACTACTTTCTGTTTCCCAATTTGAAAAAAAAATTAAGGGGCTGGAAATTTTCCAGTGATTCTGAAGTACAGTCTGTTGTAAATGAATATTTTATGGAGCAAAAGAAAACTTTTTTTTTAGAGGGCTTAGACAAGTTAACTGATCGATGTACAAATGTATAAACCTTAAAGGAGATTACGTCGAAAAATAAAAATATTGCTGTCTCACTCACATTTTCAAAATAGCGTCGAACATACCCAACCCTTTTTATTTTAATAACCACTTTATGGAAATATAAGCCCACACCTGGTAACATCTCTGAGATTTTTGTAAATGGTCATAGTGTTGCATCGGGTTTCGGCAATTTATTTGATTTTCACAATTTTTAAAATAGCGTCGAACATACCAAACCCTTTTTATTTTAATAACCAATATTGTTTCGGATAGCTTGACCTGTCCACTTTATGGAAATATAAGCCCACACCTGGTAACATCTCTGAGATTTTTGTAAATGGTCATAGTGTAGCATCGGGTTTCGACAGTTTATTTGATTTTCACAATTTTCAAAATGGCGTCGAACATACCCAACCCTTTTTATTTTAATAACCAATATTGTTTCAGATAGCTTGACCTGTCCACTTTATGGAAATATAAGCCCACACCTGGTAACATCTCTGAGATTTTTGTAAATGGTCATAGTGTAGCATCGGGTTTCGACAGTTTATTTGATTTTCACAATTTTCAAATTAGCGTCGAACATACCCAACCCTTTTTATTTTAATAACCAATACTGTTTCAGATAGCTTGACCTGCCCACTTTATGGAAATATAAGCCCACACCTGGTAACATCTCTGAGATTTTTGTAAATGGTCGTAGTGTAGCATCGGGTTTCGACAGTTTATTTGATTTTCACAATTTTCAAATTAGCGTCGAACATACCCAACCCTTTTTATTTTAATAACCAATATTGTTTCAGATAGCTTGACCTGTCCAATTTATGGAAATATAAGCCCACACTTGGTAACATCTCTGAGATTTTGGTAAATGGTCATAGTGTAGCATCAGGTTTGGACAGTTTATTTGATTTTCACAATTTTCAAATTAGCGTCGAACATACCCAACCCTTTTTATTTTAATAAGAAAAATTGTTTCGGATAGCTTGACCTGTCCACTTTATGGTAATATCGCCCCATATCTGGTTCTACTTCTTATTTACACTTTTTATGTAGGCCTACACTTTTTCCGTACACTTACACTTTTCGTTAATTTGTGTAGCTACACTTTGTGTGAAATACTTCACACCGGTATAAAATTGCTTTTGTAAACGCATGTAAAATGTTTGGTCCCGCCATCTTCTTTATATTAATGATTTTGTTTTTTAATATAATAAATAAATGTGAATTATTTAAAGTAATCTATATATATTATTTATATTTCATTTATGGATTATATTGTCAACTTTTAACGGCCCTTCTGTGTACCAATAATTAAATGTGAATTACAAAAAGTAATTTGTATAATAAAAATTACCAATGCATAATTGCGTAGTTGAATTGAAGAAAATGGCATACAATTGAACTTAAAATACTTTACAAAAAATACATTCCCATTAGACTTATTTTATGATTTCCATTTTAATATCCAAAATTTGCAATTTTACGCATCGATCATTTCATTACTAGATCTAACCGATTTAGTATTGAACTTGTAAAATTCAGGGAATATTTATTCATGAAGATCCTTATTTGATTGTAAAAAAATACTCAACACTTTACCTCAAACACTATTCCATATAAACTTTTATCTGAGTCTGTGTAAAAAATTATTTTTGAACTGTAAATAAAATATTTCAAGTTAAAAATTTAAGTTTTGTGAATAAATAATTTGTTTAAATTGTTTAGAGTTAGTAAAAATCCATACAAATGGAACCTGAAACCAGGTTAAACGATACCGGTTTGCTATTTAAAAATACTTTATTAGAATTAGCACAAACTTCAGATGATTATCAAGTGCAACATATTGAGTTTGATGAAACAACCTTAGAAGAATTTGTCCCTCTAGAAGAAACTACCAACACCATTGAATACTCGTCATCATTTGAAACAAATTTCATACCGAATGACTTCACCGAAATGTTTGAATTGTTGAAATCATGGGGGTTGGAAAAATTATATGAAACATTTAAACGTAAGTCTAACAAATTTAATACAATACATTGTTTTTAAAAATATTAAAATGTCCTAGATTATGATTTAAATGTTAAAAGCTAAGAAATTTTAAAACTAAATCAACTAGACCAACTTTTGTTGCAACCGAGTTTGGAACGAGGGTCATATTTGAACATCATCTCCTGTTGTGGCAAAATAAACTGATTTCTGCATTTGTAGTAAAGGAGCCTTTGGAATAATCAACTAAATGAAAACTAGTTAACAACAACATTGAAAATCAAGCAAATTCAATGGTAAGCAAATATTTGAATGGTTTTATTACATATAATATTACAAGGAAAGTGAAATGGTCAAGAGTATGCACTTTCAGTTTCGAGCTAACGGGGATCGATCGAAATTAATTTTTAATGTTCGTCAGATTGAAACTGAAGTTCTAAATTATTGAGAATTTAACCTCTTTGTAAATAAGTATCCGTTTGGCTATTATCCGGAATAACCTAATGTTTCAAACATCTAATATTATTATTTTTTACAGTTTGTTAGAGAGATACTTCGAGCAGCTGAATCCGGAAAAGACATATTTAAGTATTTTAGCGATAATACTTATATTAAAAATTGTCACAGTGAAAATTTATGCTCATTACTAGTCGATTATTATTTAATCACCAAGAACGTGAGGCCCTCTACTAAAGAAATTGGAATAATGGCAGCGGAAATCGTGGAATGTTTTCCTGGAGAAAATTTGGTAAAATAAAAAAATATTTTGAAGATACTTATACTTACATTATATAATGTAATCTGTATTTTAACTACTTTTAGGACACATATTTCGTCCACCGAAGCCGTCAACCGCCAATAGGTAAACTTTACAATAAATTTCATTGCAAAATGAAGAAAATCAACAAATTCTTGAAAAAAACATCAAAACCAACAACTTCAACATCAATAATTTTTTTATCGCCGAAGCAACAAAGACACAAATAAGAGTCACGAAATTTACGAAGTCCAAGAGATTTGCTGTTGCAAAATGGCAAACATCTTCTAACGACAGAATTAAGAAAGTTGAACAAAATTAAGATTGTTCACTAACCGAAATTGTTCAGGAATGGCCGCAATATAAACACCCATTTGGTCCAGAACTAGTAAGTATTGAATATTTTTTGTAAATTTCTAAATCTTTCTTAACAAAACAGTATTATTACAGATAAATATTGATTTTGCAACAATTTATCCAAACTGTGAGACTCTGTTTTCCAGGTGGAATGAGTTTGCACTGATATTTCCCGTTGTAGTGGAGAATAACGTACAGAATGCCAGATACAAGATGAAATTCGTTTAAGCTTGCCGAACAAAACGGAACTAAATTATGGTAAGCATATACGGGTAATTATGTACCTATCCTGTAAAAGTAAACAGTCAGTTGAACTAATTTTACAGAAACCATCGAAAGAGAATTACATACATACCAATGCATTTTGTAGCAGCTATGTATGTAGTTATGAACCAAAATTTGTATATTATATAATTTAAATTATATAATATACATAATATAACCAATGTTTCGATGTCTTTATTCCACCATTTTTCGGCAACTTATACAATACTAAAATAGTAAATTGCCGTACAATTACCGTATGAAGTAAAGTTATCAGGCCACTTGCATGACTTTATAATGGGCATGCATGATATATACCACCCAGCATTCATTTACAAAATGTTTAGGATAGAGCAGCTTGAGAGGGGGGCTATGTATATTTCCCGAAAGGGATTGGAAAGAACTCCATGCTTCATATTTGTTTCTAGTGGCATATATTTCAATTTTATAATTTACTTTATCTGCACAACCAATTAAAGTTAGCATTTTTTATTCACCGTTTACTCGCGGTTTGAAAAATATTTGTTTAAATTCAGAAATTGTCGAGTTAGCCCAACCTGTATGCATTATAATATAATTACAATATAATATTGAAAAATGACACAAATTATATACAGATGTTTGTCCATTTCATATACGTAGTCATATTGATCATCCAAAGGAAGAACATAGTACCTCGAGTTGTGGTCACAAATCGGAAAATTTTTGACGGAATTATGATCTTATCAAAAATGTCGTTTTAGAACATATTGTTATAATGAAAATAGAATAACTACTAATTTTCTGATAAATTACTGCTTTAGAGTTGTCATGTTTTTCCGTAGGATAGTGAATAATTAATATTGAGAACGATTCAAATTAATAAATCTTCTATTTTTGTTTTCTTGTATTTTTCTATCACGCCATCAACGTGTAACACAAATTCGAGAACGAAGAATTGTACAAAGTATTCCATAAAAGATAGCCAGAATAGTTTTATTATTCAGGTTGAAACGTTGGCCGAAATGGAAATTGAGCTGGATAACATTAGAAAAAAATGTCTCATAAATAAAACGCATTTACAGCCACTATTAATTTGTTTAGGTACGCCAACTGATCCGATACAATTCATTTTAATGATAGACGGGTTTAAATATATATATATGGTAGTTTAAACTGGGCTAGCTTTTTTTTAAACTGATCCAAGTGTTTCAATTGGAATACCCTAAGCCTCGTTTTAATGTGTGGTTATTTATTCAATTATATTTTTATAAAATTAAAACAAAATTCGACAAAAAGTTACCGTCCGTTGTCACATTAATAAATAATTTTTTGTTTTTATTTTTAAAGACCCAAATTAATAACCTGTTATATATATATATATATATATATATATATATATATATATATATATATATATATATATATATATATATATGTTATATATATATATATATATATATATATATATATATATATATATATATATATATACATATATTCATATCTACATATACATATATTCATATTATATAGATGACCATGTTAATTCAACATTCATTTTGGGTTAATTTAACCACGCTAAGCTGCTGCTAATTTTGCTTAAAAAATTCACGGTAGATTGCTAATTTAACTATATTTCTAGTGTAGATTTTTCAAAATATAAAATCAGACGCTGGTTAAAATAGAATATCGACATTGCAAATTTGGCTATTGTGCTCATCTCATTTTGCAATGCGCTTGTCGATTCAAATTAGCGTAATTCAACATAAAATTTCAGTTGATTTAACCAAGCTAATTTTGTTAATTTTACTTTAAAACAGCACGGTGCATCGCTAAATCAACTATATAATTTTTGTAAATTTAACAAAATTAAAATCAGAACTTATAGTTAAACTTTCATTACATTTTACCCATACTATAAGTTAAATCAACTATACTAAACGCATGCTAGTTGTACTTAGCACTAGGTTAATATTGCCGTTGTGCATTGTAAATTAAAACAAAGTAAACTATACTTTCCAAATATTGTCAATTTTGCTTTACGGAAAGTGAGCTGAGGTAGTACATAGTTATTGTGTCAATTTAGCTTTGTTTTTTTATTAAATTCGCCCATATATTTCTTTCAGTGTATATACTATATATCTCTTGGATAACTGCTTTGAATTAAAACATCGCTCAATATTTTGAAATTCTCAGATTGAATAATCACACTTGATAATGTCCAGTATAGTAAAAAGCCCCAACCCCGTTTTAAATATTATTTACTTTGTAAATTGAATGAATACAGGAACCCGAATTGTGCGACTCTTTCCTGTCTCCAAAATTAAAAATTTATCGGTGGTAATGATTATTTTGTAGAGTTTCTACCACAGAACCTATTTTTCAGGGTGTCTGATTTTTAGATACTGTATTTAGTATTCAAGAATATATGGCGTTGTTAATAAATTTAACACGCCAATTATAAAAAGAAAAAATACAAGATAATAAATAAAGAACGCACATAATTTAATTAGTTTATGTGCGTCCGGCGACACCAAAGCATGAAGTGTTGCCTTATTCAAGATCAAGAGCAGTCTGAAGAGAGAACCAGCCAACATTTAAGAATTTTAACATAACAGTGCGGTATATGGAGTTTACATGTTACTGCCCAGCGATCCTTTAAGAAAAGTTCGTTCAGTTTCGTTAAATTGAAATGTCAACTTAACAGAGCGAAAATTATCGCGCAAAACTGAAGGAAATGTCAAAAATCCATTCTTGTGGCAGCTCATTGTACATTTTAGGCTTAAATTCAAAATTAATTATTTATGTTCATGTAGATAAATTGAAACCCGAATTATTAAAGACTTTATAAATTGTAACATCAAATTATTTATTTTCGTTTTGTTTTCTTACGCCACAAGATCAGTGTCTCTTATTATTTATGTTTAGCTACGTCCTTTAAGTATTTCAGGCTTTTTAATAACTGAAATAATTTTCGAAGTTCCTCCAATTCCATCGCCAGTTCAACATTCTATACAAATTTTCAAAAATATTAATACGAGCTACCGTCACCATCAAAGCAATTGACAAGTTGTGTTACAGTTTCGCTAGCCAACCTGTCAAATTTTCCGTAAGAAAAAACTTTCGTTAAATTCTGTTAAATTTTTTAAATGTTCGCTGGTTGGCTCTTGATGTATTTAATTTTATTTTGTTTTGTGTCGTGTGTCTTTTGTGTTCTTTTCGTTCAGTTTTGGACAAACCGGTCAGCGATTGGTCGTTCTATGTACAGGTATACAGATAACACCCAATGTGCGGCGAGCTCGTGTTGGCGCCGGATGCACCATTGTAGTGGTGCATTGGGTGGACCGCTACAAATATTTTTTGGTTTCGTTCAGAATCATGTTAACGCTATTTCTCGGTTTCATCATCTATAATTTAGGATACTGAATTTGTAAAGCGAACCTCAAAGCTTCAGATATTATGTAAACTACACTCAAAACAATTATTGTTATACATTTTTAATAACAGTGTGATGAATTTTATAAAGAAAATCTACTAATAAAATTGAATAAAAACTTTTTGAGATTTACAACTTTTTTTTTAAATAAAAATATTTTGAAGTTAAATTGATAAACGAATCCCAAAAACTATATTTCAATTTAACCACATCGATTTAGTAGATTTTAAGTATACAACTTTAATACTGTATTTGGTACTTTAATACTGTATTCAACAAAAGAAGTTTTTAATTTTATAACTACGATTCTCAATATAATCAAATTCAAAACAGTGTTGTAAAAATAGAAACAATTGCTATGAAAACCAAAATTCTTCGTTTTAATTCTACGTTATTATCAATTCCGTTTGTCAGCTAAACGTCAAAATAGATTTTGCATGTACGTTTAACAAACAGTTCAATAAAATGGTGTTAAATTGTTTTAAGTGCAGTGTTCGGTTTATCGGGTTAGACAACTATATTAAACATTTAAAGTTGGCTCACGGTTTAACTGAAAATAGTCTTTATTATTGTACTTTAAATAATTGTGTTCAGTCATTTAATTCTGTATATGTATTCACGCGTCATATGAAAAGAAAACATGCTATATCAGGAACAACTAATTTGAACTATACGTTAAACCTTGGAAATATTGCAGAAGATACAGTTCCATTTCAAACAAATTAGGCGGAAAATTTAAAAATGGGGAATTGTGAGTTGAGTGCTGATAGAAGTGAATGTGAGCCAAATGTTCAGAAAATAGTGCAAATCCCTGAAAAAATCGATTTGACCCAGAGTTGTTTGAAGTTTACGTTAAGCCTACAAAATAATATCAACTTTACCCGAAAAAATGTGTTATATATCCAAAATAAGGTACAAGAATTTATCGTTTCACCTATTTTTCTTAATTAAAAGAGTATCTTCGCGATTTGTATGTGGATGATGGCTTTACGTACAGTGGAGTAATGAAAGGTGCCACCTTGACCGAAAACCCATTTAAAAAGTTTGACACGGAACATAAACTTTTCAAAACCTTGTATGAGCTTGATGTTTATAGACCTCCGAAATGTATAACAATAAATAACGAAGTTTCTGAAACTATATCGAATGGTGTTCCTAAGCTAGATGAAAAAAATTATAAAGCAGTGATTTTTCCGATAACATTTCAAATACAAAAATATTTTGAGACAGAAAATATTTTTGATTTAACTATGAAAAATTACCAAAATCTATTGAAATTAGATTATTACGGCAACATAATAAATGGGAAAATTTGGAAAAATAAGATAAAAAACTATCGAAACAAAGTTGTTCTACCTTATGTGTTATATTTTGACGACTTTGAGGTGAATAATCCCCTTGGATAACATGCTGGTACACACAAACTATTAGGATGTTATTACAATTTTCCAGTTATCCATGATCACGAAAAATCGAGATTGAACAATATATTTTTAGCTGCTCTTTTTAAAAGTTGTGATGTTGACAGTTGTGGTAACGATGTGGCCTTGGTTGATCTTGTACGAAAAATGAAAGAATTAGAAACTCAAGGTATCGAAATACGTCAAGGAGAAAATAACATTAAAGTATATATTGTACTCGCGGCAATTACTGGAGATAATTTGGGACTAAACAAAATTTTAGGGTTTACCAGCTCATTTTCAGCCAATTACTGGCTGTAGAAGGTGTAAACGACGTAAAGATCACATACAAACTGATTTAGTTGAATATTCATCTTACTTACGAAATTATGAAAACTATGAAATCGACTTACTATTAAATGATTCATCGAGAACAGGCATCGCAGAAACTTGTGTTTTTAACACTTTAAATAACTTTCATGTTTGTGACAATGTTGTGTTTGACATTATGCATGATGTTTTTGAGGGAGTTGCTAAATATGATGTCTGCAAAATATTATCGTACTTCATTATTGAAAAAAAATGTTTTACAATTGCTATGTTAAATTATAGAAAGCATATGTTTAACTACGGCCCTACTGAAATAGGCAACATATCACAAGAAATTTCTTTAGCTCATCTAAAAAGCAATACCATAAAAATGACTGCTAGAGAGATGATGACTTTCATTCATTTCTTACCACTAATGTTAATGGATATGATTCCTCGTAATGACCAAGTGCACGGTTAAAAATGATAGGATAAAAACCATTTTTACCCTAAGGATAAAATCATTTTGGATAAACTTTGGTAAATTTGTAAGATTAAATTTATTCTTTCCCGAAACCTAAAATTTGTTTCGACTAAAAGATTGTTTTTCATTCTTAATTTGGATAAAATTTATTATTTTCGTTAAAATTTATTTTATTCTTTTAATTAATCTTTGAATGCAGCAAAATTTATCCATTTGTTATGTGTTTCTGTACTTATTAGACGTAAAATGTTTTGTTTACTTTAGTAATGTTAATAATGTTTGGCGAATGATGAAACAATTATACAAATAGACAGAGAAACCACATTTTTGTTGCGACTGCGCAACTAGAGAAACGTTAGTATCGTTGAGCGTTGCGGTTATTTTTACATTAATTGTCTGCTTTGAAACTATTAAAAATTCAGAGGATCGAAATGTCGAACGTGATAATTCACTTATGCCGAATGATAGTGTTGTGTCATATGTACCTGATGAGATAAATACTCTCTCAACCGGACAATATGGTCTAAAATTAACACCGAAGCAGCACATGCTTATTCATTATCCGACAATTATAACCAAATTGGGACCGTCAGCACATTTTTCGTGTTTGAGATCCGAATCCAAACACTATTTTTTTATAAAATTATCATCCAAAATAAATAATTTTATAAATATTTGTAAAACACTTACCATTAGACATCAACAATTTATGGCAGATCAACAGATCATATTGGGTATCGAACATGAATATGGTATTTTAAAACCCAAAAAGTTGAATTTCTTTATAGATTCAGGCGGAAAAATCGCAAAATATTTAAAAATTACAATAAATACTGAAATACAAGTAGCCTCTTGGATGAAATGCAATTACTTTTATAAAAGAGGGATGTTCGTGTGCAATTCGTTTAACAAGAATAACTATCCTGTTTTCCAAGAAATTATTGAAATTTTTAATATAAGAAATAACACATATTTTCTCACAAAAATATGATCTACTGATTCATTTAGTAGTAGTCGCCATTCTTACAGAATTATGATTACTGAAGAGTGTAATGTTATAGATTTCAAATCTTTGAAAATCAAAATTCCTCATGAAAAACATATTGATTATACCGAAAATTCACTTTATTATATAGTTGTCAAATATAAATTGTTGTAGTTTGTTAAATAAGCAAATTTGTGTAAATTAAGATTGCTAAATAAATGTATAACTTTCAAAATGAAGTAACCGCATCACTGTAATATATTTATTTCCTTGAATATAATTTATAAGAATTATATTCCGTGTACTTAATCATATCTATATCATCATCATAGAAGCCGTAGTTTAACCAGATTATTTTATTTTAAATGGTTAAAGCTCCTTTTTGTTGTATGTCTACGCAAGGAAATTACGCAAGGAAATAAATCTGCGTTATTAGATCCATATTTTACTCTTTTTAGATTAAAATCATCATGATCTATATTATTGTCCTTTATTACAAAAGATGTGAATTGTTATTCACATTTTATGCAATAAAGGACAATAATATGGATCATGACTATTTTAATCTAAAAAGTGTAAAACATTGCTCTAATAACCCAGATTTATTCAAAAAAGTATGAATTAGGATGGTTATCGTTGAGTACATTTTGTAAAGAGCTTTAACGTTTACCAAATAAAAGTGTGTAGATATGTAATAAACAATTAGGAACCGCTAGCTACTAGTTCAAAAAACTGTGTCTTTGTATTTTATAAAAGTTTGTTGATGACTTTGCGAGCAGTTTTTAATAATATAAATATGATATAAATTGATAAATTTATCATTGATTGACGTTTTAAAAGAAATTACAAAAGTATATGTACACATTCGAAAATTTGATTGGTAAACAGAGATAAGAAAATTCAGGAATTTCATTCCTTCATTGCGTCACTGCTGTTTACGGCCCTTACTAATCTCTTGTGATGAAGTATTTCTAATTTCTTTTATAATACCCTGCTCGTTTAATACGAAATAAAATTCACGGACAGAAAAACGTTGCATAATCGCGACTGCAATACTCATATTACTGCTTTTCGTTGAACATACGCATAAAGAGCCATGTATACTTACAAGAAGTAAGTGAAATGTGAAATAATCGCATCGCATGCGGTATCAATCCGTAGTGTTCTTTGACGTAAAATATAATATAATTTTTCTTGAAAAATTTTTAATTTCCGGTTCAAGGAATTGCAGTATAACTGTGGGTTTCCACTTGAGATGCCTTTGCGAATGATCGCAATCTGTTTTAAATTTTTTCACATGTATAGTATACATATAAAAAATACATATCGGTAATAAATTTGTCTACGCAATCATAGGCAAATTTACAATTCGATTCGCAATCAAAAGTAGTCATGCCTATACAACTTTCTCCATTGTGAATTTTGCATTTAGAAACAAATACAAATTTCCCTTATTTTGTTTAGGAAATTTTTCAATCCAGCGAAAAACCAACCAAGCTGAAATATTTTTCCTATGTTAATACTTGCTATGCGAATATTCGCAAAGCATCCAGCTGTAAACTTTTGGCTACCCAAATAAACAGTAGCTAGGTAGCCATGGATTAAAAGTGTTCAATGAAAACATTAACATGTTATTTTACTTTATTTTTGTGAACTTCACAGAACTGATCAATTCTAAATTTGCAACCAAACGGAAAATAATTTATTGTTCTTTATCACCTTTGCATAAGATTAGGTTAGATCAGCCTGCCCGATCAATCGTCCACCCAAACAACGAAATCAACTTGTGTATAATGTTTCCTAACGATAATTGAATATATCATGTACAGCTGAAGAATCCGGAAGTAGACGTTTGTACATAACATCGTAAACACAAGATTCCATCGTAACAGAAATCCATTTATTTTAATTGGTTATGCTTGATTCTTAAATAAAGTTTATTTGCCTAATACCAAGCAGCACAGCTTGGTGAACTTGAAACTAAGCAATTCAAATTATTACGAAATACTTCAGAATGGGAAATGATAAACATAATTGTGACTTAAACATTCAAAACAGGATATTTCAAGTAGAAATCTTGAATTTTCTGCATTTATTTTAGAAAGAATAATTTAATATTAACTCATGACGGTCGCTAGCTTTTCATACATGATTCTCACTGTTTTTGACAAAAAACAATTTCCTATGAATCTTATTCTAAAAAAATTAAAAATATTATAAAAAAAATTTAAATACAAAATAATATTGGAAAATTTCCACTCATTAGGAATTCTTAAAAAACATATTGTTTATCTCATTTTTATTGCAGTACATATATAAAAAAAATTGGTTTTACATACCTACATAGGTATTTCTTAATTAGGTTTTTTTTGTATTTTAGCACATGGGCCAGGTAGTTTGTGTTTATTTTAATGGTATATAAGGAATAGTTTTACTAGCTAAAGACACATGTTTTATTATTTATGAATTTCTCCAATTCAAATTCATAAAATTTTCATTATTAATTTTTTTGGGCCAAAATATTGAAACTCGATTAAAAAAGACACTGCTATATCACTGGAGATGTTAATTGCTTAGTTTTTAATGTTTAATTGACAAGAAGATTGTGCACACATTCCACAGACAACGAATTTCGACACGATCCGTCTTGTCACCTCACACGTGTCAAACGACCGCAACGACCAACTACTGTTGTCATGTCAGAGGTGAGTTGCGACCGTTAAGGGTTAAATTTTATTTCTAAAATATGTAAATTAGTCTGTTAAGCCAACGCACCGAGAGACAAATTGGTTATTTACATGAAAGATTTAGGCATTAGTATATAGGTGTACAACTGGTTCCAAATTTCGATACGACATTTTTTTTTTCCACTTCGGTGAACTGTTTAATTTATGTAGTCAGTAGTGATCCTTTATTTTGATACTTACAAATATATTTTATATTATAACCGAAATGAAGTGTAGAACATACTCATTTATTTGCAAGAGATATATTTTAAAAATAAACTAAAAAACGATCGGCCAATTTCTCTTTCTCAAATTCCTAACTTCTGTAGAAGACCGCAAAAATCTAATTTATATTTCATACTTTTTAGAATAAAATTGCATTATTTCAATTTGTATTCTTTATTGCATAAAAAGCTAATGAACATGATGTTGAACGAAAAAGGATAATTTTTATTGTTTTAAGATTAAGGTGTTTTTTATTTTCTGCATTTTCTGTCTTTCTCGTTTGTACTTCATGTGTGGGAAAAGAAAGAGATAGTTATAATCGTTTTTTGAAATTACGTTTGAAATTGAATTATAACTTCAGTAGGCAAGTGGCGTTCATCCGTGGATACAGGTTTTTAATGTGTTATTTAAAATGATATTAAAGTTCGTGTACCTTAATCGTGCAAAATTATTAAAAGTGAATAGTTTTGTAGGAGATATTTTTACTTACGATGATTTTGTGTTGTGCGGTAAGTTTTCAAATAAATTGATAATTAATTAAATATTACTAGTGTTTTTGGTTTTAAACGTTCTCGATCATAAAAATAATATTAAGTGATAGTAAAACCCAATTTACAGTACAAAGGTTTTGCTTTGCAGAATATATTTATTATTATTTTATTAAAATGTTTAAAGTGAAATTTATTTTTATCAAATTAATGGCGATAATTATACAAAATGTATGCCGATTACTATTCACATCAACGCGTTTTCGATAATATAACGGTATTTAAGTTGTAAAGTATTTAATTTATTAAATCAAAGGATTACATTTGCTTCTTTTCAACATTCATAAATTTGGCATTTAACCATGATTGATTTTGCGACAGTTATCACATAATTTTTATAAATGTGAAATATAACCTTAAAACCAAAAGCATCACGTGTAATCTGAATAGTTTAATTATTCTGATTTGACTTGTTCTTGATTTTTAATTTTAATTGAGAGAAATTGATTCTAGAACCGCTCTCATATTGCGTTTATTTATATTATTTTTAATATAATTTTTATTCGTTATTATTCGACGGTTCCAGAAATGTATTTTCCTTGTATTTTTCCAGAAATGTATTTTCTTGTAAATGTAAAATCACAAAAATAAAATTTTTCATATAAATTTATTTCGAATTTTTAGTTTAGCTCAAACTGGATTTTCCCTAAATGAACCAATATCTTTTTACGATAAAAATAACACGTGCATTGGACCGACATTTTATTGGAGTATTTAACACAATACAAAAGCGATACGAGCTTTGAGCTACACATTCAAAGTAGCCATCACATAACTCAGAATATGGCCGATATAGGAGGTTTGTTATACAATATTTTGTAAATAGCTTACCGACTAAATAAAATTATTTTGAACAAACTTTTACAGGTTCAAACATACCATCAACATTTAATGAGTTTCGGTGCTCTCCATTAAGTGAAATAATTCCACCAGAGAGTGTTTCGCAAAGTTTTAGCGAAGGTTTGTTCAATAATAATTTAATAATCGTTTAGTAAATAAATTAAATTTATTAACATATTCATTTTGTAATATTGCAGGAAGCTCGACCGCACCATCTATACTATTATCATGTACCAATTCGGACAAATCAGAGTTTGCGGACCCCTAGGCCATAACACTTCGAGAGAACCTCTTCGTCGACTTACAGCAGAGGTAAATAAACAATAAAAATTGTTTGATTGTGTTTTTTTGAAAATAATGATTAACACTATAATTTTTCATTTTAGAAATTGGAATCATATATTAGGGGACAAGACCAAGGGGAATACATTTTAAATTTCTATAAAGAAAACAACCTTCTTTCTACCAAAGAGAGAAATGCATTTAATCGGCTGGTGTGCCAGCACATGATATTGACATGTGGGTATTATCCTACGTCGGCTGAATTCATAATTCATATTCAATTATTATCATCGTACAAAATTTTAAAATCTGAGAACGAATGGGTAAGATTAAGAAAATATTATGCGTATACGTAAACGTATTATTTTAGTCACATATTTTCATATGGTGGTTATTTTATTTATTCGTATGTTTATTATGTTTTTAATATTTAATATTTCTTTTTATTATTTTCCATCTGAACAGGATTTATTTTTTGACCCTGAATCACATTCTGGTTGGTTGCATGATAGAATGAAATACTGTCAATCCCTAAAAAGGAAATTCACCAACAAACTTAAAAACGGCAAAGACGTGCGCAACCAGACGGATTGGTTGAGCATTCCAGACGGCCCGGAATCAGAAGAAGAGCCGGATGATTTTGATAATTTGGCGGATATTTCCTTTTTAAAGAGTGCCTGTGCATTGACGCAAAAACCATCGATTTTTGAAAAATTTAAAAATACTTTTAAATTTAGAAGTTTGAATATAAAAAAAATATTGGAGGATTTTCCAATAATAAAGGCGCTGTCAGAATTGGTATTATTAATTTTTTTTTTTTTTTATTAAATCGGAAAACTAAAAATCTTTTTATTTTGCAGATACTTACTGATTTTCAAGTAATTGCGGAACACAACAATTTCAAGATGCTTTAGAATTTCAAAGAGAAATGGAGACAACATGCTTACAAGATAGATGCCATCTTTAAAAAAAAACTTTAAACAGTCAAACGAACCAGTCATCGCTAAAATATTAGGTAAACTTCTTACATACATAAATATCATAATATCTTTATATCCTAATAATTTTAAATGTTGAATTATGTATTAAATATATTACTGTTTTATTGTTTTACTAAAAAAATGGAGTGATGACATACAGTTATACTTGAAGCTATTGAGGTTGCTACCACCAGTTAACTCAAAAGGAAGAAGACGAAAAAGATGTACAACTTTAAATTCGGTAGAAACTTTTATTGTTTTTTGTACCCTAACGACCCCCGAAGCTGAAATAGTAGATATTTGTATGTGTCAACCACAGATAATTGCATTTGGACCAAATAAAAAGGCCATTTCATATTTCGGGTTAAAAGTTGATGATACGCTTTTATTGTTCCCAAAAACAATAACGAACATTGACGATGCAATCGATTTTTTTTAAAAACTACATTTTGTAATGCAAATTCATTACGATCCAGCTCATGCACAGTTGCCGAATTTTGTTCAGTATTATAGCCAGATTAAGATAAAACTGTTGCCTACAGGGTTTATTTTAAGTAAATGTTTAATATTATTGTATAAGTATTATTTTTTTTTCTAGATTTTGTTTTAAATGGAAATGTACAATATGAATTATTTTTACATAATTTTTAATTATTTAATTATTATTTATTGTCCAATTATCTGATTGGATTAATCAGGATATTTTTGAATATATAGTGTGATTATTTTATATAACTTATAATGTACAACTAATTTTATAATCTATAATATATATATATATATATATATATATATATATATATATATATATATATATATATATATATATATATATATATATATATATATATATATATATATATATATATATATATATATATATATATATATATATATATATATATATATATATATATATATATATATATATATATATATATATATATATATATATATATATATATATATATATATATATATATATATATATATATATATATATATATATATATATATATATATATATATATATATATATATATATATATATATATATATATATATATATATATATATATATATATATATATATATATATATATATATATATATATATATATATATATATATATATATATATATATATATATATATATATATATATATATATATATATATATATATATGTATATATTTATTTACATATTTTTTTATCTTTTTTATTCTAATACATTTCAGTACATTTCATCTATTTTTGTACAAATTTTACAAAACAAAATAATGAATTATGTGCGAAATAATAATAAAAATATGTTTAACAACATCTAAATTTGTATGGTTATTTTTCTTTTTCCACTAAATTTGGTTACAAAATGAATGGTTAATATTACTGCAGCCTATCGATTTGTGTGCTTCTAAAAGATTAATTCACCCTTTATAAATATACATTTTAACCTTTAAAAAATGTTTATTCTTCTGAAATGAAGTTATCTTATCTCATATAGGTTGATTAAGAATTTTTTCTTAAAGATTTTTACACTAAAAGTAATGAAACCTATTCTAAATAATAATTAAAAACGTTAAAAATTTATTAATCATTTTAATTTTTCTTAATTTTTCTCAAAATTTTACTCCAGAATTGTTTGTTACTATGCTTCAGATATATCGAGATTTGTCTTATAAGTGGATCAATTCAATCCAAATAAAATTAAAATACAGCAGCGATTTAAAACGAATTATGTTTCGTAAAAATATATTTTGTTTAAAAAGCATAGATTTTACTCTTTAAAAAAAAAGATAATTTACCTGCGATAGGATACCTTTAGGTATTTTCATATAAACATTTTTATACTCTGGCTTAATATAATAATTATGTTAGTTCTACGCAATTTTCGCCCTTTTGGATAAGTGTAATAATTAAGAAAAATTGGATAAGATGTTTAGTTAATTACAAAAATGAATTGCATACTATGATAAAGTATAATTTTACATCTAAAAAAAGGATGGACGTATAGTTATTCCGCAAAAGGATACGAAAAGGATAGTTTTCATCCCATTTTTTTTAACCGTGTGGGAAAGTTTCTAATTACTTTAGTAAAACTTGTAGATATGATATTGAAACCCTCATTTAAAGAAACTGAAATTCAAATTCTTGAAAAAATAATATTTGAACATAACTCACAGTACACAAGTTTATTCGGTGAGACTCTTAAACCGAAATTTTATTTTTTGATTCATTACCCTAACGCAATACGGTGTAATGGGCCTTTAAAACCACTATGGTGTATGCGTTTTGAAGCAAAACACAAGATTTTAAAATCGTATGCTTATGCCACAATGTGTGTCATTTTCAACCAAAGATTATGTTAAAAATACATAACCACAAAAAATATAAAAATTTGTGTTAAACATATTTTCATATAAATTTATGAATTGCAATATTGTTGTTGTGAAAGTAAAAACAGTCCGGTTTTATAAATTATAACATATTAAATAAAAACAAAACTTTTTTAGTGTAAATAATAACAGTGTTATAAACTCTACTAAATAAAATATGATGTTATCTCTATATATATCCGTTACAAAGAGAAAATAATACATGGATCATAATTCATTATATTTTTCATTAACGTGTGGATCTGTAAACAGTAAAGTCGAAATAAAATTCAAGGAAAAGATCATCGTTAAGCGTGAATTTTCAGTTTCTTTGCATATACATACATAAAAAAATATTTAATTTTACTAAAATTTAAAGAATAAGTGATTATTTAAGGCAAAGTCATAAGTGATTATTAAGATGTCAACAAATACAACTGAATCATTGGAACAGGATAATGGAGAAAGTAGTATAGACCACGCGGTAGATCATTTGGATGGATCTAATAATGAAGCACATGTAGGAAGAAATTGGATTTGTAGTTTAGATAATAATGTGATTCAACAAATTAATATTAAGGAGAGCACCGTTATCAATTTAAAAGAATTGATAGTTGAGAAATGGAATATGGAAGAAGAAGTGTTTCAGAAACTTTTACGTAAGCAAATCTTGTTCTTAATTATTTACTGATTAACTTAATTTGTGTAAAATATTTTTTTAAACTTATTTCGGTTAAAAGATGTTCGCTACACACTTTAAAAGTAATGAATTATGAAGATGTAAAAATAATATTTCCAAACGAGGAAATCGGGTATCGCATCGATTTCATCAGTAATCTAACTGAATGGAGAACTACAATGGTAACTACTATATTTTTATAAAAGTTCTATAGTTCTATTCTACCAAAAGACACCTCCATTCTCAGTTTGGTTCTGCATTTTTTTGTGCATTTTGATCGATCTTTTTAGGCGTATGAAAACTTTTTTCTGAACGTTTATAAGTTGATAAATTATATTTCTAATTAGGGATTAGATTGTGATAATTTACAAAACACTTCAGTTCAAAAGGCTTGTAGTGGTTCTACGAACACCATTTCTAACTGTTCCAACTGGTCATCTACAACAAGTGGCTGGAGCGGAAATACATCTGATTGACAATCAATTTTACAACAAGTACAATTATTGGGCGCTCTCTTGTAGAATTCTACAATAACAATAAAAACAATTTTGATGAGTATCACAGAAAAACCTTTGTGGATAACTTCATTAAACTATTTATTACCAAATATCAACGAAGGATGACAAATAAAGAAATCGAGGAAACTTCTAAATTAATAAAAAGTAAATTTCCTAATGAGAATATTGTAAGTAGAGATATTATGTACACAAGTTTTTTTTATGATTGTTGAAGTATCTGTTTATTTCAAAGGAGCTTTGGTACATCCCAAGAAATGGAAAGAAAAACGCTCGTGGGCTCTTATACGACAAAAATGTCAACGAAACATCTAAATTAAGGAAACTCAGCATCTTAAATTGTGCGAGACCAAAAACAAACCCGCCTCAAAGCGCAACAAATTCCAATTTTGAAAACTTAATTAATTCAAGTTGTGAAGGAAGTAGCATAGATAATGCTGACAATGGTATGTATTAACATTACAGTAAAAAATGAAAATATATTATTAACGTGCGATTTGAATTACAAATGTAGAAACGAACTGAATGTGGTTAAAGCACAACATCGAACCTTAGGCCGACATAACAGAGCGTTGGCGGTTGACTTTTAATTACCGAAGAAAAGACATTTTGAAATAAAATACAGGAGAAATAATACAAATGTGGCCATTATACTGCAACTCTTTAGGCCATAATTTAATGGAAATAGATTTTTACCTACTGTTTCCTGGCAAGGAAAACAATTTCCTTAATAACTGGAATGAGTATAAGCGTACAGCTAAAACAATATTCAAAACTATAAAAAATAAAGCGGTTAAGAAAGAGTTTGATAAGTGGGACGATGAAATTTAGGGTAATTATAATTATTAATTTTTTAAAGAGGGATTCGTAAAATAATGCTTTTTGTTTTCTTAGGAAACCGGGATTACTTATCAATCATCCTTCTAACCGGGCTTCTAAAACCAAAAAAAATATCCATAAAAAAAAATATTTGGCAGCCATCCATCACCGATGCCCAACTAAGTGTAATTATACACGTAACAGCCCAAAATGAAATTCATGGAACCTTATGTAAAATGAGAGAGAAATATTTGACTCTAAATATGGAGATGACCTAAACAATCTACAGCACATTTACGTATTTTTTGATTTCATCAAATTTAAACTGCCCACAATTCCGAAAGCTGTAGACGTAATTTTTAAAATATATCAAATTTTTAATTTAAAATACCCTCATGAATCTGAGCTCATTTGGACTTTCATTCAGCAGTATTTGTACGACATCTATTTGCCAACTGATACAAAGGCATCCAGTTTATCAGGTGTAATTTTTGAATTTCAGAAACAAAGTTAAAAATGTATGTATATTAAGACATAATTTGTAATTTGGGATACGAAATAAACTGGAATTTATGTTTAAGTTTTGAGTTGAAATTTTGTATTATTTTTATTTATTTAATAAAAATTTAATGAAAATAATCGAACCTACCTCACAAATTTTGATGATCCAAATTAAATATTAAATTCATCACAATTTCGGTTGTAAAATGTATAACACATATTATGTTGTAATAAGTATAAGCGCTTTCGGCATAAAATACATAACAATTTTGGTCGTAAATTCTACTCCTATAATATTTTTCGTTGTAAAATGTATAACACACTCGTTGTAGAAAGAATAAGCGACTTAGATTAAACAAAAAGTGCTGTTTTTGAATTAATTACAATCAATAGTTTGAATCAACTATGATTATGGATAAAAAATAAAAATAATCTATGAAATTAACTACTTTATACGTTATAAATTCGAAATGCGTGGTAATAAAATTAAATACTTTTCTGATGTATATTAATACTAATATATGTGATTAAATTTAAAAATTTTAAATTATAAAAATTATGACACTAATTTATTGACTAATTTTTATAACAATTTTTAGTTGATTATAAAACGAAATTTTTAGTTTTTACTAAAATTTTTTTTCAGTGAATTATTCAAAAACATCATGAATTTCAGATACCCAAATAGAAATCAATATATGTATAAGGACCACACACAATATCTAGAGTCGAAAAATTTGACGTAATACTAAACTCATTTTTGGGTAATACTCATCGGATTCCTTTATTGGGTGATAAGATGTACGCCTAATTTAATTATTGAGTTAATTTTAGAATTTTGTCATAGATTTCTGATAATCAAATAGATATCAATATATACGGACCATACAATATGCCTCCCCATTTCCATTAATGATTTTTTCTAGACTTTTAGATATAGAATTAATTACTCAGGGTCGTAAGCACACCAAAACACTTACCTTTTAAGGGTGTAATGACGATTCATGGAGTTTGCTTGTGTTTTCTGTACTCCAATATCTTTGATTTGGTTTGTTAACTTGACCCGTAGTGATGTGCTAAATCGATCTTTTTTGTTTTGTTTTGTTTATTTTCCCATTTATGATTTAGCTTATCACTATTGATCCGTGAGGTAGAAGTGTGCTTTATCACTAAATCAGATATCTCTCAAGAAGTAATCTCCGTTTACGTTAGACGATTCACTTGTAAGCTCTTGAACTTTTTAGATTTTGTATGGACGATACTTTAAATTTCGAATGATTTTATGTGTATGTTTGTGGGAAACTTGGGTAACACTGGAAACTATTTATGGCAGTAGATCTACTTGTTGCAATACTTGTTGGAGTTGTACTTCCCGCTTTATTTCTTCAATTAGCTATTTTTCACTCATAATAAATTTTAGTAATAAAAATATAATTAAATTAAAGATTAGTCGAGTTTTGAATTGGGACCACTGAATTTAAATCAAGACTGATAAATAGGAGGAAACTTTTAATTTCGGTGGAATTGTCTTTTGCATTCTTGACATTGTGCAGTAGCTTCAGTTTCCTTTACAGGCTCAAAACATACTACAATGCAATTAACATTAATTATTCGTTTTAATTAGCCATGTTATCAGTAGAGGGACCGGTAAAATCAACAGCGAATAAAATTAAAGGACCGCAGTTAAAATGGTTTCGCTGTGCTGGTAAATTATACAATGACAAGAATCTAAACTTTTCTATCGTAAAGCTTATTGAGCCCAAGTTTGTTGAAGTTGGCTAACAAAATTTTGCGCTATTTTAGATAAATTTGAAATATTTCTTTCTATGCCATCTGTCAATCAATTACAACTAAATTAAAATGGCAAACATTTATGAGTGTCGGTATATCCTCCTCTTATTGTGGCAAATTATAACTTTACAGTGACGATTGCTATCGTGTATTTTGTATACATTGGTAATGCTCAAAATTGTTAAAGTTTGGAAAGGATCTTATGGTATTAGTTTACTGGCTGTTTTGCGCCTTTTTAAGGGCTGAAAAGTATAGCGAAAAAGGGAGAAATACTAAGTATAAAAAATTATACAACGAATGATTGTATACAAAATATAGGGGTGATACATACAAATATTAAGGAAAAATCAATAGCTCACTTTAATAACAGCAGATATCCTAATCACATTTCTAGCAAAAAATAATCATGGCATCAATAATTCAATAGTTTTTTTATCAGTGTAAGTATTTATTGGAAAAAAATGTCTAATTATTTGACTTTTGTAAATAAAACAATGTTGTCACTTTCTACCTCACTATTTCTGTTCTAGTCACCCGTTGTTTACTTTTATTGCACTTTTTTCAAACCAGTGTCATAATACCACAAGCAAGCGTCATTTGTGCCAAAAATACAACGTTGGCTGCTACAAATGCCAGTTCAGCAGTCAAATAGTTTGATCCAATAAGGGTTGCATAGTAATCGCTTTAAAGGTTTGCTTCACATAATTACTAGAAATTAAATTTGAGTAGTTTAATAAGGATTCGTCATTTAAATATTTTGTCCAAATAAACATGATCAGTAAATTTTAAATATTTTGGTTTTTTACCAACTCAAAGCTACTGAAATTTCTTTTATTTTCAGGGGTATTTTGCCAAGCTGATTGCTTCATCATCAATTACAAACTTGTTGACTTCATTTTCTAATTGCTCCTCATTTTTTAATGAAAGCATTGCCAATTAATGTGTTTAGTTACTACAATTGGATTTCTTTCTGTCTTGGTTATAGAAAAATTTATCAAATGGCCGGTCGGCTATTTAAATAACAAGCAATATTTGCAGCAAATGTTAACTGATTTTCCGTTGATGAAATTTAACGAAATTCAAAGTGAAATTTTAATAAAGTATTTTAAAATTAACACTCAACATATAATTTCATAAATCCTGATGCTTCTACTCACGTTGGACCACTAGTTGAGCTTTTAATACCAAAAAGCATTTGTGTAAAATGTTTCTTTAGTGCAGCATATGGAAAGGATTTATTTTACTTACAATTAGATTTGCAAAACTTCAATGAGAATAATTTAGAAGGTTTTAACAACAGAATTTAAATTCCAGTTCAGTTTGTGATAAGGCAACCTGCAAAAAACTGCTAGAATTCCAATTTTAAATGGAAATCGTTGACGTGCAGCCACTACATAATATATTTAATATCTATAGAATACAAATCAAAAAGATTCAAAGTAAGTTGTCTGAGCAAGAGTACAAAATAAAAGGAAAAATCCATTTCGAAATATCAAGCAAAACACTACCGAAGGTAAATTCAACGACTAAATGGGTTCTGGGAAATCTAAGATAACTACAAAATTTGGATTGTAAAGGTAACAACAGATACATTAATTATGGACCTTTTAATCCAAAGACTACATCTAGTGCACACTTCACACATTCGAGAAAATTGAATTGATTTTGGGGCTTATGATTTTTGTTGAACAAATTTTGTCGGGGTTAGTTATAAAGTTTTTATTTGTAATGATATACATCAGCCGTAACACATAATTTTTTAAATACACATTAACCATAGTGGTTTTATGTTGGAGATGTGATATTAAAAGTAATATAATTATATAAATCAAATGATATAATTGAAAGTTATGTAAGCATTTGTTTGGCTAAACTAAAATTACAATATTTACAAATTTACAATACTAATAGTTATTTGGTAATGTTAACAAACCAATATGTAAATCTAGATCAATGGCAATGTCCTATCGCATTTAGGAACTCATTTGAACTCGACATCAGCCTACTTAGATAAATATCCAGGAGTCTACCCATAAACTCGGCTACCGTTACGATGCCTGCTAGTTCGTGGAGGCATTTGACTGTACATTGGCTATAGTCCGGGAGGCGCGGCCAGCTATAAATACAATCCTTAGGCCTTTATTCTGGCTTTTTTGATCATAAGCTTTTCCGAGTTATTTGTCAAATCGTACCACGTCGGTGCCGCATATGTCATAATTGGTCTTACATATACATAGTACACCATCAGTTTATTTTTGTAGTCCAAGCTACTTGCACTGCCCATGATTTGATACAGTACACTGAAGGCCGCAGACGCCAGTCTTCTCAAATTTTTTATGTGTGATCAGAAACTCAGATTATCTGACAAGGTAATGCCCAAATATTTTGACGATTTTACTTCATTAATCTCCTAGCCATCAACTGTCACCGGGACCGCATTTTGTAATTTATTTTTGTATTTTGAATGTGGATAGAAATATATCAGCTGTGTTTTGTCAGTGTTGATTTGTATATTCAATTTTTTGTAGTAGTTTACTAGAGAATTTAGTTAAATTTTAATCCTGTTTGCGCAGTGAAATTCGCTGCGGTTTGTGCAAAACATTGCAGTATCATCTGCAAAAATTTTCAACCTCGTCGCCGGAGTCGTGGGTAATGGTATGTCATGTGTAAAAATTACATAGAGCAGTGGTCCTATAGCACCGACCGCTGAGGAACACCAGCAGTAGTGTTTCTATATCAGAACCGGGAAAATCTCGGAACCAATCAGTTTGCTAATCAACCCCTTGTTACGACTGGCATGCGTTTCCACCTGAGGCAAAAGAATTTAGTTCCTGCAAGAATTCCAAACGCGCATATTTCGTGAAAAGTTTTCTATTTGGTCATTATAAATCACCATGATCGCCATGGTGTTTGTATTTATGTTTGATGACGTCATAATTTCCAATTTAAATTTGATATTCCCCTTGATTTTATGTAAACATATTTTATTTTTTTTTCTGCATTACTTGCTTTCCATACTGTCATGTACAGACATACATATTTCTGGCGAGTTGGTGTGTGTGCATGTATTGCGAGTGTGAGATGGCGTGTTTGCAATACTACAGTGTTCCATCTCGAGTATTCCATTTTTCGTGTGATATCATTGGCGTGGATTAACGCGTGATAATTGCTCTGTGTGGGAATAAGAGAAAAAAAAAAAGAAACCAGTTGGTGGATTAAACGAGCTCGAGGCGACCGTACAACTAAGTGTATACATATGTTCGTCATCGTTGTTTGTCTCGTTCGTTGTATCTGTGTACATAAGAAAAAAAAATATATATACGAATAAAGTTTGTACAATACTAAAAAAAAAAAAAAATATATGAAAAAAATGATGTATATGTGCACAGATGCAGCGAGCGGGACGGACAACGATGCGATGAGAAAAAGAAGAGGGGGAAAAATTATCTGATTTTTTTTTGTGATTGATGTAAAAGATTTTTTTTTGGAAAAAGTAGTCTAGTTTCGAATTTTATATAATCAAGTCGAGTTTTGATTCTGGTGATAGGAAGAGTTTAGTTTGTAATAAGGTCTGATGACCAGTATTTTTTTTTTTGTTTATATAATTTACATTAATAATAAGAAGTTAATTTTTGGTGCCGAGTGGCCATGTGTTTTTTGCCCCGATTTTTTTTTATATAAACATACAATTTTGTGGAAAAAATAATAATTTTTTTATCGTCAAAGGGCAAATAAAGTTTTGTTGGTACTGATAAACTTTTTCTTTTAAGTGCCACGTAGCATCACTAATTTGATTTGTTATGGATGTAGTATATAGTAAACTGTTATGTGATTAAATCAAAAGAAAAAAAAAATATACTAATTATAAAATTTGTAACATAATTTTTTTTAAATAATAAAAACAAAAAAAATAAAAAAATAAAATATAAAAATAAAATACAAATGTACCGTTAATATATTATAGTATATGAATATTTATATATTTGAATGAAATTTGTGTATTTTCTCTCTTCAATGAAAATCTAAATAAACAGTAAATTTAACAACAGTGTTTGCAATTAAACCTTGAAGTTGTTGGGATGTTTTGTTGTTTTCTGGAAATTTCTTTTGCCTCATCGATAATTATGTGAAAAGTGCTTTAAAAGAAATAAAAAAAAACTGTATTTTTATTGATGGTGCTATTCTTGGACGATAAATGGTTCATGAATACAAACAAAAAAAAAACACATTGTTTAACGCAACACCGAAATAACCTACATACTTATCTAGTGTGGGTATCGAGTTGTGATTTTGAAGCAGTATCCCGCCAGTTTGGGCAGGGCAGTCAGTTGTGAGGGGGATCCTGCGTCGGCGCTGGTTGCGGTGTGGTCGGACGGGCCAGGTGGGTAAGAAATAAAAAGGTACGATTTTTTTTGTTAGGAAAACCAACTGTAAAATTTAATTGTAACAGTTGTTTTTCCCTCCGTTTTTTTTCTTTATATACTATATATTTACTTTGTGCGGTCATACTCGCGATTCGTGGTGGTCCACCAATGTGGTGGAAATCACACACAGAGCAATTATCACAACAATTTCTCTTTTCCTCCGTTGTTGAATGCTTGCGTTTGGAGTTTTCGCGGTTTTTTCTTTTGCTTCGATTCAGTTCGGTTGTCCGCTTTGGGTGTGGTTCGACCACATAGCGGTTCATTTTCTTTTCAGGTACTTTAGTGTTATTTTCTTGATTTTAACAGTGATTAGTGAAAGTAAAATTTTAACATAACGTAGAATCAGTTTTAACGTAATTTAACTTGCCTAATTTTCAATTTTTTCACTTTTACCGTAACAACATTTTTTTCTTTGAATTTTTAACTGTAGAGTGCTAAGCCGCACCATGTGCGCGTAAGCGAATAATTGATCGGGTGATGTTAGGTGGGGTCATGCGAAGGGTCGGCCTTTTTCCATCCTTTTCCGTGCGTGCCGTTCGTTCCTCCAGGACAGGCTGTGCTGGAGGGCGGCACGCCACATGAGTTGATCGCGTCGGGGTGACGGTCTCGTTCCGGGGGATTGTCGCTGGGATTGTCATGCGGGCGTCCCTCCTTCATAAATGGCATCGGGAGCCGTCGCGACTGGGAAACAGCATCCCAGTAGGCGGGCCGATGAGGGGAGGCCCGTGTGGCAGTCACGGCGGTGGTCGCCTGGGATTGAGATTGTCACTCCGAAACGATCACTCCCGGCTTATTATTTCCTTTTGCCGCTGAGGCCGTGGCAGTGTAATTGTTAATTTCTATTTGCCCCTCTAATTTTGTTAATCATGCGGTTATTCAAGCATGAGAAATATGTCTGAGAATCCCCACGCCGCACCGTGAGCTCTAGCCAGCTACTATACCGCATCAGACCGCTATTCTCATGTCTGTTAACGTAATCCCTTTTGGGGATTTCGTTACACCCTCCATACGGAATCAATTGCCTTCTTAATATCTATAAATATGGTAGACATTATTTTACTGTGCCGCTTCGCCTTCTTGGCATGGTTTAGAAATCGCACCAATACGTCAGTTGTGCTCTTATGACATAGAAATCCAAACTGTTTATTAGGGATTAGATGGTGCACTGAGCCCCACAGTCTTCGGATATTACGCGCTATGCTATCTTGCTGAGGCAGCACAGCGGGCTAATCGGCCGAGTGTTTTCCAGTATCTTTTTATCAGGAAAGTAGCCCCAGATACACATAGCGTTTATGATCTTCACGAGCTGATTTACCCCTAACAGAGACAGGTTCTTAATGGCTCAATTGGAGATACTATCGTCGCCTGGGGCCTTTCTATTTTGCAGCCTCGATATTAGCGCCTTTACCTCATCAGCATTAGTGGCAAAATATGATGCATCGTACGGCAGCCCTAATTACTCGCGGATCGATTACTGGTAATTCTGCATCCTTTAAAATCATATTACTCGCCTAGCTGGTTTCACTGTTCTGATATATTTAAATAGGCTCGAACGATCCGATTCGATGTCCTTTCATTTATTTTGTAGTCCGAAACTCGTCGTGTATGTGCCTAGTCTTTCGATTTATTAGTGTAGAACTGAAGAGGGTAGGCCATCCTTCAATGCATATTTCGATAGAAATTCTGAACTTTTATCATCTGGATAATATAATGCGGTAGTTGCTTGCAATGTGCATCTTGACTGATGCAAGGGACTTACTTTTTTACTGTCTTGGTTATCGTCTGTGTGATTATAGAAACTCGCTGATTAATTTCTGCAGCCATTACATGTGACTTTTCGGCAATTTCCTCAATTTTGTAGTGCACAAAATGCCTGTAGCCTTCCCAGTCTGCATTTCTATATTCCCTTATCTTAACATCGCTCGACTTATGTGTGATACCGGATTTTCCAGTTACCAGAACGACCACTGGGAGGTGATCAGAGCAAAACTCATCCAATATTTATGTCCCTTGTAATAGCCAGCTCAATCATCGAACTGCCTCTGGTGTCCCTAGAGGGAAAACTTATTTGAACATTCTCAAGCTCGCAATAGTTTTATAGTGTCTGGCATTGAAACCTCCGTACATTATAACCCTGTTGTGCGTTCGGAAAAGGTCTCGGTGATCGGAATTTTTAATCCTTCAAAAATATATGAACATAACCGTAAAGGAGTCCCTTCCTTCTCCGATACATAGACAAGTGGCCGTGAAGTTGTCCCTAATGAAGCATTTTGGACCAGAATGTTTAATATGGCTCCTGATTTTTTGGCGTTGGTCCTATAGATTCTATAACCCTCGACATGAAACGAGTTTCTATGAGTTAAATAAGTTTCATTTAGGCATACAGTTTGTGGCTTGCGTTTGTTTAAAAGTAAAGTCAGTTCTTGGCAACGGGCCAAACTGACAAGGCTGTTACAGTTGATTGTGAGTAGCTTCATTTTAGAAACTGGCAGATAAATTGTAGGTACATCGACTTCTGTGTTGTGATGTCCTGAAAAGAAGTTAGTTTGGTGAGAAAATTTGAAACACTTTTTGTCAAAGAAACAAAATTCATTCCAAAGAGATCGTGGGATTTATTGAAAAAGTCATTTAGAGCATAGGCCTGCTTGTTGCCGTCCTTATTTATACTTCTAGAAACTTGCGGTTGCTCTAGAGGATAATGAGGCGGCTTTGGTTTTATTGGTTCTGCGTAACAGACCCCCTGCCTAACGTAGTTTGAGTTAAATACTCTTGGATTTTTTGAGATATTTACACTAGTTGGTTTGTTAATATTACCTACAAATTTTTTCTGTTCTGGACACTCTGAGTAGCTCGCAACATGGTCCGTTCCACAGTTGGCGCACTTTATTGTGATAGCTTTGTTGTTGTCTCTGGGGGAACTTCCTGGTTGATGGCTGCTTGAAGAACACTTGACGCACTGGTATTTCATATTGCATGTTGATGCTACGTTGCCGAAAGCCTGGCACTTTCGGTCAGCCACAACATCCATGAACCAGCAGGATATCTGAGTTTTTTGTGTCAGTTTCGAATGTGATGGTAAAGCACGGTAATGTAACTTGATTTTCTGCTCCGTCATCTTGTTTTATATGTTTTAGCATCGGGTATACTTCCAGAACTTTGAGTCCTTTGTCAAGAAGATCCATTTTGACTTCCTCTGACGATACTTCCTAGTATATTCCCCGTACAATCATGACTTTTGGTCGGAGATTTTTTGGTGTGTATGTGTAGAATCTTAAGTCTTCATTTTTTTGAGTTTCTACAACCAGTTTATGGTGGTTGATATTTTTAGTGTTGCTGGTGGTAAATCTTAGCATGGTACCTTCTTATTTGTTTGTAATTTTTTTCAGCTCGTTGATTTTACTAGTATCGAAAGATCTTATTATAATCGGTGGTGGTTTATGCACTTTGGTTTGGTTACCCACTGTATCCGTATTGACTGGAGCGTCAGTTTGGAGAATGTTAAAACGTCCAACGATGCTGATTCCTGAGTATTTTGGTTCTGGGAATTGAATTCAATTTGGATGTTTTTTTGGTCATCTTTATCCTCAAAGTTGAACGAGTCATTATCCAATATTTGTTTTACTGTTTCACTGATATCATTCTTGAATTTATATCATTTTCTTGGCTCTTGACCTTTTTTGTGTCTTGGCTTTCATTTTCTTCAGTGCTTGTCTTTTTTTGTGTGGCCGTCCTTGGGGAAGACATATTTTCTAAATTAAATGACTCAGGGCCTCCTTAACTGATTTTTTCAATAGTTTGGTCATTATTTGAACCATTCTATCTTCCGACAAGGGCTCACCCCTTCAAGATTTTTTGTTTTTGGATATGGTTTTATTTATTTATTTATTTATTTACTAGTCACAAACAAATTTAATTAGTACTACTTTGAGCTATAGCTCATTTATAGCAGATTGTGCAAGATAAGGTATCAGTATCTTTGTAGTAAAAGATGTAATAGCCATGTCCTGATAATTCAGCCAACTCTGGATTTTTGAATTTAAGGCATAATTGCAGGATACTTTCTTTCCACGAAACGGCACTTTAGTGATTCACGGCTAACTGTTCCCATTTTACGCAACTGAGAATTTTTTATAATATTTTTTTTCAAACAATAATTTTCAAAAATACTACCTTGATCAACAAGTTCCCGGAATAACCACCGTGTGGCGCTCCCATCGTTCCGATTTAAGTTCTGTTTTTTTTGTTAAGTTGGTACATCTATTGTTGATATTCCCTCTAAATCTTTGCGTCATAGCTTGACATTTGCAAAAGTAACGTAGTCAAGAGTACATCTATCTCTGTCTGTGTTGGCGATTTTTCCATTATTTCCTCTCGACTGCTGAAACGCGCTCCCCGTAATGGTTTTTTAACTTGATTGAACATGAAGAAGTCACAGGGAGCCAAATCAGATAAATTCAGTGGCTGTTGGATGGTATTTGTTGCATTTTCCGTCAAAAAATTCCGAATAATTATGGCACTGTGCGACGGTGCGTTATCATGGTGCAAAATCCACGAGTTTTCTGCCCACAATTCTGGTCTCTTTCGTCAAATTTCTTCACGCAAACGTCTCATAACGCCCAAATAATACTCTTTGTTTACTTTCTGGCCTCCTGGCAAAAATTCATGATGCACTACACCGTTGTAATCCATGAAAACCGTGAGCATTGCCTTCTTTTTTGACTGAAAACGACGTGTTTTTTTTTTGGTGAACGCCATTCACTTGCCTGATGTCTGGATTGCGTGTCGAACTCTTAAACCCACGTCTCGTCTCCAGTAATGATCCGTATGATGAATGTGGGATCGGATTCAGCCTCGGAAATCATGTCTAAAATTGTAAATAACACACACAGAGATAGAGGTGCTCTTGACTACGTAACTTTTGCAAATGTCAAGCTATGACGCTAAGATTTAAAGGGAATATCAACAACAGATGTACCAACCTAACAAAAAAACAGAACTCAAATCGGAACGATGGGAGCGCCACACGGTGGTTATTCCGAGAACTTGTTGATCAAGGTAGTATATATTTAGAAAATTAAATATATTCGGCTGACTTGAAAGTTAAAGCCAACTCTGCGCATGCTGGCTCAGCAATATTTCATACTTTTCCTTTACACTGTTTTATTTTATTTGTTTTTCTTTTACGACCTTGAGCTGATGGTGATATAATTTTTATTTTTATTTTTAGGCGCTTTTAATTCGTCGGGTATTTACTTTTATCGTATTTTTGGCTTTTTTATGATTTTTAGATTTATTTTTCAGTGAAAGAAAAAACGGGGGACCTTGTCGGAGGAACTCCGTACAACATTTGAAGTAAAATTTGCTTATTATTTACATGACCTACTAGAGGAACCCTCCATTAGAAAATTTTTTCATAAAATGCATACTATACGGATATTCAAGAAAAATCAGTTGACTTTGAGATTTTTGGTTTTTGTTGAACAAATCTCATCGGCGGATAATGGTACAACAGTTGATGCGAATATTGCTTGCTATTTATAAGTCCAACCCTAGAGACCGGCCATTTATTTTTTTTTTTCAAACTCATGCAACATTTGATGCAAATATTGCTTGTTATTTAAATGACTGTCCCAAGTGCATACTAAGGCCATTCGAGAAAAACCGTATGACCTCGGGGTTTTTGTTTTTGAAAGTTAGTCACTTCAAAATCGTTAAAAATTTGAGAAATTTTCAAAACAATAATAATTCGTTTGACAAAAATAAAAAATGTTGCATTTTAAGTTTTTTGAAAATTATGTCCAAATTAAATTGCAAGGTAGGGTGGAAAGTATTTAGAAAAATTACAAAATGTTTAAAATAAAAATAAATCGTCTAAACGTATCAATAAATATCCTAGCAAACTAAAATTGTTAGATTTGAATTGAAAAATTTCGCCCAATGAAATTTAAAAGATTGTTCAATTCTACCTGCAAGGCGGTACGAATTCTATTTAACAAATATATTTAATATGTTTTGTTAAATGTATAAATTAATTTCAAAAAGTATTAGAAAATTGTTTATTGGGGAACAAATTGTCTGTGATGCCAAGTAATAATCTCTCTATCGCATTTAGTTTAATTTCCATCCAAATGGAGAATAAATCTAGTCTACACGCAATATTCAGACAAAAAAATAAAAAATCAACCGCATTAAAATTAAATGTAATTTTAACCTACATTTCAATTATTATACGTAAAATAATAGTATTAGTTAAGAGATAAAATAAAATTGTACATCTTATTTCGGTACCCACCCCAAAATATCAAACCAAACAATACAACTAGCAAAGCAAAACAGAAAAGCTCCCCTTCAGCACAACAAACAGAGAAAGGAAAAAAAAAAGAAACTTTATGTAATCAATTACATTTTGGTTCCCTGATAAATTTTTCGGTAATTTTATTCCGTTTCCCTTGTATATTTGTATGTATATGGTATGTATATCTGCGTGCGGGGGTATTGAATTTATTTATTTTCTCAATTCGCTAAATTACTTTAATACAGCATAAACAACTTGGTTAGAGTATACCAAGTAAAAATAATAAATTAAAATAACGCTGAGTTATCAATGTTGTATGTTTCTGTGTGTGTATATGCGGAAAGTATTATATGAGTACAGTTTATTATGTATTATGTGTTGTATATAGTAAAAGCTTTCCAATTTTATATTTTTATTTTTTTTTTTCTGTCTATGCACAATAAAATTTGCTATTCGCTGTTTTTTTTTTGTTATGAATGGAAAAATCATTTAGGGTCTAAATAGATTTTTTGGTTCAGCTTTTATTGTATATTGAAACAATAACCGATGTTTTTCCGTTCCTGTAGATTAATTGGATTTTAAGTTGTTTCAATGATTTATTTGAAAAAGTTGTACATATAGAATTGAAATTTATACTTTTTTATTACTAGGTTTTATGAAATTATCGGTTTAATAGAATGTCTTATCATGATTGTGATTTACGAACGTGAAATGTGTCCTAAGTTGTCTTAAGTAATATATCTTAAGTTAGTATGAAAGTCTCGATATCACAAACTAATTTAATTCTAAATGCAATAGCGAAAATCATGTTTTAGTTTATCAACGCTTGTAGAACAAATTTAGATTATTGCTAAGACAGCATCCATTTTAATAAAGGATTTAGAAATTTTAAAAATTTTCTAAAAATTTGGCGAGCTTACAGAAAATCCATGTTTGATATGCTATCATTTGAAATAACCAAAATATCAACAAGTAATTTTCCGAGTTTTCTTCAGAAAAAACTGTTCTTTATTCTAAATTGGCATAACGCCTTAGCTATTCGAGAAATATTATACGGTTAAAGATAACTAAAAGTTTTCAGTCGAAATTAAAAGTCGATAACCCTGCTGATAATTCTGAACGTTTCTAGCTGAAAGTTAAAAATCTGTAATGCAGACAAAAACAAAAATTATAGTCGTTATCATCCGATAGTGCTCAGCCAAAAGTTACCATAGATAGAATTAGAGGATTTGTTTCAATATACGTGGCAAAACATCATCTTCATCATTCTCATTTTTGAATAAGATTAATGATTTATTCAGAAGGAATATAAATCTAACACCAATTTTTGTAATAAAACCAGCTTCGATAATTGGGCATTTCACCGTAACGAAATTTCTTCTCGAGCCAAAGTTAATTTGCGAAAATTTTATACCTATGTTTCAATATTTGTACTATGCCTTGATGAAAGGAATAAACCAAAATTTCTCGTGAGTTTCGACAAATCGTCTCCCGTCGCGATTAAAAAAGTATGGTTATTATTTTGATCTAGGATAAATAAGCGGCAAGATTTTTCAATCTTCGCGTTATTTTGCTGCACTATCAACGGTATGTATTATTTGTTCGATTCTTTTTACCAGTTGAATTATTTGTTACGTTTATTGCGTGATTACCAAACTTGTAATGGTACCAACAAAAGGCTTTACATTCGAACCTACATTTTTACTCGAGGCAGAATTATATTATCTCTAAAACTTTTTCTAGAAAGAAACCTCCAACCTGTTCTATTTTGTAGATCGACCGACATTCATACCTTTAACCAATGATCTTATTTCAGAAATTTGTTTTCAGAAATTTTCTAAGATGGATGATTACTGCTATTTCACGATTTAGAAAAAGATTTGGTACTACTAGGACAATTAACAACCGACAAAAATTGAGACCGATTTGAGTCAGACGCTTCGAAAATTCGGAAAGTGACTTATACATGTGTGGCAATTTAACATAATAACTACATTGTTTATATTTTCAGATACTTTTCTGTACACCAAAATTAAACTTTGAACTCGTGTGCGGAAAAGTGCGGGAAATAATTAAACTATTCTTAGGACTGTGGTATTGAAATTACAAAAATGAGTTCAATGTCACTTAAAACTGTATCTATGACGTGCACAAAGTTAGCCGGAAATAAAGAAGTCCTTCATCTATCAAAGGGAGAAAAGGTGGAAGATCATTGTTCTGTTCCTCATCAATTTTAAGAAATTCGTTATAACAGAGATATATCGCACATCGTCGTATGATTTAATCCTCGTTTTCTATTAATTAATTATTTCTAATAAATTATTTTCTATTATTTTTTTTAATTTCAGCTCTGCTCGATTTCTGAAGTTAAAAAATTGTATTATTCCAGATTGAGTTGGTGCAAAGACCACATAAAATCAAAATACAAACTGTTGTGATATTTCCGTAAATATTTAATGCTTATACAATATATTCATTATCATCAAAGATGATAGACATCCCGTGGCCTGATCCCTGTAAATATTTACTTTGAGCTTGAATACTCTGATATACTTGAACGAGGTATAATACTTGAACGAGGTCGATGTGCTGGCAGGATTAAATTCAATGATGTAACTACTTGAATCAAAATTTTGAAAGAAATATCATAACACGGTTGGTGTGTGGCGGTATCAACAACATATACAGGTTTCAAACTTTTTTTAGTGTTATCAACCAAATCCTAATCAATCCGGAATTAGTAAGCTACCCTACAACTCAGTAATTTTACAATAAAATCGAATTTTTCATGAAATGTGTAGACATAATCGAGCGGTGAAAAAGGAAGATGGTACAACAATTACGGGTCAATTTATAAATCACCTCACTAGATATGAAAACAATTTTAAAAAAATTACCGAAAAAATCTCCTTCCCTACGAAAAACATGGATAAAAAGAATTTAAAAGAAATTTTGATGAACAATACTTATTTATATTTAAGTTGCTATTTAAAATGACTGAATTCGTTAAACTAGTTAAGCAGCAAATTTTCCGATTTATTTGGACTCATTTACATTTAGAAAAACCGCTTATATCGATTTAAGTAAATACAAGTACAGTAAATATTAACTTATTTGAGATAAGTGTTTATTCCAGATTTATTTCACTTGAAAATGTTAAATTTATTTAGCTAAATACTACGTATAACTACGACACAAATTGTGACCAGTTACGTGTTTTCCAATAAATATAAAACACAAATAAACAGCATACAGGGTTTGATTTTTGCTCTTATCTTACTCAAAAATGACTCAAAATTGAAAGGGCAGAAATATCAGGAAATCTATCATTCGGAATAAAGTTCAATATAACCACTTATCACAACTTAAGTCATTATTTTGAATTGCTACAGATGTATCTGGGTCACCAGGTATAATCGCTTAAGTAAGTTTCATTTACATAGAGAGCAACAAGGGCTGGAAAATGTATAAGTGATGAACTCAAGCAATCAGTGCTAGATAATTATAACGATAATGATGTCAGTCGTATCATGCCTAGAAATAACGGTGGTAATTATTGAAAAAGATTAAGCCCAAGAACGTCTAATGATGTGTACCTTAAATGAGTGCTATGAGGGCTACAAGTAAACTAAAATTTGGTTTTCGAAATTTTCTGTGATCCGTCCTAAAAACTGTGCGCAACCAGGCAGAAGCGGAACGCATACAGTTTGCGTATATGTAATACATAAAAAACGTAAAATTAGACATATATAGTACCAAGATGGATATTGTTACCAAGATGGGTATAGTATTCGTATATAGACGAAGTTAAAAGGAAGTGTATTTTGTGTGTGGCGGCTGTTTATTCCGGGCGAAGTATATCAACAATAAATTTTGGACTGCTAGTGGATCGGATCGTGCTGTGTCCTGGAATATAGAGTAACACAATCGACGGAACATATACATAATGAGCGATTAAAAGGTGTATAGTCTCTAGAAGTATCATGTTGTCTACAGAAGTATAGTGTGGTCTTACCGAGAGAATATGTCCTATGACCTCACCGAACAGAACTAGCCAGTGACGTGTCCCTTAGTTTTGGTAAGGTAACAAAATAAAATAAAACAATAAAAAATGTTAATCTTATCGCATATAGCTTCAACTCGAACTGCCACAATAATCTCAAAATATATATATGTAAGTTTAATAAAAGTTAGGTTTATATTTAGGTAATCTTCATCAATTTCGAGATCCCGAAAATGGTCATAAACCCAACTGTCTTCGTTTTCAATGGACCCCAAATAATATGTTTTCCCACCATTGCATTTCATTTGGTACTATGTACAAATATCAAGAAATGAGTATTGTCGCATCAATTTATCATGAACTAAAATCATTTCAGTAACAATTTTGGTAGTCAGTCTGATGTCGAAGCGAAAATGACAATTATGATAATAGAGATGTGGCAATATTTCTAAATTTGTCTAAAAATTTAAATAATTCATGATTAAACCACCGATCCGATCTGATTTCACCACCGATATGGAGGGAATTGTAGAATGGTAATTGTAATGTTCTCAAAGTATGTTGAAGGAATATTACATTTAGTAGAATCACATCAAACGAAATTATCTTCCAACAGACACGCGTTATGTTTTCAACTTATAAGTTATTAATGGCAAAAAAGGATTCTGCGGAAAAGACCTATGACTAAATTACCAAAACCGGCCTTATCGGCTTTCTATCAAAAATTGAGTTAGATCGGAATATTGTAAAAATTATATATGTATGTCGAAAAATATTTTTATTTAACATACGCCTATCTGAAGTGATTTCAAATGATTTCAACTTCTTGTCACAATGCATTTTCAAGTTAGTTGTGTATACCTTAGAGGCGTTTTACTTTCTTTTCATGTTCAAAATCATCGGAAAAGATCAACGCCTCTAGGAAACACTTTAATTTTATACATACAAATTAATGGTCTTTCCTAAGGGCTAAACTCAAATATCGTCGGCAAAGTAATTGAACAGAAACAGTTAATGTTAACGAAGAATTTAAAAAGTTTCAAATAATTGCTGTTGTTAAGCACTATTGTGTTTCTCACCAATTTCAAGCTAAGGGGTTATGATAAAGCTCGGACAGCCTGAAACTGCCATTTGTATTTGGATGATCATGGGTAACGTTATCTTTAAATCGGTCTCGACTTGATACCTCAAAATTAAACTTCTATTACAGAATAATAGGAGCATAGACTCAGACAAACAATTTGGTATAAATTGGCTGTTTTATGAAACTTAAGGTTTGAGACTATTGGCATTGAAGCTTATATATTTAGAAGATATCATTTCCAAAATCGGAAGGTTTTCCAGTATTTATTTTCAAAACTACATAAAATAAATAATTAAGAAATTAGGTTCCGTAAATACTTCAGCCTAATTAGTTCGTTTTTAACTGCATATTTAAAATTCTAGAAGTTAGTCGAATGACCAGTTTTGAAAAACTGAGAAAGAGAAAATCGAGTATCGTGAAAACCGAGGGATGATTATAGTATACAATTAGAATTTTATTGCTTAAAAAATTGATTCATGTTGTCAAATCAAATGTCTTCTTTATCAAAAATCCTAGAAAAATATAAAATAAATATAGGCGTCGAGATCAAAATATCCCTAGTCTAAATTGTAACCAATATGATGACATATGTTATACTCTCGTGCGCGGAATATAACAACTAATAATACTTTATCAATGAAACCTGATCCATGCAGTTATTATTTATTATTTATATATTGGGCCATGCTCATCACAGTAAGAAATGGGACGTTCTTCCCAAACTGTGAGTTAAAATCAACGGTAGTTACAATTAAGTTAACCCTGTCTCAAAATTAATTTTATTGGAGTAACCCTAAAAAATTGGTAAATCATTCAGGAGTTAAAATTTATTACCGATTTGTTATTAGAAATAATGTACTTCTATAAAATTGTTCCAATTTTTCAAAAGTTTGCACATTTTTTGCAAAGTTTTAACTTCGATTAATTATTTGATTAGTTAATTCCAGAATGTATCACAAAGTATTTACTGAATATCTCCATTGCTTATAAGTATGCACTGCATATCAATTAAACGTGCTTTGATTGTATAGTTTTATAAGTCAATATAAGGGTAATTAGCATTAAAATTTACCTGCAAAACTATTTGTGCTAAATTATGTGCATATTTTCCTATTTTTTTGTAATTTCAAGCCGCAGCTTGTCTGTTTGAAAGTTACTGAAAAACCTTACGAAAATCTTTAATTAGCTGTATTCCATAAATAATCCGAATGAGTAGTAATATTTTGCCAAATTGTGAATTACTAAGTTATTAAGTATACGATACTAAGTTTGAATTAAATCTTTTACATTTAATAATTAGCGACAATTCTCCAAATTCTCGTTTTTTGTTTCATTTATTGACTCTTAATTTTAAATATACCTTTTATAAATGACTTTTCTTATTGGTATATTTAAGAAACAATTAAATTAATCACCTGTGACAATACTTGTGATGATTGTTTTCCACATAAGTTGCGGCTGCTGTAGTTATTAATTACAATTGATTAATTTAACTGAGCTACTAGATAATGTGCACTCGCTTTTTAATCATCCTAAACAATTAGACCCGAACCAAACTTCGAAAAATGAATCAAATTCTGAAGTTATACTAATGCAACGAAGCCCAACCAGATGCCCGCGGGACGACGTCCAAGATACAAAAAAAATTAATTACTGAACTTCGATATGGTACAAACTTCGATTTTGATCAACAAAAGTTGATCAAATGAACAATTTTATTAAGAAATTATAGCCAACGATCAATACTGAAACATGTATAGTTTGGCAAACACTTTGTAGCCAAACATATTAGAAAAATTTCCAGTGTTTACAAACAAATTTGGTTCGCCAATAGTTCAGAAAATTTAATTGTTTGCTCGAAATAATAATACGTATGGCTGCGAACCAAACAATTTCTGTTTACATTCATACTTTTACACATAATTAACTTTAAATAATAAAATTTAATATTATTTCGTAAATAAAGTGTCGAAATAGTAGCCGATGATTGACGGTCGATCGCACAAATCATTGTGGTTTTATCTTTCCTTGCATAAGGTTCATAATGAAACAAACTGGGTGAAAAAGTATCTAGACAAGTGACCACGTGCCAAAAAAATAAAAGTGACTGTTAAATGTTTTGTTAGACACTTGCGAGCTAGTGCAAACAGATACTGATAAGACATGCGGTTTTGTCTAAATAATTGAGGTGCCTTTCTGTGAAATTATTTGAGGTTATACTGTAAACTTCGTATTTTTAAATTTTCTATAATATTAAAATGCTACTTAATCAAAACTATTCAAATAAGGGTGTTAGTTGCTGCTTACGTCGCTAAAATCAGATAACATGTATATTTTTTTGAACATATCGCACATGTTTTTATTATAAAAATCGTTTTTTTTACAAATATTTTTTTTTTTTTTTGTTTTATTTCATTATTGCTTTATCGACCTTTCCCGTGGCGTACTGCAGCTATCGGGGGGGTCACAGGTGGTGGATAGTGGACGACCTATCGATAGGTAGGTTAGCGGTGAATTAAATAAGCCGACCCCAACCGCAGTCCAGCTGGGGGAGAGTCTCAGGGAACTGGGGAGTGGTTAACCTAAAGTCATTAAATTCTGAGTGCCTATGATGCCCAGCATGGAAAGGCGAACAGATGGCGCCAGAAAACCATCGACCAATAACCACGGCGGACTGGGCGTCACGTCCTCTCTGCACCTCCGGAGTCTCCGCGGGTGATGAGTGGGGGACCCTATAAACGGGTGACCCAGTGAATGGAATGGATCCCATTGGATTGGGCTCTCCATGTGATTAGGTGAATGGGAAAAAGAATGGGCGGAGGGAAGGGGGTGCAGGGAGGCCGGGGTGCGAGCGAGCCGAATGGGCTGGATTAAGGCGTTAAGCGACCCGTGCTGATGGTCAACTAGGCTGTGGGCCCATTTAACAAAGCCCAGTCGCTAACGGAGCCCTCAGGATACCTGGCGACCTCCAGTTGTAATTAGCCTTACCTGCTAATACGGATCTCTGCGCAGGCGGACCTTTATTTCTTCGATACTCGTGGGAATCCAATGGATAGATCAAAAACAAAACCAAAGGACACCGGCTCTCCTCAAAAGCCGGTATCAGCGGAGGGAGGTACCTCGAACCAGACGGGTGGGGCCTCTAAGGTTGCAAAGGTGGTTGACTCTAGGGCACAAGTCCCGGGAGTTAGCGGTACCAACGCAGCACAGACAGTGGCAACCCGCCCAGGCCTGAAGGGGGTACCAGCAGCATGGGGGAAGAAGCTGAGGGTAGGGGGGAGGGTGAATCCGGCGACCTCGGTAGGGCAAGGACTCTCACGAAGGATGAGGAGGTGCACATAAGCGAAGGAGCTGGTGTACCGATGGAGGAGGATGTCGACAGCCCGGCCAGACGGGGGGGCACTGACAAGTCCTCTATAGAGGGTATGAGGGGTGGCGAGACGGGCGTATCCGGCGCATCCCAAATTACCGGGAATTAATATTCCTGCGGTAGCAGGAATTTATCATAGAGGTAGGTAGAGATGAAATGGTTATGATTAAGATAACTCAAAATAACCTTCACCATTCTAAGGCTGCTTCGGCAGCTCTACTCCTCAGGCTGACTAGTTCGGGTGAGGATGTGATACTAATCTAAGAACCTTGGATTAACAATAACAGGATCTGTGGCCTCAGAACCAAAGGGTACAAAATTATATCCTCTAGTAAGTCTGGGAAGATCAGATCTTGTATTCTTGGGAAAAATAATATTAATCTTTTCCTTCTCTCTCAATACAGCAATGGTGACACTACTGCAGTTAGCCTGGAAGTAGGCACTTGTAGATTCTGGCTAGTTTCAGCCTACATGGACCGGGAGAAGGAGGTTCCTCCGGATAACCTGGAGGAGCTGATCCGTAAAGCGGAACAATCAAAGGTAGGTGTGGTACTGGGAGTGGATGCTAATGCGCATCACACTATATCGGGAAGCACAGACATTAATAAAAGAGGTGAGTCGCTTTTTGTTTATTTGATGAGTACTAACCTTTCAGTGTCTAATATTGGACGGGAACCCACATTTATTACTAGTAACAGGCAGGAGCTTCTACACGTGACCCTTGCCTCAAATGATATTCTTCATATGGTTAAAAATTGGAGGGTGGATAAGGAACACTCCTTTTCTGATCATCGATATTTAACCTATAGCCTCGATATTCACCCTGCTACCCGGGAAGCCTTCAGGAATTCTAGAAGGACCAACTGGAGCAAATATGGGGAATTATTGGAGGATATGTTACCGACGAGAGCTATGGAGCCCCCGACGACCGTTGGGGAGCTGGAGGACATGGTGGCTATCATTACTAGCGCATGCAACCGATCCTTTCGCGCTGCCTGCCCACTGGCTAAGCCTAGGGGTAGGCAAAAACCGGTATGGTGGTCCAGGGAACTGGGAACCTATCGAAAGGCTTGTAGGATAGACTTTAATAGATCCAAAAATACAAGGGAGGCTCAGGATTGGGACTCCTATAAGGAGAAACTCGGAATTTATAAGAAAGAATTAAGTAAGGCACAAAGGAGTTCTTGGAGAATCTTCTGTGATAATATGGAAGAGGTATCCTAATCCTCCCGCCTTAGGAAGATTCTTTCCAAAAGTACATCTAGTCCTAGTTTTTTGATAAAACCGGACGGATCTTGGACAGCTTCTAGTGGAGAATCTCTGGAGCTTCTCTTCGAGACACACTTCCCAGGGAGCTTTGAAGACCTGTTGGTGCGTAGCAATCATCAGGAATCACTGTCAGTAACCACAGAGGATATCGTAACCAGAAAACGGATCCTATGGGCACTGAGGGGTTTTAAACCATTTAAATCGGCTGGTCCGGATCAAATTATAGCAGCGGAACTTCAAAACAACTCAGTAATTATTCTTCCTTACCTGGAAGCTATATTCAAAGGGTGTTTGAAGCTGGGCTATATTCCTAGGTACTGGACGGAGGTCAATGTGGTGTTCATACCGAAAGCGGGGAAAAGCTCACATGTCTATCCTAAGGACCTAAGACCAATAACTCTATCATCCTTTCTTTTGAAAACCTTGGAAAGGCTGCTGGATGTATACATCAGAGGTAAAATAGGTGCCAGGAAGTGGGCATCGTCTCAGCATGCGTACACAAAGGGTAGATCTGTGGACACAGCTCTGCACGCCTTGGTGTCTACGATTGAGAAATCGATTAATTCGAAGGAATTCTGTTTGGTGGCCTTCCTGGATATAGAAGGCGCCTTTAAAAATGTGAAAGTGGAGGCAATCAAGGAGGGATTGTCGTTTTTGGAGGTGGACGTTCCTCTGATAGGGTTAATCAATTATATGCTGGGAAGCAGGATTGTTAGCTTGAAGTTGGGGGACTCCACCTTCAAGAGGCGAGTAACTAAGGGAACTCCGCAGGGGGGGCTCTGTCCTTTCTTCTCTGGAACATAGTGGTAAACGGGTTACTACTTGAATTGGAGAGAGAGGGTATTGGAGTTATCGCGTACGCAGATGACGTAGCTTTAGCTGTTACCGGGAAATTCCTGGGCACGATTGTAGACGTAATGCAGAATGCGCTTACCATCCTTACGAAATGGGCTGGCAAATGTGGACTTGGTATTAACCCGTCCAAGACAGAGCTGGTACTCTTTACTAAGAAATACAAAATCCCGGTAGTTGTCCCTCCTACCTTAAATGGCACGAGACTTGCTTTTACTGATAGAGCTAGATATATGGGCATTATCTTGGACAGTAAGCTTAGTTGGAAGCCCAACATATTGGAGAGAATAAACAAAGCTACAATTGCTTTGTACTCCTGTAGGAACGCCATTGGTCATAGATGGGGTCTGAAGCCGGAGCTGGTACACTGGATCTACACCGCCGTAGTGAGACCTGTACTCATGTACGGGATGGGTGTTTGGTGGCCAGTTCTGGACAAGGTAACTTACAAAAGTAAGATTGAGAGAGTGCAAAAAACGGCCTGTATGCTTGTTAGCGGGGCATTGAGGTCGACACCGACAAGTGCCTTAGAGGTTATGTTGCAACTTCTTCCGGTCGACATTTTTTGCAAACAGATGGCGGCAAATACGGCTGTACGACTTGCAGCCGTCTCTCAGTGGAGGTGTCTTAGTATAGGACACTCTACTATCGTCAGATCGTTGAAGGATGAGCTAGCGAATCTTGACTACATTAAACCTACTCTACGCTTCGAGAAGCGATTTCGGACCTCCTTCCCTTCAAGAGAATCCTGTAGGGATAGACCGTTATCGGAAACCGAAGCGTTGCAATTCTTCACAGATGGCTCCAAGCTAGACGGCAAAGTAGGCGCTGGAGTATTCTGTGACAAATTTAATGTAAATATTTCTATTCGTCTCCCTGATTACTGCAGCGTGTACCAAGCTGAAGTCGTAGCGATTGAGGAGGTCATGACGTGGTTGAAGCATAATGTGTTATCCTCAGACGATATCACAATCTATATGGACAGTCAAGCGGCGATCCAGTTGTTAGAATCGGTGTCTTTGGCGTCACGGATGGCGTTTAATTGTCACTCATCTCTAAATGAGATGGGTGAGCATTTCAACATCCAAGTAGTCTGGGTCCCAGGTCACTCGGGCGTCATGGGGAACTGCAGGGCAGATGAACTTGCTAGGCATGGTACAACTCTCCAGCTGCAACCGGAAAGGGCAAGTCTGGGGAGGCCTATCACAGCGCTGAGAAAAGCACTTGGGAAGCAGGCGCTATCCTCAGCGGGGGAAAGGTGGTCTAACGCCGTCACCTGTAGAGTTGCAAGACAAGTTTGGCCAAAGCTGGACTTGGGGCGCACTAGGGCATTAATATCCTTACGAAGACGTGAATTAAGAACGGTCGTAGGAATTCTCACGGGACACTGCCTTTTTGGAGAACATGCAAGAAGGCTGGGTCTGGAGGCTAATGACTTCTGCAGAAGCTGCTTGGACGAAGAGGAGGAAGAGACGTTGGTCCACTTCCTTTGCTCGTGTCCAGCATTGGCTCTCAGAAGGCACAAATACTTAGGTAAGTTCAGAATGGACTGCCTCTCGGATCTCGAAAACATTAAAGTGCGGGACGTCTTACGCTACATAAGTAGCTCGAAATGGTTCCAATAGGGGTAAAAGGGGATACATCCTGTGGTATCACAATGGAGAGTCACCGGTCTAAGTGTGCGTAAGCAGCCACTCCAACCTAACCTAACCTAACCTTTATCGACCTTTTAGATACGGATCAAAGAGATATCTCGCTTTTATCGCTTCTTCTGATAGAAACACAAATGCTATGAAATGCTTCTTCTGATAGTACAACAAATGCTTGCTAATTGCAAGTTTTTTAAACATAATTGTTTAGATATAATTTTTATTCGTTATATACATACCCTAAAGGATGGGATCCGGCTCAAAGAACCTAGCTCAAAGAAAAATAACGTTACACACCACACAAGCATAAAGTGAGATAATCGAGGTTTTAAATTATGGTTTGTTAAATTTTGATATAGTTATTGCCAAGTTGTAAGTAAAATTCAAAATGCTTAATTTCTACAAATGCTACAAAATATGCTTAATTTCTACAGTAAAACTCCAATTGCCGCATTTATGATCAGAAATGGTCATATGGCGTAATTGAGATTTTTATTCAAAGAGACCTTTACCAGAATATGAAGAGGAAGAAGTGCGTTTTGGATACCCTGAAAATAAACAAATATTTTTTGTTAAATAAACTTATTATTAATAAATTTTAACATTTTATTTGTTTAGCAAAACTTTCAAAAGGATATGTATCTGTATATCTCCTCAATACAATATTATAAACAATGATGTCTAATCAATGGACTATAAACTAAGGCTATGTTGGTTCTGGTTAAAGCCTCATTATCTCCTCAATAATCACCATTATCATTATCAACATTGTCTAGAGTGACTATTCATCAAATTACGCAACGGAACGAAAAAGTATAAAAAGAAATTTATTACAAAAGGTAATATGTTCGGTGCTCTAGTTATAAATGCCCTGAATCTACGACTTGCTTGAAACTGAGTTCAAATAATCGAGGTGTTGCTTAAGACATTGGTTCATATTTCAAATTTAAATTATAACTGGAAAATAATATCGGAAAAACGGAAATCTTTTCGGTTTTATTGAGAAAGCTTTTATGTGGTCACAAAATAATGCTTAAGTTAAATATATGGAAAATCCGCTGCTTTCATGAAGACAAATCAGTTTCTTAGTTTAAACATTGTTTAAGACCACGAAAAAGATTGTTTTCGATTAGTATATTATATTAAATTTGGAATAGTTGTTTTCCAGTTTGTGTTTGAAATGTAAAATACCTAATTTTACAGCGAAAATCCTTTATCTCAAGCAAGCTTCGAGCGAGGAAAAAATCTGTTAAAGCATTTCCGACTTATATTTAAAAAAAATCATCTGATAAAGTATTTTAACAGAAACAACTTAAGAATAGATACTAGTTCATATCTATTTATTGTTTATACTATACTTATAAACCGCGCCGTCTTTTTTTTTTTTTTAAATATCATATTTTGAAACGTTTGCATCTTGGTCAAAATCGAAATAATTTCTTTTTATTTAATTTTTTTTAATTCAAAGAAATTCAGCATACTTTCTGATGCTGCAGGTCGTCTTAATTTTTTTTATTTTTTAAGACTTTTTCGGTTAAATAAAATTTTTCTAAACGATAAACCATGCTAGTTTTAAAACTGTCAAAGAATATTACTAATTTTTTATTTGAAAATTCAAATATGACTTCTAGGTAGAGATTTTAAAAACCTTGAATATGAGATTCATAAAATTTTTTAACGACAAATCCTTGTCGAGTAAAATTCTGGTTCCTTCTTGTGGGACCAAAAACTATACGATCGACATGTTTGTTAATTGTTTGTCATGTTTTTCGCTAAAGCTGCAAGCTCTGGCCAGGAATTTGTCGTATAGAGACATTTCAACAATCACTTATTCTAGGTTTCTAAATTCGTTTACATTCTTACAATTAACATTTTTTCTGGTATGTTTCTTTAATATAAAAACAAAAAATTATTCGATATTTTAGGATATTTTATCGAAAAAAAATTCTTGTTACATTTTTCTTTTGCATATTTTGTATTCATTAATTTTTTTATCTTTTATTACAGGGTTTGGAACAATACTTTTAAAATCAGTAAATTGACATTAATGGTAGCAGTTATTACAAAATTACAAAAAACATTATTTCCTGATGACTAAAGATAGAATTAAAGTCTGAGCTAAATCCGCCATCCGCCGGGAATTGATTAAACGCTTTTTGAGGTGTTACATATTACTCTGTGAAATCATATTTAGTAATTCCTAATTGTACTTAAACTAGTTTTTTACGTTTTTAATCTAGTTAATTGAATGAGATAAATTTAAAGAATAATTGAAAAATCATTACCAACAAGCTAATGAATTGTACTCCCAAAACTGTCAAATTTTGCGAAATTATGTTGTTGGATTGAACTCACAAAACATCTAACTAATTTATTGTGATAGTTTAATGATTTAACTTCCTTTTGAAGGTATTTCATCAAAAACCAATTTTCCTAATTAGGAATAACATTTAACAATCATTTTGACGCGGTCCCTTTTTAAGATCGTGATTGGGGTTAAAATGGGCGTCCCATTTCTAACCGTATACGTACCTCTGAAATATTTATTATGGATAATTCAAATCTATAGGTTTGATGTATGTATATACCTCAGGGGCAGCTGCTACAGATAAAAATAACAATGCATTTTGAAATAAATTGCGAGAATGCGCAATCAATTGTCATATTGAGCAAACTACTCTTTCAAAGTTCAGAATCCTGCGGAAAGTGGAAGTTCAACAAATTGATAAGGGCCGTTACATACATTTTGGTGTGGAAAAGAACTTGCGATTTATAACTCCTTCCAATATGGCTGAATTAAATGTAGATTTAGCTGGCATTCAAATGTCGTTTAACGTAGATGAAACTCCAATTTCTTCTTGTGGCAGCAATATCTTTTGGATACTTTTAGAAGTCGCAGACAATATTTTAAAGTGCGGTTTAACTGTATTTCCTGCTGGTATATATAGTGCACCCGGCAAACTTTAACCATTTAATAATTTCCTTAAAGAATTTGTTGATGAAATGGATAACTTAGTTAATTACGGATTTCTCATTGGGCGCAAAAAATATGAAACAAAAATTAAAGCTTTTATTTGTGATGCGCCAGCAATGGCTGAAATAAAAGAAATCAAATATTACTCTGGCAATTCATCTTGTCCAAAATGTTTCACTAGAGGGAAAATTGTTTTAGATCGAAATGGAAAAATATTTAAAGTTGTTTTTCCTTATATAAATGCTTCCCAGGACAGATTCAAACTTTAGAGAAAGGGTTACACCTTCTGGTGAGGTAGATAAAGATCTCCATAAGGGAATCCGCAGTGAGCTAGAACCTCCTCAGGTATACATGGTTCAATATTTTTTGTTAGACAAAATGCACCTAGTTGACGAAGGAGTACTGAAAACACTTAATTTTTTCTGGATAGGCAAAATGAATAAACAAAAATACAAACAAACAGGTTACAGATCTGTGCCAAATTTTATTATATGGAATTTTAGTGGAAATCGAGATCATTTCAATACGCCAAATTACTAAAAGCATCAGAATATAGATCATTCCTATTGTATACAGTGGCCCTTCAACTTCCACCGCATCTATTAGTACATCTTCCACCGTATCTAGTGGTAAGCCATTGTTATGTTGAAATTCAGATTAAGTAAAATTCGATGAACTGGTAACATTTAAGTGAGAGTTTCTAGATTTAAAAAACGAGAAAGCTTTTGCTGGATTATTTATGTATGTCATTAAATAAATATTCCCCGAAGTTTTGTAAATCTTTGGTGGTGAGAATTTCATGGATTTTATGTAATTATAATTTACTGGAGTGGTGGGAATTTCGGTTATGTTTATGCAATTTGAATTTGGTACAAGCATAAATTTCAGATGTTTCATTTTCAATGGTTATTAGAGTAACACAGTTCTGTGAATTTCCAACATTTGTTTGATTAATACAATGTGCATTTTGTCGCAAAACGGGCACAGCTGGTATAATAAAATCACTACCGATACTACATTCTGATGCTAATTGGTCATTTTTGGTGATATTTGCTAAATGTGTCGTTTCCAAATCAGTTTAATTTAACAGTAATTCTGCTGCTGTTAGTGCTTCTTTGTAAGTAGCTGGAAATCAACATCCAATCAATTTTGACAAACACGAATGAATAACTAAGCAACGAAAATAAACGGAATATGATTTTTGATAGACTAAAATGTCTAATATACAGTTGGCAGTCTTATATACAGTAAAAATACAATACAGTATCGGTATTAAAGTAGGGTGGTTTTTTTTCTTATTACAGCAGTATTTAATTTGTTGTGCTACAGTGCTACACTAAAGGCTCATGTACATATGTTCTTTATCGATAAAGGAAAACTTAGCATAGAATAAAGCATTGCCAATGTATCGAAATTCATTTACAGCGATACATTTCAAGGGATTACAAGAAACTGAAGGTGCTGTACAAGGAGGTTATATACGCGAGAACCTAATATTCAGTAAAGTTACTGCACGAAATCTTCATATATGGTAACGTTTATATACATTATCAGTCTTGAAGTCAAGTGGAACAAAATTTAACATGAATATAGGATTTTAAACCGCAACTTTACAGTATTCCTTTAAATATGCTGCATATAATTTACGTTTCTAACCAATAAAGCAAACTAAGTATAGCAAAGATATCGAAATTCATTTACAGGGATAAATCTACAGAAAATATACTATACATCTAATTATTTATATCATACTATATAATCATATATTGGTGCTGTATAAAGTTTTAGAGATCCAAGTTGTGGTTATACGGCAGGTGTCAAGTTTGCCTAAAGGAGTTAATCAACCTTTGTTGGCAACTTATACGTCTTCGGCTACAAATATAATAAAAATTAAAATGACGGCTTAACAAATATTTCCTGTGAAGTGAACAAACGATGTACTCTATGTCTTCAATTTTTTTCACTCTTTTAATTTAACCACTTAAATATTTAATAATTTTTCCGATATACTCACAAGCCAACAGGTATTTATTTGAGAATTGGGAAAAATCAGCATATCTTGATTTAAAGTTTAGTTTAATACCTCTCCCAAACTTTCGCTCAGTTATCGACTTAAAATTCACGGACTATGTAGGCTAATTTGGGGAGAGCATACGATGATTGTTCCAGAAAGGTTATGGTTTGGTCTGTATAGAGATTTAAATGAAAATATTAAATTGAATTTGCGTTTTTTTGGTTTTCATTTGATTTGATTTGATTTTCATTTTTGGTAACATAAATATGAACAAACATAATTTGACAAAATTCAGTCCAGTATCTAAAACGTTTGAAAGCTTAGATTTTAACATGTAGCAAATTGTAAAATTGCTCGAAAAAGTAAAAATTTTTAAACCAACCATCTAATTATTTATGTATGGTAGTTTTGAGTTCGGCCTAATCAACAAACAAATTCGATGAAATCCGCAAGCCAGACCATTAAATATATTAAAACAAAAAAATTCTAATTTTATTTTATGTTTAGTTAATTTATCTAAAAACCATATAATTTGATTCACACCCAAAATACAACAAAATACTTTAATACCAAAACTAATACACATGCACATAATATATAATTTAAAATACTTTTATGAAATAATTGAATTTTTATGCAAATTATTTTTTTTTTTTGAAACTAAAGCCAAAAACTATAAACTAATTAGCTAAATACATTTTCGACTAAATTAACAATAATTTGTTTTTATTTTTCATTATATCCAAACTACAAAATACAATATAAAAAAAAATAATTTTTAGAAATTGGAAATAATAAATCACTGTGTGAATGTGTAATAGTTGTTGTCCGAGGATTAAACACTAAAATACTGTGGCCATAACTATAAATATATTTAAACGAATTATGTAGTTGGTATATTTAAAAGAATAATATACAGAGTACATCTAATTACTTATTCATCATTGGGTTTGACCAGCATATAAAAAATAAAAGAACCAAAAAAACCAAAAAAATACAAAGCACTTGTGTAATTTATGCTTCACAATGGCGGCGCAGAGTTATATGTATTTGAATGGAAAATTTCATAGCGATATTTGAATGAAATTTTTTTTATTTTTTAATATAAATTATGCTTAGTTTCCAAATTTTATTTTTCTAAATAAATTATCGATTTATTTATGGAAATATATTAAAATGAGTTTTTTTGTGTATATTAAGCAAATATGCTATGTTATACACACATAATGATTCTTTTCTGGAAATTTACCCCTCGTAATTTTCAATTATTTTGAGATTATCCGGATATTAATCATCTTACAACGCAGTTTTAATGTTGACGATTAATAAAATTAGCATGATTAATGTTTTACTAATAATGTTGCTTCTTTGATGATATATGGTAATGAGGTGTGATGTTAATGTTGTAGATGAATAGGTATAATCATTATGTTATTTTTGTGTTAATTAACATTAACCAAATCTGTCTGTAACTAATTTTAAACAAATGTTTAATATGTTACACTCTAAACATGTAGCAAGGTTGGCATAGTAATATATAACATGATTGGAATGGTAATTAAATTTTATAAAATTCTATTTTTCTTTAATACCGAGATTAGATAGCCTATTGGCCAGAACCTCTAGAAAAAATTTAATTTAAAATTTGGGATAACTATATGTACCATATTGGCCTAGCTTGTGAAAATATAACATTAAAAATATTTAAGAGCTTGGTTTAACATTTTTCTTGCCCCTCATTCCCTCGCATTGATAAAGAGTAGCACTGTCAATTATAGTTTTCCATAGTCTCATACTTATGACATACTTATTGAGGAAATGTTTTAGATCTTAATATTATTTTTCGGTTAGAACATACCATTTTTTTTTAAAACTGCCGAAATTCCGCATAATAATAAAAATTAAGACCAAATGGACGGATTTTTGTTTGGCAAAGTTGCTGAAGGGTGAAGAACCCATTCCTTGGGACTCAGGACTGAAAAAAATCGTTTAGTAAATAATTTAAATAATTCTTGAGTCGAATATAGACCATTTACGATTCCCTGATATGGCCGTCAAAATTCTTATTAAAAGATAAATTAAATTTTTGAAATCAAGAGATTCCCAGAGAATCCAATTTAAATTAAATAACATAGTTCTATAGTGGTTTTCCCTTTCTTCTTTTGCCTACCACCATAAAATTAAAACGTTGTTGAATTTCTTAAGAGCACCTCCAAGATTTGATAAATTTATTCTCAAGACTCCTTGTCATTATTCCATCAAAAAAAAGTTTGGTTACAGCAAAAGAAAATTGATATTACCTAAAACTAAATCCTGTGATGGGCAATCGTCGAAACATCTTCGAAATTCACAAAACTTATGAATAATCTCGAAATTCAGCAAAATCTTTAACTTTCTAGATAATTTCAGATTAATCCAGAAAGATCAAGATTTTACAGAATTTTCAAAATTTTAATGAGTTTATGTTAAAGTCGAAAAATTTCGAATATAAAATAAATAAAAATATTGAATAACCTAATAAAGTCTGCGGATTCTCAAATTAATCCCCAACCGAACCCATTTCTGTATGAGTAGAACAAGAGCTGGGTTCTAAAAAATTTGTAATCCGAATGGAACTAAGCAAATTTTTCGCCAAACATGTGGGAAAATTAGAATTTCAATAGGAATTCTGTATTTTGTTTTAGAAAAAGAAAATTTTTAATGCAATTAGGATAAAACGCGGTTTATATTATGAAAATGGCCAACTTCAATGGAACGAAACCTGAGTTCTGGAAAATGACCAATTTGAATGGAACTAAGGAACTTCTCAACCAATTGGGATGAAACTCTGCTTATACGATAAAACTAGAATTCCAATAAGAGTTGCATTTGTGGTTCTGGAAAATGACCAATTTGAATATAACTAAGCAATTTCTAAATCGATTGTTATGAAACTTAGTTTGTATTATGAAAATGGGATTTCAATAAGAGTTTCAATTTTGGTCCTGAAAAATGATAAATTTGTATGGAAGTATTAAACAACAAAACTGATTGGACATTTTCTGGATTGGATCGATTACGACTACCCTGAGCTAACGCTTCGGTTAAATAAGAGGTGGAAAGCAAAAAATAATTTCATATTTTGTAATATTATGGATTAAAATATTATCTAACATTTAAACGCCGTAAAATTGGTTTTTTGTTTATATCTTCCTTTGTTAACGATTTTGATAAAATTTGTTGAGCGATGTTTTTCGGGAAAGGTCATATTTTCTAATTATTGTTGTTGCTTGCTTTGTTTCTTCTAAAATTAGTTCCGGATACGGGGGATTCTGGAAACCAATTTAAATGAAGCTAAGTCATTTCTCAACCGATTGGGATACAACTCGATTTGAATGATGAAAACGGGATGCCAAATGAGTTCCGCATGTGATTCTGGAAAGTTTCCAATTTAAAATGAACTAAGCCATTTCGTAACTAATTGCGATTGAAATAGGTTTGTATGTGGAAAATAAAATTCCAGTTTTAGGTTCGAATGTGTTTCGGCAAAACGACCAATTTGAAAGAAACTATGCCCTTTCGCAACCGATTGGGATGAAACTTGGTTTTATTTTGAAAAAAACCATTTCTAAAACTCAGTCCTTGGTCCATTCTTATTGGTTCATTTGGTCTTCGGTATATATGACGAAAATGGTTAATTTGCATGGAACAAGACCTGCGTTCTTGAAAATACCAATTTGAATAGAACTAAGCAAGACATTTCTTGTATTAGCTGGTTTTTTTATTAAAATGGGGAAAACAACCGGTGACATAATGGAGAATGACCAAAGGCACGCAAAATAATTTCCTGCTTTATTATTGACAGCAAATTATTTTTAAAAAAATGCCTTAATTTTATACCAAATTTAAAAGTGAAAGTGAAGCATTGGAAATCCCGGTGGCCACGGCCACGCAACCAAATTTTCGCTTTCTTATCAAACTAAAATTTTATATAAACTTTCTAGGGTAATTCCTAAGGACCTTGTAGCCAGCTCATATGACAATGGCAGTTCATAGGTTGCACTCAGGATGGATAAAACTGTCTTTCAGCATCAGCAAATGTGTTTAGAAATTTTTGTGGCCAGTGTTACTGTTGCGTACGAAAATACTAATAATCAATAATGATATAACGCCGTTATGTACAATACACTCTTTTACATCTTTGCGCTGTATCGATGTACCGAATGATCAATAATCAATGATAAAAACATTAACGTAATAGGGCATTCTTTTTGCATCTGTTCATCGAACAAAGTGGTTTAACATTATTGTACAGAATACTAAATCATATATTTATAATAATAAAAAGTTCAAATCTTTTATTTTCGCGAAGAATATTAAATTGGCGCAGTTGATAGGATTTGCTTATATTCCTACTAAATTATAAGATATATTATAAAGTTTACGTAAGCAAATCAATATAAATTATTAATATTGTTCGCGAAAAATAAATTTACCGTTGTGAAGTGATTCGAATTTGTGAAGTATTTTGTGTTATTAATTTTTGTATGCCGTCAAAACCTGAAGTGAAAATTAAAACGGTATCAATACAAAATACAGTAAAGGCGGAAAACCACGGGAATATCATGCCGTCTGTTATAGGATGTTTAGAGCCATTTGATTTATCGAAGCCAGATAAATGGTCATCATATTTTACCAGATTCGAGCTGTACCTGTTAGCCAATGATGTACAAGGGGAGCAGCGTCAACGTGCTATATTTTTAACACTATGTGGTCAACAATTGTATGACCTCTTGTGCTCATTGGCATCACCAAAAAAGGTAAGCAATATCACCTTAAAAGAAATAAAGCAAATATTAACCGACCATTTCTCACCTCGCTCATCGGAAATCTCTGCTTTCTACAAATTTTTCAAACGGGATCAACAACCGTATGAGTGTTTTGCATCATACGTAGCTGAACTTAGAAGACTTTCAATTGATTGCAAATTTGAGAATTCCCTAGACCGAATGCTTCGAGATCGGATTGTATGCGGATTACGGGACGAGGCACTGCAACGCAGTTTTCTAGCGGAAGGCAATCTTACATTGCAGAAGGTCATCGATAGAGCTTCTACTGCAGAATCAGCTAGCAAAAATTTGTTGAACGGTCATCCGGACCAAGTTCAATTCATCACAAAACTTCATCTAGCAGAAAACCGCAACAGAAAATTTTAAAAATCGACAAAACAATCGGCATGGTTGTAACGGATGTGGAGGACCACATGCAAGGTCATCATATCAATTCAAAGATGCAACGTGTTCTTTATGTGGTATTTAAGGTCACATACAACGAGTTGGTCGATCTGCCGTTAAAGCAACCTCATCGAACAATTCATACAAGCAATAACAAAGCAAAATGAAGTCGCAATTTGGTGTAAATCAAGTCATAATAAACAATCAGCCTTGTGATTTTGAAAGCGATTCAGGGTCCAACTATACTATTATGTCATCTCAGACTTATAACAATATTTGGCCAGCCTCAAAACCAGATATTGCCAAGTGTGAATTACAGCTGGTCGATTTCCAACGAAATCGTGTACCAATCGTAGGCGTAATTGATGTCGACATATCATGCAACGACATCGAAATGTGTAATCTTCCCATCGTAATCGTAGATGGAATCCGCACAAATGTTTTGGGGTGCAATTGGTTTTCGCCACTGGGAATAAGTTTATAAGGCGTCAACAAAAATGAAAACGGAGCATCGCCTATCCAAACCGTAACATCCAAATTTTCTCATTTGTTTTATAAGGAATTGGGTTGTTACACAGGTCAGCCTGTTTCACTACAAATTGATGAAAAAATTCAAGCAATTCGTTCCGCCACGCCGTATACCATTGGCGACAAAGGGTTTAGTCGAAGCTGAATTTAATCGTTTAATCGAGCAGGGCGTTTTGGTCCCTGTGGAATATTCTGACTGGGCCACTCCACTTGTCCCGGTTCAAAAAAAAGATGGCAGCATAAGGATTTGCGGTGATTATAAATCCACCTTGAACAAAGCGTTAAAGCCGCATTGTTTCCAAATTCCAGTTATAACAACACTATTGGCTTCGATTGTCGGAGGCCAAACCTTTGTTATGCTAGATTTAGCACAGGCATATTAGCAATTGTCAGTCGACGAGAAGTCATCATTACTTCAGACAATTGTTACTCACAAAGGTGCGTTTAGAGTAACCCGTCTTCAATTTGGTATTTCGTCAGCACCTGGAATATTTCAGTCTTTTATCGAAAATCTTCTGAGAAATATCCCAGGGGTATTACCATACTTCGATGACATTGTGGTTACAGGACATAATCAAATGGAACTTGCTGATCTTTTAAGTGAAGTTTTTTCGCGTTTTGACAAATCTGGGCTACGTCTACGTCGAGATACTCGTAAGTGCAAATTTGGAGTTCCATCAATCAATTTTCTTGGATTTAAAATTTGATGCTTTAGGGATCAGGCCTACATCCGATCAAAATCCAACCTATTCAAAATGCACCGCAACCAACCGATAAAAAGCAACTCCAATCATTTTTAGGATTGCTCAATTTTTATCATTCTTTTTTGACACAGAAAGCGACAACTGCAGAACCCCTTCATCGTTTATTGGATAAAAATCAAAAACGGTTTTGGACGGTAAATCACAAAACATCGTTCAACAACCTAAAACAACTATTATCATCGGATCGAATATTAATTCAATATAATCAAGATTTGCCACTTCTTCTTATTTGTGACGCTTCGCCATATGGTCTTGGCGCTGTGTTATGCCATCTAATGGCAGATGGCAGTGAAAAACCTATTTCATTTTATTTAAGAACACTGTCGAGAATTGAACAGAATTATTAGCAAATTGGCAGGGTAGCGGTAGCTGTAATTGCAGCTGCAGGGGTAAAAATATTTTATGAATTTATCTACGGAAGACATTTTAAAATAATCACTGACCATCGACCGTTATTGGGATTGTTCAATCCACATAAGCAAATTCCAATTGTCATGTCATCTCAAATGCTTAGAAGAAGAATTTCCCTGATGGCCTACGATTATGAGATAATTCATCGCGCCGGAAATAAAATGAGTAATGCAGATTTTTTAAGCCGTTTTCCATTGTCTGACTTATCAACAACGCATACCCATGAAGAAATTCTTATGATAGAAAACTTAGCAAGACCAGTTTTATCAGCTGATAATATAGCTAAAATGACATCGAATCACCCAGTTTTCGCTAAAGTTTTTAGCTGGACGTCAAGAGGATGGCCAGACAAACTATCTGCAAGTGACCAGGCACTAAAATCATTTTATGTACGGCGTACGGAGATCACCACACTTAAAGGATGTTTACTTTGGGGTAATCGAACAATAATTCCACCGGCAGGGCAACAAAAATTCCTTGCAGCTTTACACTCTGGCCATCCACGAATTGTCCGCATGAAGGCTCTTGCACGAAGTTACGTGTGGTGGCCCAACATCGATGCTGACTGTGAACACGTCGTCTAAACTTGTACGCCATGCCAAGAAACGAGACCAGATCCTAGTTAAGCCGAGGTGCATTTTTGGGAATCAACCAAACCTCTTTGGTCACGGATTCATATTGATTTCGTTGGTCCATTCCAGAATAAAATATTTTTGATCGTCGTTGATCCTTATTCCAAATGGTTGGAAGTAAGCCACGTCAAATCAACGTCTACAAATTGTGCAATAGAATCATTACATCCTTCTTCAAATGGACAGGCCGAAAGAATGGTCCAAACCACCAAAAGTTATCTGAAGAAACTTCCGGATAGTTCAGATATTAAACTACATATTGCAAAGATTTTGATGAGCCAACACATAACCCCTTCCTCATCCACGGGACGATCGCCATCTGATTTACTGTATAATCGTCAAATTCAAACATATTTCGATAAGATTCATCCGAACTCCATTGCCGTGACCAAAACAAAGAGGCCTGAAATCAAATCAACCAGGGAATTTTTGTAAAACGATTTAGTATGGGCCCGCAATTATTCATATGAACCAAAATGGATAATTGGAGTGGTAATAGAACGCACGGGACCCGTTTCTTATAAAGTTCGAATCAAATTGGGTCAAACTATAAAAAGATATGTAGATCAATTAAGAAGACGTTTGCAGCATCAATTGGATTGGTATACAAATATCAGCGAAAATAGCGAACCAAGTCACCCTGCAGAACCAATTGCTACATCTATAGAAGAGTTCACACTGCCTTCAACCCCATCATCTACTTTCGAACCGACTAAAGAACTACAGACATCGTCATTTTCATCAGCAACTATAGTAGAAACACCTGAACCTCTGAGAAGATCATCGCGTGAAAAAACAACACCGCAGTTTTTCACAGCCGGGCGTTAAGGGGTATTGCGTACAAAAGTTCTAATAATCAATAATGATATAACGCCGTGATGTACAATACACTCTTTTACATCTTTGCGCTGTATCGATGTACCAAATGATCAATAATCAATGATAAAAACATTAACGTAACAGGGCATTCTTTTTGCATCTGTCCATCGAGCAAAGTGGTTTAACATTATTGTACAGAATACTAAATCATATATTTATAATAAATAATAAAAAGTTCAAACCTTTTATTTTCGTGAAGAATATTAAAGTTACATTATAATTTATTTTGATACAAAAAAATGCGTTTGAGTTAGGAAAATTTCAAGCCATCCCGAAACTTATTTTAAATTTAGCCGAGACACAATTCTAAAAAAAAATTTGGAGCTTAATTTAGGCCTAACTTCTCATACATGAGAAAGTTTATAAATCTAAAGAGAAAATGTTGTTGAAAACTCGTACGAAAAATATTAAGGGAAAATTGCATTAAACTATTGAGTTAGCCGGTCAAGTTCAATTTTGTTGTTTGATAAATTACGGAATGCTGAAAGTAGGAGAATAGATTTCGGTTGGTTCAAATTCTATTTATCCTGTAGATCTCAATCGGTAAAAAATAATTATATAGTGATACAATTCCTGCTACGGTTGGTGTATCTCATGGTACCAACTTATTTTTTACTAAACATCTATTTTTAATACTGATCTCTATGGCCGTTCTGTAGTGTTTGCTGATAACACTGCAAACATTTATCGTACAAATAACTAGATGACACCTAAAGTAATCTCCCTCAGTTCAAGAATTTGTATTATATGATTTTGAGCTAAAAACGCGATTTATGTTATCTCACCATCAAAATTGGGATGCTGTACTTCCGATAGTAATACTAACTGCTTTCAAATAGAGAAGATTTTCATTTATAAATACGTAGGTAATATTTTTGATCTGAGATCTATTAACGGTTTGGATTTATGGAACATTGTGGGTATGCTAATAAGAGAAATAAAATAATTTCAATATCCATTAAAAACTTTTAATTTGTTTATGGATTGTTTTTAGTCAAATTTCATCCAATATTGTCAGAACTTCAAATAATCATCATTCGAAACACAATCAGTTAAGATATATCCAAGTTTCATCCTAATTAGTCATATTCCAGAATTTCATCTAAATTCATACGAGAATCTAATTTCATCTCCCTTGTCGAAATTCATCAAAATCGGTTAAGAGTTCCAAACTAAACGGCCATCTTTCAAATCTACATTTAAATTTATTTTAGGATCGTATTTCCATTGCACGTGTTGGATTTGGTAAAAATCGGTTAAGAATTATTAAAGTTTCGTCCTAATTGGCCATTAAAACTTTATCTAAATTTATATGAGGATCGCATTTTGATCGAGCAATTATTCTTATTTCATCTCAATTCATTTTAGAATCCTATTTGGGCCATCAGAACTTCATTTAAATATATATGGGATTTTTAATTTTGCAGAAACGTGATTTAAAAAACCGGGATTTTGAAAACCGGGATTTTGCAAATCAGGATTAAGAAAAAAATAGGATTTCAACAAACCGGGATTATGAAACCGGGCTTTCGATACACACCCGTATCCAAGGTGGCAGTATATATAGATTTGATAAGAGATAGCTTCATTAAAATATCAAACTTTGGATTTTTTCTTACAAAATTACAAGTTTTTTACGGGTAAAAACTGTGTAAATTAAATAGTGTAATTTACTCGCCCAATAGTGCATTTATGGAAGAAGAAGTATCCGATAGATTGAAGTGGTCTGCTTTTTGAAATTTAATTATAGATACGGAATATTCGGAGCGTTTTATTTTTGGAACGCTTTTATTGATGAATGGCCGAATTAAAGTGCCACAAGGCCACAAAATCAAAAACCAGGGCGTCCAGAAAATGTTCGTCCTTTTATTGAACTAAATAAAATTGTAGGCCAACAATAAATTTCCGTCGCAGGAATTTTAAGCTTTCCACTCACTTGTGATTTTAAGTTATCTATACGATTGATGTATTAAAGTTTTTTATTATTATAACACGTTTTAGCAGAAATAACAATGTAGCGTTTGGTTGTGGGATCTGGAATATTAATTCCAATTTTAAAGAAAGTTTTTAAAAAAATATTTAATCATTACAAAAATGAGATGAACAACTAATACATTCAATACTATAGATTTAAATTGATAATGATTGATTGATGATTATTACAATTTAGTTAACAGGGAAGTACAACTTTATTAACAATTTAAATTTAACTACATAACTGATAATGTTTCTTTTTTCAGGAACTTGGACACCTTAACATTATCCCGCCCATGAAGTACGCAGTTATTCATTCAGCTGGTAGCTTAACCAGATACAGACAGGTCTCTTCAGTATTGCATTTTTTGATTTTAGTGTAACCACACGTACCATATTATCGTTTCCAGGATAAACATTAATTACACGTGCTAATCCCCAATACGCTGCTGGTAAGTTGTCTTTGCCGATAACTAAATCTTCGACTTCTAAATTTTTTGTAGCTGATCTATATTTGTTTCGCTGTTGCAGTGTGTTGAGTATTCATTATAATATTTTCTCCAAAAAATATTTGCTGCTTGCTGTACATGTTGCCATCTGGTTAATCTATTCATTGGAATATCTGCCGATTCAGCCTCTGGAATTGATGTTGGTGGACCATTATTAGAAAATCCCCCGGTGTAATTGCTTCTAACAAGTTAATATCGTCTTTAAACTGTGGACACAGAGGCCTTGAATTAAGTATACATTCGATTTCAGTGACGAGAGTACACATCTCTAATGTACCCATCATTTGGTTTGAAGTTTTTGCTCGATATCTCACACATTGGATACAATATTGTGAGACTCTCGTTTTGTCAGAAAGCTGCCACCTATAATCCAATAATTATTTCTGAGAAGAGAGGAAAGTAAGGATGGACTGGGATGTAAGAACAATTTGTGTTGATAGGATACTATAATTTTGCTAAGGATATGTGTATGATGCAAAATTATAGGATGCCTTGTGTTGTAATTAAGCGAAGAATTTTGGAGTCTCCAACCCTTAAAATACTCTCTGAGTCCAAAAATGGTGATAAATTCGATAGAGTTGATTTGCTTTTGAGGTACTTATGTATTCTTAGTTCCTTAATTTCTTATGCAAAGCTGGTTTCGGGTGCAGTTAAAATGCAAACTTTTTCCGCTGTTCGCAATTCTGTTGCTGTGACTATATATTGCCGTTGATACGTGGGATTTCAACAATTATGTATGAATCGCTTACAAAATGCAATCATACGCAATATAATTGTGCCCAGGATGAAATTCGATTGAACAAATTATCTATCTAATCATTAATTTTTATATTTCACTGTCGTTTTTAATTAGCCAAGTAGGTCCAGAAAACCAGAATTCATTTTCAACAAGATCTACTGGTTGTGATGCTAAGTCAGCCGGATTGTCATTTGAACCAATGTGATGCCAATGTTTACGAGGTAATATGTCCAGAATTTCCGACGTTCTATTAGCCACATAAGTTTTCCATCGCTTTGGGTGACTGGACAGCCAAGCGAGAACGACTTCTGAATCACTCCAAGCGTAATCTTTTACTTCGTAATCCTTGAAAGCTTGTTGTATTTGTGAAAATATCCGTCGCAAAACCCGTGTTTTTGGATGCTGATTAAACAGCATTTGTCTGTGAATTTTAATTTTTTCCAAGGATTTTACGTTCAATTTAATATTTTCCCATTTTTCAGCAAACTTTCTTGGAAGAGGATCATCCGATGTTGAATTGTACAGCCATAACACTTGAAATAGAATTTTAGTAGTTACTAATACTAAAGATAGCCATCCAAAGTCAAATAATTTTGATGCTTGTGACAAAAATATACGTTTGGTAGGTACCATGTTTGATGAGTAACTTTTTACTTTGTAAGTAAAGTGGTCCGTTTCAGGTTGCGAGTGCAAGCCTAGCACTTTTATCATGTGGTCTTCAACTTTGAAGATTGGAATACTCTTTTTGTTATCTTATTGACTGAGTCCTGCCATGAATGCTGATGAATTCGAAGACCATTTGTGTAGTGTAAGCCCACTGGAATCGAGAAGCTTAACCATATCGTCTTGTAACTTTAAAGCTTCCTCAACGGTTGAAGCTCCAGTGAAAAGATCATCTACGTAACAGTCTCTAGAAACGATTTTTGATGCTAGTGGATATGTCGCCTTGTTATCTTCTGACAGCTGTTTCAATGTCCTTGTGGCCAAAAACGGAGCGGCTGCTGTTCCATAAGTTACAGTATTTAGCCTGTAATGATCGATTTCGGGTTTTGGATCAAATCGCCAAACAATGAGTTGGTAATCTCTATCGGTAGGGTCGATCAAAACTTGCCGACACATCTTCTCGACATCGGCGCAGAAAACTATGTTGTACATTCGGAACCTCATGATAATTACGGTGAGATCCTCTTGCACAGTTGGACCCACGAGCCATTTTTGGTTTAGTGATACCCCAGATGATGTTGAACATGACCCGTCAAATACCACACGTAATTCCGTTATGCTGGAGTCGGTTTTCATTACGAAGTGATGATGTAAATAAAAATGCTCCGAATTGAGGTTTATTTGGTTGTTTGAAATTTTCTCCATATGATTCAGCGCCATGTACTCTGCGATGAAGGCATGATACTCAAGTTTTAATTGATTATCTTTCTCCAGTTTTTTCTCGATGGCCAATAATCGTGAAACTGCTGATCGTAACGAATCATCAAGTTGTTGCTGAATGTCATTGAATGGTAACCTTACTTTGTACCGTCCAGTGCAGTCCCTCTTAATGGTTTGTTTGTAGAAATGTTCACATTGGGTGACACTTCCTCTGACTTCCAAAACAGTTCCAATATTTTATCTATATATATACAATATATATACAATGCAAGATGAGCGTATAGAATATAGTGGCTTGGGCGATATGAAAGTTGCTGTGGATGCAACATCCCCAAGTGTTAGGATCCCTTAAACTGCCAGACAGCAACACACTGTGTTACAACTTATGTTTTAAAACGAGGTCTCTGCGATATGGAATTTTCATGGATTTAAATTTTCCACATTTATATAATGGATGATGGCTTTGACAATATTCCCACTTAATGATTCTGTTATTCACTGTAGTTGAAGGTACATTGGTTGTATGATGAACTCCCTTTTTTATTGGATATACAGCAGAACGTGTAACACTGGATGTTAATTCACTATTTTCGATGGTATTGCAATGTTCGCCAATAAATTTTAAAAATGATTTTAATGATATAAATTCATTATGTAATGTTTTTTGAGACCACAACCTGCGTGTGTCTATGTCTAATTTACTTAGCAAGATGTTAACCAGCCATGGGTCTCTCTCGTTCTTCTGCCTCAGCTCCCAATGCTCGCAAACCTTGGATGACATCGTCTGCTGTATTGTGTAATGCTCTGAATTGTAATTGATTTGACCTTGTAACTGGAGAAATGTCTAGAAACATTTGAATATATTTAGTGACAATTGGTTTTTTCTTGTCGTATCGCTCGACTATTTTGTTCCACACTTCGTCGTAGTTTGTTGTAATATATTTTATGTATGTAATAAGTAATGCAGCATCATCACGCAATACACCTTTCAAAAACTGAAACTTAAGAGCCTTGCTTACAGAATCATTCTCGTAAATTGAAGATTCAAATAAATTTTTAAATTCTGAAAACTCTTCGTACTTCCCACCAAACGGTTGAATGGTTATTTTTGATAATATCACATCAGCTGGCTTTGAACATGTTGTCTTTAATGTTTCGAGAATGGTAGTTTGATTCAGTGCAAGTTGAGCCATTGTTTGGGTTAATCGATGATGACTATCAGATATTTCTAAATCCTTGCGTGCATTGATTTGGCGTTGAAGAATAGCTTAAGCTTCAAAAAACTGCGTCTCAAAATCAATTGTTTCTGATATTTGATCAGGATAATACATGATTTTGTCCTCGATCTTGCGGAACTCAACCATTAAATTATTAAGAGCTTCTAATCGTACCGCGATTCTTTCAATAGTAGTTTCGTCTTTAATGGCCTTAGCAAATATTACTACACGTTGTAATGATTCAACCAATCGCTTGCGTTTCTCTATTGCACGATCACATGCTTTTTTGTCATCTGATTCATTTTAAATTGTTAAGCACAAATACACTTTTCACAACAAGTTTATTATTTTATTAACTGGTAAATTAAAGTTGTTATATATTCCCGACACAACTTATAGAAATCTCGGTAGAACCTCCAAAAAATGTTTGTACCAAAAATAATAATTGAAACATGTACTTACAATTTCAATTTGTTTGTCTTTATTTAAATTGATTCACCTTATTTTTTGTCTGTTATGACCAAAGCCGGAACAAAAAGAATGCTTTTAAAACAATTTTTAAACATTACAAAAATGAGATGATCAATACTACTATATATAAGTAATAATGTTTTGTGAGTTTGTGAGAATATAAAAGCAAAATTGGTAAGTAATTAGATACCTATATACAATACTTGCAAGTAATACAAATTACCATGTTACATAAATTTAAAAGAGAGTAAGTACATAAATTTATTTTAAATAGGGGGAAATTATACGATTATATACAACTAATACATTCAATACTATAGATGATTGATGATCATTACAATTGATAATTTATCTTTTTTTAGGAACTATGACACCTTAACATTATCTATAGGTGACGCTGAGATATTTGATAAGGAGCAAAATCTCAATAAAAAATAATAATTTTGGAAAGCATTTATATCAAAAAACATCAAAATTTATCTCAAAACTTTTTAAATATCCAGGAAGTTTCACAGTATTTGTTTAATTATTACGACAACATTTTATAGATCTTCTAATTTTATATTTGTTTCATTCTAATCGTATATGTAACTTAAACTATTTTTCTGTTAAACTGAGTATTTTAAAAATTTCAAATTGAACTCTATAGTTACTTTAGAAAAACATTCGTTATAAATTGTTTATTTTTTTTTTAAATTGACGGGACGTGCCATTGAAACGTCGGTTTTTTTTATTAAAGATTAATAAAAAATAAAAATAAATTAAGCCAAATTAAACTTAAAGCTTAAAAAAGTGAATTAAATCGAGATTTTAAAAGTAAGGCATTTTTGGTTTTCACAGCCTTTAACATTTATAAAGAAAATTCCCCTAGCTGTAGTTTGATTAGAATTCCCATTATCGCTATTTGTCGCATTTTTATCCTTCAAGTTAACTGGTTTTAAAATTTGAAAGGGAACACACATTGTTTATCTAACGAATATCTTTACAATGCTTGAAATGACTAAAGCAAATGTGGATAAATTAGATTACAATATTGGGTTTCATCAGTAAAATTGTAGATATAAAAAAATTGAAGTACCCCTAATTAACGTGTTTACAAAAAATATTTAAACCAAAAACAAGATAAAATACTAAATGTTTAACATCATCGAACAGCATTAAATCGTAAAATATATTTCCACCATTCCACCTCAATTGCGTTAATAATAACGTAATTTAACGTAAAATTTTGTAATACCTGTAAGAAGATTAAAAGAAAATAACTAAAGTTTTAACCCTTATCTTAAAATTGTATAATACGTGCCTGTCGGGCAAATACATTTAATTTTTAATTCGCTTCTTAAAGTCAATTTAAAGAAATAATGTTTTTATTTATTTGCCGATTGTTGTACTCGTAAGTGTACATACATATACAAGTTTGTTTACTGTAATACTTGGTGTACGAGTATAGATATAAGGAAAAATATGACAACAACAATAAATTGAATGTTGTTTATGGTGTATGTACATAAAATTTCATCATCATATAACAAATACGAGTATGTAGAGCACAGAGACAAAATTTTTTTTTTTTTTGCGTACATAAGATATATGAGCATATAGAAAATACATAAAGGTTATGTATTTAGAGATATGTTATTCCTTTTGTTATGTTTTTAATGTAAAAATAATAAAATTGTATTATGCTTCTGTTTACTTTTATTTATACGAATATAAGACTACATACGAATGTACATATATGGTAGATATATGCTGTATTTGCGTATACATAAGTAACGGAATTTTCTTTTAACTTATCTTTGTTTTCTTGGTACATATATGTACGTATGTACATAATACGAGTTTGTATAAAGTAATTATTTGAATGTTTATTTAATAAACAACAACAAAAAGTTCGTATATGTACGAGTACATTATACAATATTATTATTATTTCACAAGGAAAATTAAAGTTATCGTTTTTCCAGGCAATTTTCAATTAATTTAAAAAAAAAATTGTTTTATTAACATAATATAAGCTTTTATGTATACATAACATAATATACGAAAGTGTTCAATTGTGTTAATTTATGTTATGTTCAATTAGGATATACTTTACAAATTTTCTTTGTGTACTTTTTGTATTGTGTAGAGTGTAAATTTGGATTAAAAGAGCTTTTTCATAGAATTAATTTTCTTAATTTTTTTTTTTTAAGATAATGGAAATTATCAATAAGATTATTTTTAAATAGAGAACTTTTAACTTTTGGAATATTAATAGTGGTGGAGTTAGTAATTCAGTTTAGTGTATCACGTAGTTCAACATAGTTTTAGCTGTTGCAACTTTATTTGTTCGATTATTTGTTCACTTTTGGACAGACAATCTGAATTCAATTTACAGCATATAACCTCAGCGATTAAGAGGTGTTTCTTTAAAGAATTCTACACTCACCTTAAATGTTAACAAAAGCGAATTCTTATTGAGATCGTTGAAGTTGTAAGATTTAATGATCAACTACAGTCGAGTGTGCCTTTAGTTCTTTCAATCTTTAGCGAGCAATTCAATTTAGCGAGTTTAGTTTTAAAAATACAGACCGTTAGAAATATTTAGAAAAACATTTTCAATTTAAATAGAACCCACGGAATTTTTTGCACTGAGTATCACAAAACCAACAAATATACATAGATTCGGTTTTATATAGGTACAACTAAGTGAACACTTAAATTCCTCAATGCATAGACAATCCAGTAATCTCACGTAGACCCAATAGGTATAAGAATGAGATTTTAATTAAGAATCAGTTTCTAGAAGATATTGTGAGTGAAAAGGAGATTCAAACTGATCCTGGCATTGTAGATACTTTACAAACCTTGAACCGTCAACGATCATAAACCACCAAGTTTCTGGGTAATTTATTTCGTTTCCTTCGCATCCGTTGTTTTAATTAACCGAGAAGGGACACTGAAAAAAGGGCTACCTCAATTCTAGGAAACGTTGGTTTTGTTTCGAGGAATTTGACATTTCCAAAAATTAAGTCAAAATACGTACAGCACATCGTGCTCAAAATAGTTTGTGTAAGTATGGGGTTGGTCCTTGACTCAAAATGTTTGTAAATAAAAATAAATAAACATTTCTAACTTTTTGTTTTAGGGAATTAATCGATTTGTGTACTGAACGGCTCAAATGATAAATCATTAAAAGTATGTATTATTACTTTATACAAATAAATATTAGATGTGCTGTCGAAAGTTGTGCAGCTATTGAACTCGTGAATATAGTTTAGACAAGCTGCTTTTCTCCAATTCAATTATATTTTGCATTAAAATTAACTGCAATAGTTACTGTGCGTGATTCTAAAGAAATATTCCTCTTGAATGAGATTTTTTATAGGGCTGTTAGGAATTAAACTAACATTTGATTGGCAAAGGATACATTAACGTAATCAACAATGTCTGAAGATTTATCGAGTGGTCCCAGGTTATCTGAAACGTATTTACGTTTTTTTAATTAGATTTACCATAATTGCTTATATTTGCCATTTTTTATTAGAAACATTATATATTTAAAAGGAACAAAGTGGAACAACGAATTTGGATGAGAACAGTATGATTATTTTCGATTATACTGACCAAGGACGGCATAATGAGGAAATAATTTCGGTAAATATACAAAGTGATTCAGTAGACGGGAACGAGGTCGAAGAAATACTGTATCACTGGGACATGCTCTATTTACGAAACAAATTTGCAGGTAACTTAATTTCAGTATTTATTATTACAAGAACAACAACTTTGAACTTGTATTCATATTACAGAAGCTGGCTATGATCAGCTTTCGGATTTGCAAATAATATCGGAACTCGAATTGGATCTAATTTTTCTGACATATCGTGAGCAATGTTATAAGATGCGGCTTCGCAACAAAATAGTTGAATGGCGGAAAGAAAACGTAATTATTTCCACAGAAATTTAATATATTTATTTGTAAATTAATGCCATTTTTTTTAGGGATATAATGTAGAAGTGACTCTGTTAAGTGGGTCTACCAAATCTGTTACCAGTTTCGTAAATAATTGGCTTCAAAACCAACATAATCAAAATAGCGTAATAACACCAACTGAAAGAACACCAACAAATTCGAAAACTTGCACCACGAACGAAGCTTTAAAACTATTTTAAACACCGATAAGGGCCGAAAAATTTGGAACAGTTATATTTCGACAAACCCTCCTAAATTGGGAGATATTGAAAGAAAAATTCTTGTGGACGGCATATTAGAAAATCATTATGTTTCAAATACGTCATTGAATTTCATTGGCTTCGACAAAATTTCATCCGATATTGCAAGTACTTTTGTTGGCGAAAAAAAGGTAAAATTTCCCACAGTAACTTACTGCTAAAAATGTTTTTGATAGTTGTATATATAAATTTAACTCGACTTATAGGAATTTTACTACCAACTCTATAATAAATATAGAAACGAAGCCCCAAAGCTGAACATAATTGGAATCTTTGGCGCGACAAAAAGGATTAAAAAAGATTTATCGCACTCAATGGGTATTTTGCTGATTTTGCGCAATTTTTTTTGAATATCACGGTTTTTTTTATATTCATTAGTTAGCGAAAACAGCAGCCAAAATTTTAATACCAACATAGAATATGTGAAAGGCGACGAATTCGACAAGGACAAAGAATGGTTGCAGTGCATGGATGTTCCTTGGAGTACTGTAGAAATAAAATTTCAAAGTATATTTAAAGGGCGCCAACAAGAACTTTTAAATGATAATTTAGATGTTCAGACATTTTATGAGGATTGGATCATCTACAGACACCCAGATGCCTTTAGACTTGTATGTAAATCTAATTTGGTAGTAAATTAATTATGTCAATTTCAAATGATGTTTTATATATTTAGATTGATCTCGAGTTTCAAATGTTATTCCCAGAAAAAGAGCATTTGATAAAAAAATGGGATAATTTTGTTCATAAAATAACTTCGATTATGAAAAATAAATAATCCCAAAATGAAGGTATTATCCTTGGTTTATTTTCCAACCAAAATGTCTATTCAGATTTTTCTGAGGAACTTTAAATACTAATAATTATAATTTTCTTCTATATATTTTCAGAGTCAAAGTTTTTGTTAATCTTCAAAGGACTTCATTATCTACTGAAACCTTCTGCGCGGCTTATTCGAAAATCAGATAAAAAAATTTGGAAAATTTCAATTCCGGATTCGATTAACACATTTTTGTACCACTTAGTAACGCAACCAATCTTAAAGAAGAGATAACTAAGAAAAAGGATATTTGCAAAGAGTATGGAATAAATCTGCAACCCTTCATTGTTATATTGGAACATCAAGAAAAAAAATTTGCGATTTGTTACGATCAAATCATCTACTCTCTTAAAAATATTTTGGAATGTGTTTCAATAGCATTCAAAATACATTTTGCACTGAATTGGAAGTATGCAAGTGAATGCTATAAGGTTTGGCTATTTTTGCAATATTATTTTTTTGATATAAAAACTTCAAGTGATAAGCCAGATGTTGAAGTGTTATCGTTAAGTACAGACCTAAATTGTTAAATTTAAATTACCTTAATTTTATATTATTTTATAAATAACTGAAATTTAATTTGTATTGTTTACTTAATATTAAAATGAATTGCGAATCTTGCAACTTTGTATGCAGTGAAATTGATTCATATATTTGGGATTTAAAAATAGTTCATAAATTTAAACCATTTGAAAATAACTACAAATGTCCAAATGCTAAATGTTTATCAACCTTTTCTAATTCAAGTAAACAAAAACGCAACTATAATTATTGTATAAAATTTAATGTCATTGACTACGGAATTTCAAGGGATGTAAATTCTCTTGCTAGTGTGTTTGAATATGATGCTAAATCAGAAATAGGAAAATTGTATCCTCAGGTCGATAGTATTTCAGAGTTTCAACGAAAGATTTATTCTTTTGCACTTAAATTTGTGTGCAAGTTGAATGGTATGAATAATGTCACAACATCCCTGTTACAAACTATTATATCAGATGTTTCTAATTTTATTGTTTTTAATATTCTAAACGAGTTAAAACGACTGATTGAACCGTGTATTACTAAGGAAATAAAATGTAAATGCGAACATCTTTTTAAAATATGCGAAACGCCTTTTAAAGAAATTATTAGCGAATATTTACTATTAAAGCTACTTAAAAGTCTAGACTTATACAAACCAGCAGAAAAATTTACTATTCATATTGAATTAACTGAAGTGATGAAAAAAGGAATTTCTTATCTAGATAAGCAATCATCTATTGGGGTTTTAATGCCTATACAATTCCTCATCCGCAAATTTTTTGAGCTGCCAGGCGTTTTAGAAAAAACTCTGGAAAATGGCAAAGTGCTTCAAGACAACAATGCCTCAAAAATTTCTAGCTCAGTACATGTATCAAATTGGAAAATAAAAATTAAAAATTATAAAGATGCATACATAATACCAAATAATTTATATTATGACGATTTTGAGACAGGTAACGCATTAGGAAGTCGTGCAGGAAATCAATCGCTTACAGCATTTTATTTTAATTTTCCCACCATTCCTTAAAATATTTCAAGCTTATCGACCATTTTTCCAGCCATGTTTATTAAAACCACTGTTATTAAAAAATACGGATACAATAAAAGTGTTAATAAATTAATACAAGTACCACAAAATCTAGAAGAATCCGGCATTATTTTCAATATTAGAGGCACTAACTTTAAAGTTTTTTTGGTCTTAGGAAGTATAATTGGGGATAATTTAGGCTTAAATTCTTTGTTAGGTTTTAGCCCTTTATTTAATCACAAATATTTTTGTCGATTTTGCAAAGTTAAGAGAACTGAAATCCATGAATATAAATGTTAAGATATATCAAAACTTAGAACTATCCAAAATTACAAGCTGACCGGAATTAAGTTTGACTCATATTTCAATAGATTGCAAACGTTTCATGATTGTTTTGAAGGCATTATGAAATATGGTTTATCAAATGCTCTTAATTATTTTATTAGAGATAAACAGTATTTTTCTTTAGATGAATTAAATAATAGAATTAAATATTTCGAGTATGGCGAATTACAATGCACAAACCGAATACCATTGATAAAAGACGACCATTTGAAAAACAAAAAACTACATACGTTGCCCCGAGAAAGTTTAAAGTTATTACAATTGTTTTCGTTACTTGTTGGTGACAAAATAACACAAATTGAGAAGAGATAGAGAACATATAGTATTAAGCATGTTAAAAAATAAAATAGCACTTCATAACGAGATGTATACATATATATTTAATGATCTATTAACACCGAAGCATCACATTTTAACACATTACCCTTCAATCATCTTGAAATCCGGTCCCCCTATATATTATTAGTGTATGAGATTTGAATCAAAACACAAAGAAATGAAATTGTACACTAACAGCACTTCCTCAAGAACAAATTTGCCAGTTTCCTTAGCTAAAAATTGCTTATCACGTTTTGCATTTACTATTTTAGAAAATATTGGGTTTAATGAGAATTTTCGAAAAAATAAAATAGAAAACGAATGTTCTATATTAAATAAACCATATTTTACTTCGATTAACGATAATATTAACTTAACATCGAATAATTTTCAGTTAGTAAAATTAATAATATTTCATAATACTTTATACAAACTAAATTTCTTAATATATGATAAAGAAGATGAAAAATTAATGAAAATAATTGATATCTTGGTGAAAGATAATGAAGTTTATCTCATTACACAACGCCAAATTATAGAAAAGTATGATAAACATTTAAGGGCATTTATAGTTGGCCGACTAGAATCGGAATATGATTATCTAAAATTGGGTAGAACCGATGAGGAACCAATATTCTACCAATGTAAGGATTTATTCCTTAAATTGTAAACAAAAAACATTACAGTTTATTCGAGTTTGCCTTAATTTTTGAAAATAAATTCATAAATTTAACGACGTTTGCCTTAATTTATGTTTTAAAATAAGTCATAGATATCCTTAAAATTTAATCTCAAGCTACGTAAAACTTAGGCTATCTTCCTTAAATTATGATGGCATATGGCTTAACTTTTCATCTAAATTTAAATATCAATTTTATGACAGTTTCCATCAAATTAAGGTGTAAAAAACATATGGTCCAGATTAAGCCGGAAATTCCTTAATATTAATTACAAAATCATTAAATCTAGGCTAAATTTTTTTCAGTGGACGATAATTTGTAAGGCACACGGTTAAGTAGAGAGGGCATTTGGGAAACGATGAACCATATTCACTTCTCTTTATACACGATCGAAAGTTTAAAGCAGGTAGATAACATTCTAAACCAAGTAAATAAAATCAGAAGGGATGACCGCTTCAAATAGGGGAGATTTTTCATTTAACACAAAATGCTACAGCAGCGTACTTTATTTGCCTAAAAGCCAGTAGAGTGTAATTTTTGAGCCAGCAAACAGTGCCAACAGTGAGTAGAGGTCACTTGCGGAATAAACTGAATCAGAGGACCATTCTTCTAACATGGTTGGACCAGGCACATTCAAAGACGGTGATAAGAGCACATCTTTCTAATGCATTATTGAGGAGCCGTTCTAACAACACAATGTAATTAAGATATAAGCACAGCGAAGAATTATGGTGGAAGGCCAGTTCGACCCTTAACTTATTCGACCAGCAAAAACCAAACAAAATATCTGCACCACAACCAGATGGAATGGTCGATATGGTTGGTGATAATGGTGATTTAGTTCTGTTATACACAATCCGAATCGAGAAAACTGGCTCTATTCAAGTCCCCGAACGAAAGTTTTCCCGCAAATCATCATCTTATAAAAATGTATACATGGCACAAATGATGTGGCATTTTAATATAATTTTCAGTTACTTCTAGGAGGAGCATAAAAGAATTACAATATGGTTATTGATGTGTGAAAATCAAATAACTACAATGTTTTATGAAATTTCTTATTTCAATTTATCTGTTATGTGACATGAAAACGTTAGAAATTTTGGTAGAAGGAATAAAGTTTCCTTCATCTTCAAAATTTCATTGAATTTGTAACTCACGCTTTACACCCGATTTACATTTAATTTTTTGTTCTTTTCCAAAAGACCAAAGAGTCTAGTAATATCAAAACTGACTCTTTCCCATTTTTTCTCATTTTTAATCATCTCATCATTTTTCTCATCAAATTACAATATTTCCCTTCTAAATAGAGAAATTAAAAACAGCAATTGGTTACAAACCAAAAATTTGTTGATAGTCCGTTGCACATCAAATTTTGAAATAAGTCAGTTTGAAATGTTTATATCAAAATCCTATGGAAGATGTTCTTTGCTATACATATTTGGCCAAAATTAAGCCTATTTATTATATTTACGTAGGTTATACAGCTATATGAGCTTTTATGAGTTAGAATAATTTCGAAACAAACCAGAATTTAGTTATGTTAAAACCCATACTTTAAGTAATTCGTTTAACATTCTTGCATTAAGGGTAAATTTACTTTATATGATTTTAATATGTTCCGAAGATTGTAAGAGAATTCAATCCAGTTTCGAACTGACTAGCTTATGATTATGAAAAAATCAATCTTCTCATCAGGCCGCGGCGACTGGACTGATTATACCACAATTTACATTCTATATATACAGAATGTACTGTGCGTTATTGTACTAGCTAATCATACTAATACAAATAACATGAATTAATTAACATTTACAAAAATTAAATAAAGTAAAATTAACTTACACAGAAATAGAGCTGTTTGAATGTCGTAAAGAGGAAAAAATTGTAAGAGAATTTATCTGTATTAGTATGATTCGCTAGTACCATAACGCACACTACATTCTGTAGTGTAACGCACACTACATTCTCTCATATGCTGC